>OZ024892.1:46696292-46868792 GCA_964017195.1 Siderastrea radians | reverse complement strand
TGTACTTTCCTCTTATGATGTTTATCGTGCTTTACAAGGTGGTTCTAGCGTTTGAATCTGTCAAACGTTAAATTTCTACAGTTTGGCCGTTTAAATTAATGTTATCGAGCAGTACTTTCTTGCGGTGCTGTTTATTATGCTGTAAAGGTTGGTTCTCTTTTTTGAGTTTCCGGGTAAAATCCTACAGTGTGTTTTTGTGGTGCCGAATGTTAACGTCTTTGGGATATGAATCTTACGCTTGACAAGTATTTCGGACATTTAAATCGAGTCTCCAACTCTAAGCGTCAGTTGAAATGAATAATTCAAAATTGCAAGGACGAATTGAAAACTTGTTGCGAGATTCTGAAATTCTATGGAATTCCGTCAAGTTTACATCGATCATTGAAAGATTTTGTGTAATGTAAGGTATATTTATTCCTGTAAACTGATGCGTAAATTTTAAGACTCCCTGCTGGCTCTAGTCTTAGGAACACTCGTCACGTGTGACTTAGATGGATTGTAAGGTGTTCGAACTGACTTCTCCCCTTCCTTTTTTCGCTAGCCTGAGAAAACAGCCGACGTTTCGCGAGGTCGCCACTTGAGCCCACGCAAAACGACGTTTGAGTAACGAGCACAGAAATTCCATACTGATGACGTGTCACTACCCAGATCTAGGTAGTGCTTCTGATTGGTTGAAACGCAAGGGAATTTCGTTTCAACCAATCAGAAGCACTTCCAAGATCTTGGTAGTGACACGTCATTAGTATTGAATTTCTGTGCTCGATACTCAGCCGTCGTTTTGCGTGGGTTCAAGTGGCGACCTCGCGAAACGTCGGCTGTTTTCTCAGGCTGTTTTTTCGCGTGTGTAGTGCATTCATGAAAAAAAAAAAGCATAGAGTGCTCGCGGTCTTATTCGTGCTTTTGCTTTTTAACAGGACTCGAGGCAATGATGAGATCAATGAAGAAATCCAAAGAGCGAGACACGGAATCCAAAAACCAGCCTGTGGTAGCGAACGTCTCGAAACTAATCTGCACCACCAAGGGACAAAGCAGTACACTGAACGGTGAGTTTTATTAAAACCAACAATGTTTTCTTGTTAAGTGTCACTAATAGTCATCTCGAAAGATGACTAAAGACCTTTCCTCTGGCTGTACTGATCATGAAAAACCACTGACTTTCATTCAAGCTTCAACCTTCCCTTCGCTACAACGAGGTTGTTAACGCAAACGTCTCTCAAGTTATTGCGAGCTGTTAAATTTTTCTTCTCCCTAGCAAGCTTTTCTGGCGAGAGTGGCGTCTGGGTGTTTTGTTCTACAGTGGAAATTCTTTGCAAAATTTAAGTCGCTTTGTTATGGGAGTTTTGCAAAGTTTTGTCAAAACGCTGCTCTTGTGGCAGGTTTGACTGGAATTGGCTAAGGCGTCTTCTCCAAAGGGTAAAACGCAAAGCATTTGATACTGTCGAGCCACGCGAAAGCGATCACCCGTTTTCCACGAAAGGTGATCGAAAGGGGAGGTGATCTGTTATAACAGGTCTCAAATATAGTACTGAATTGGACTAGAAAAAAGGGTCGTTACAGTGGCATACAGCACAATAAGTTTGCGGTCAATAGATTATAATGGTTCATAAGTATCACGGACAATGGTGTTAAGAGAAGTAGTTGTCTTCGAAAGGTGCTCATTCCTAAACACTCTTTGCCTTACAGTTGTTATCGATGGCGTCACATGGAGTGGAGTGAAGTTCTTTTCGTTATCCTCTCAGTGGCCTACACATATCAAGTACTTTCCCGTCGGCATGTTCGGCCGGGTTGAGACCACGTGTTGAAGGCTGCTATCCAGGTCACCTTGGACATTCCGGCACACGTGAACTGTACAAAGGCTGAGACGATTTGAGCTAAAAAGAGACGTAAGATTCATGTGGCATATTGTGGTGAAATGACGTTTTGTTTCTGACAGCATCGAGCAGTTTAAACTCGTTAAAGATCGCCAATGGAAAATACCTTAGCAGTACAGATGCTTTCACTCTCCCAACTCTAGATTCAAACTTCATTTTATATGGCTCCAGCATTTGAGTCTACAGTTAAAATGCTAGAGTTTCGCCATTTAAATGAAAGCGATTGACCGGTGGTTTTCATTTGGTGCTGTTTATTATGCTGTTCAAAGTGGTTTCAACTTTCGAGTTTGAGGATGAAATACTTAAGACAGGGTTCGTACGGGTCGTGGAAATCCTGGAAAGTGCTGGAATTTTATTCTGGCATTTTCCAGGCCTGGAAAGTCCAGGAAAATTAATGCGGGTCCTGGAAAGTCCTGGAAATCTATAAACTCTTGTAATAAAGTTTTCTTCAAAAACAATTTTCTGCAGTGTTATTTTTGGATTTCTTTTTCATAATTGTTTATTGCTTCAATTATTGTGCATTTGGCAGAGCTGGAAAAGTCCTGGAAAATTGTTTCTGAAAAAGGGTACGAACCCTGTTAAGAGTTTGCTACTGTTTATTATAGTCGCATTTGTTTTCAGTGTTTTTGCGAAATGAAAGTTGGGTTACTTTTTGAGCTGAAAGAGAAAAAACGATGGTAGCGTAAATTCTTCAGTTCACAACCAAGATGGGTTCAAAGTTTTATTTACTTCATTGTATAAAGACTGGAAATTTCGAAAGTAACTAAAACAAAAGATTACGTTACAGTTTATTTTTAAGTAGTTACTTTGAGATATGCATAGCCATTTAAAGATTTTTAATTTATTATAGAAAATTTATTGTTCAAAAATGAAAAGATTGATGTTGAGAGTATTGTAGTTATAAGAAAAGTGATTGTGAAATATATTGCTCCAATGATAGGATGTTAATTTTCTATGTTATTTGAATGTTTTTGTAACATCTAGTGAACTATAAATCGTATGGCATGAAATGTTTGTGGCTTTTAATTTTTGCGATTGCCTTTTGCCATCCGCCTGAAAAGAGGTCCCAAAAAATTTACTACCCCAAATTATACGCTACGCCAAAATTTTCTCCATTATGGAGAAATAATGGGATTTAAATGTCTATAGCGACATTCAAACTTTTGTTGTTACAAATTGTACTTCGTGATCGTTTATCTAAAATCGCAAAAATTAATCCTGGTAGATAATATCAATTTTTGCAAGTCGCAAAACTTTATCCCGCCAACCCCCCCCCCCCCCCAAAAAAAAAGATCTCCAACTTGCTGTAAAGAAATCCTCAAAGTTTGTATGGCATACGGCACTTATCTTTGCGTTCGCAATGTTTTTATAGTTAAGCATTAATCTCTCGTTAATTTTGTACAGTTGTAATTTTCTTTTCTGTTCGTCTAATTTCCGAGCTTTCTTTGTGGTTTTTAGTGAGGTTATTATTATAATTGCACTTTTTCATCGGACCTCTATTTTTGTATTTGTTAAGGTTGACTTTTGAAACAGAAAGACACACATGTAGGAATAAATTTGTGTTCGCAGTTTCCGAAGCGCTTAACGGATGTTCTTGTAGAGATTAATAAATTCTCACATCTAGGAAAGAATAAAGAGCATTCTATCTATAAATGGAGAATAATAAAACAGTGATTGAAAGGCTTGAATGCTTGGTTTTTTTTACCTTAACTTTGGTATGTTGTTTTTTAATTTTAGGCCAGAAACGTCGAGTGGATATTTTCAAGGAAGCGAATGTTCCCTTTCACGGTTTAGCCGTACGGGAATTAAGAATAAATCCCGCACCCGGTTTTGACCTTCCGTCCCAAGTTATGGGCCAGCCAGTCTCCAGCCAAAAAGAAAAGTTTTGCTGTTGTATTTATGCCACCTCGGATATAAGCCATCCTATCTCCTAACCCAACACAAGAAAATAAATTGACTGAATGGAAAGACAATTTTGTCTGCTCTAACAAACGTTGTGGTCAAGAGTGTCTATACCCCCCCCCCAAAAAAAATCATATTAAAAGTATGGACTGTCGGTCTTATGCCGAATTCAACATCATCCAACATGGTTGAATACCACTTTGCTGTGCGAATGTTTTATAGCAATCAAACTTTCTGTTCAACTCCACACATCATTCAACATCCTCAACATTATTTCACATCATTTAACAGGGTGTGTGGAAACGTTGAACTTGCCGAATCTAACAACGCTGAACGGTGTTGAACCCTTTTAGCCCTGAGACGAAAATGAAATTTCTCTTTACATCATCGCTAAGTGTTCAAACATTCAAGTGACGAGAATAAAGGAAGTGATCACCAAGGATAAGCCCTCGGTATTTAGACCTTACCTAGTTTCATAAGAAATGTATGGAGAACAGTAAGGAGAATATGCATTTTCATGTTAGGGTTCAAAGGGTTTAAATCTGTTTGGCCGGGAACTTATGCTGCGAAATGCGGAAATGCAACGTGCTCAAACAAGTTTTTTATTGTTTTTATTACTCAACCAATCACACAGGCAAAAAAGCTGTTAAATTGAAAACTGTATACAGCCAGTCGCATCCACTAGGGACAACCTCCACAGATGATAACCTCTCGATAACACTTTGGAAACAATAATAACTGCGTTTGCGATTTGTGTGCGTGAATTTTTTCCAGGATATTTTTCCTCCCGTATGCACAATTTCTACCCACAGCTGAAACTTTTTTGTCATGTTTTTGTGACCGTTTTTAGCCTTGACCGTGCACAAACCACTGGACATTAGTTTTCGAACTGTGTTATAAGCAGCTAACCGATGAAAACTTTCTGTTGACTTATTCAACTATGTGTGAGAACGTAAAACACAAGATTGTACACGGTTGCCGTATTCTTAACTACACTGATGTGGTCTGAACTAGAACGACAACTGAAACAAATCGCAAAACCTAATGACGATTCACAAATTACAAAATGATTCCCCCTTTGTCGTTGTTAACTTGACAATAAATGTGTTTTTCATTACGTTTTGTTTGCGTTTTGGCTAAATATTTTCCATCTGAGGTCATGAAGTTATCCACACATCCAGCTCGGAAATTGGAAAAGAAAATTCAAAAAGGGAAAAGAAAAAGGTTCCTATTTACAGTTTACAATTGACAACAAGATCTGTCCTTGTCCTCAAAATGCCTTGAAATGCTCCCCACAATGCTTGAAATGCTCCCCACAAAGTTCATCAAACTTATCTACATATGTACAAAGAAAATAATTGTGTACAATTTGCTTGAGGTATTCCCATGACATTCTCTGCGTTTCTTTTCATTCTTCGCTCTCGCTGTTCTCATGGCTTGCCGTGTCTGAAGTGCGGATATTTTTGTCGCCTGGGTGCCCAGAACTCGTTTGTTTCGTCTCGTCTCCTCGAACGTAGTCTGTGGTCTTTCCACATGTTTGGGCTTCATCGACGTGATTTGTGTCTGAACCGTATTGATCGTGTTCCTGTGCTTTTTGGTCCCTGTGTTGAGTCTGTGGTGGAAATTCGTGGTGTACTGTGTCACTAGTTTCACTTTCAGAATCGAAGACTGGTTCGTTCGTGTAAAAGGTTTTGTCCTTTGAGCAAGAAAACTTTGCATTCTGTCTCTTTCTCTTACCTTTCTTGTGCTTTCGTCCTTTTTGCCATTCTGATGATGTCATTTGGCTTTTGTTCTTGCTCTTCTGTTTCGACTTTGGAGCCGTGTTTTGCTTCTCGGGCCTCTCTTCACCATGTGCTGGTCTCTCTGCATTACAAGGAGAATCTTTCTCTCTGTAGTTGCTTTTAGAATTTCCATCATCAAAAGTTTTATTATGTTTTTGAGTATTTTCTTTTTGTGGTTCTGTGGTTTTCGGCTTGCTCCCGTTCCCGCCTCCTGTCTCGGCGGGTCGTCGAGGTTTTCGTTTCTCTTTCTTCGGAGGCTTTGAGGCGGAAGTACCTCCGGCTCTCGGCTCATAAGACGACCTTTCATAACGCGAATTCTCCCGAAAGCGCCATCTCTGTGATCGTGCAGATGAATGGTAATGTCTAGGAGGCTGAAAGAACGGCATTCCGAAAAATCCAAACGGAATATCGTCGTCGTCATCACTGTCGTCCTCAAAGAAGATCCCTCCAAACATCCTCGCCATCATCTGCTCCTCCATTCGCCGTCTCATCATCTCCTGGAACATAACAAAATGAAAGAAGCTTGGAAATCCACCAAAAAATTGCTCATCATCGTCTTCGTATTCTCCGGCAGCACTCGAACCAGAGACTATTCTCTCGTATCCTTGTTGCAGCGCTTGAAATCTTTCCGTCGCTTTTGGATCGCCTGGGTTTTTGTCGGGGTGGCATTCTCTCGCTTTCTGCTTGTATGCTCTCTTCACTTCCTCTTCACTGGCGTTGGTGGGAAGACCGAGAAGTTCATAGCTTTCTCTCAGACTCGTCGCCATTTCTTGTTGCTTACCGAAGCAAATTCAGCGAGACCGGAAGACCCGAACCGCCGATAAGTTATTTCTGGGAAGAGCCAAGAATTAAATCGCAGTAGTTGCATAACTACCAGTAATTTTCCGACAGCCAATTAGATTGCACGAAAGAAGCAAACGTCATGCTCTTGAAATTCTCGGAAAGTTGACAGGTTTTCCCAGAAGAGCGTTGCGCTTGCATGCTTTGCATGTGTAATAAGGTAATAAAAAGGCATACCAAAAATAACTGACACAACCATATGTTTCTAAAAATAGCTACAAAGGTGATATTGATTATCATTTAACACAATTCAAGTTTATTCCAGAATTTTCAAGGTTGCCAACTTTCTTAATATAAAACACAAACACGATCACAGACACTATTTTGTTGCAAAAATATCCTCCACTTTATTGTTAGATTTTGCCCACATTTATTCATTAACCGACCACAATGTTTGTTATGACGAGTCACTGGAATAATTATGTTTTAAATTAGAATCACTAACCAAGTTACCAGGGCTTTCGTCGGTCGATGCACTGAACTGAGTTCGCGCGTGGTCACGCTCGTGAGAAACCGATTTGTTATAGGGTTACGTTACATCTTTAGGGGAATTCCCTGGACGTGTTTATCAATTAATACTTAAAAGAACGAGTTAAAAATCTTCCGTCTGAATGGAAAAAAATAAGTTGTCCCTCCTGCTCATACATAATGTTTACTTTTACGTGGCAAGGATAAAGTAATACATATTGACCACAGTCTCCCTCTCCAACAAAGATCAGCCCGTTTCTCGAAAGTCCCGGTAACTTTTCGGGCCCGGAAAGCTATTTTATGAGCGCATGGTTTATCTTAAAAGATTAAAAAATTTCTGGGTTTTTAAAACTAAGCAGTAAAATTGTAAGTTGACGAAACAAATCGACCTGGTTTTGAGGGCTAAAAGTTAATACACAACCATTCTATAGATTTTGATTTTAAAATATAGCTTCGGCCCGAAAACTTCCCGGGACTATCGAGAAACGGGCCCCAGGTCTCAAAATTAAAAACTAGATAATCGCGTCTCAAACTGGAAAGACGTCATAAATTAGTGCCAAGTCCTCAAATTGTACAAAGATCAGTTGAGGCTTGCTGAACACACGATGCAACATCGCCGCTAGATTTTGCATAACGTTGCGCGAAAAGACATGGTACCTGCTAAACTAACCGTATCAAGTTACTTATCCTTTCGACAACAAACATTTTCCAGCTAATTTCAGATCGAACAGGAATTGAAGCCTTGGAGAAATAACTTTGGAACTGTTACAAGTGCTGGAATGTAAGCCTAGCGCAAAATTCAAAACTGGGCAAGGCTGATTCTGTATCCTGGTCTCCGACGTTTTTCTTTCTTCATTTCTGGTGAAAATGAGCCGATATGAGACGAAAAAAGTGAAACCTTTAGGATCAGGGTAATCCCTCTGCAACACTGACCGACATATTGCTTGCAATAGCTCAGTTCAGATGAAGCATCGGAGTACAATGCGCACGAAAAAAATGTTACAAAGAGCCCAACTTCCCAACAGTCCCGAGGTAGGCTGCCGTCATTCTTTTTCCTCAAAATATGTGCCATCTTTCAATCCTTCCCACAATACGGATTCCTACAACAGCTTCTTAATGAAGGCTTTACAAGTTTACTAAATGATTTTTACAACACTGATAAATCCTGACCATAAAGATTCAGTCCCCAGGTGGGATTCAAACCGTCACTTCCTTTCTTTTAGTTCAAACCCCACCCACTTACGAGGTTTTCAGTGATAAGCGTGATAAGTGTTCTATTCCGCGAGCCCACTCGAACATTTTTCACGACAGCCTGCCAGATAGAATTTTTTCCACGAGCCCCAAAGGGTACAACCGCAGCAATTCTGTGCATGTCATGCTCTCTGTTTAGTAGATGAAAAGATTTATCAGCGTTTCAAAAATCATGTTTGATGTTTGCGCAATGATGATTTTTATTTTATAAGCTAAGGTGTGCTACTGCCAGTGAGGTTGGCTCTAAGATCTCTCCATACGTCCAACTTTTTATCACGTGACTGGGCCACATCTGCAAGCTGTAGAACGTGTTCACCGATCAGTTTCTCCTTACCAAGTTTGTCGTGTCCATAAAGTCTGATTCTAATCGCCATTCTGAACAAGTCCTGTGCTAAAATTCGATCAAAGACAAATTTCTCATCGAATTTAGGGTTTGCTGTAGACCGAGTCTTGCTTTTGAAGCGTTGTTTCCTTGATGGGAGCAGTAGAAGATGGAAGCGGCATTGCGAGCTCCCTCCGCGGCTCTTACCGGGAATATCTCTTGCACTCAAAATAGAAACAGCCAGGCGACCCACATTCTCTGAATATTCAACTAGTAAATGAACGGTGCCGAAGACGGGAACTCGATCGACTTCTTTAAGTCCCGTATCTACTTGAATATCCCCGTATGCAGAGACACTTTTTTGCACATCTTCATCTGTTTGAAACATTGGCAACTTCTCCGGGACAAGTTCTTCACCTGTCGGGGGGACACCATCCTTTTCTTCTACCGGAGAAACCACTTCGTCCTCTTCCTCAGAGGTTCCAGTGTCTGCAGGTGGCTCCTCTCCTAGCTCCTCGTACCCAGCGCCTTTGTTTGGGGCAGGTTCCATCTTGGAACAAGGACATAGCTCCTTTTGGAGGCAGTAATACGCGGCAAGAAGTCCAATTAGAATGAGTATGATGCAAATTAAGAATATGACAGCTGGAACGTACCCTACACAAGGACACAGAAAACATAAACGTTAGCGGACCTTCTCACTGTTAGTCTAAAAGAGTAAAGATCATAAATAGAAACCTTTTCAATCATGCGGGTAAACTTTGAATATCTTTAAGCCTTCAAGCCCCAATGGCGATCAGCACCAATTTTCTCCTCATCATATCTGTGCGCTATAACACATACAGGTCATGAGAATCTAGGAAATGATCACCAGCGATGAATTGTCTTGATCTTTAAACAAGTCAATGAAGTAAGGAGAATTTGTATAAAGATGTCGGGACTTGAAGGGAATATCTCCATTGTAATGTGGGTTCTAGTACGGGTTTCTTGTTGTAGACGAATTTCTCTCGCTAGATCTATAAGAGAGGCTCCAAATAGACTGACAAAAAATATACATTCACTTTCGTTCAGGTTTTGCTTTACAACAGTCTGCGATTGGTTAAAAAAGCCCGCGCAACTTTCTGAGCAATTAGAAGTGAAACGCACATGATATTTTCCCGCGTTTGACTCTGATTTCGTGTACAATTCTCCAGTTCTGATTGGTTAACGGTGATGCTTGGCTTGCTTGCGTCCGGTTGTGATTGACATTAGGGATGGACTATTTTATTTTGAGGGAGGGAGGAGAAGAACGCGCTGGGCAAATATGAAAATAAAAAAGCCTGCACAGCTATTGCAGGAGAAATAAAAATCGTGCACAGCGAACAAAGCAAAGAAATATATTGCAAGCCAGTGAAATAAAATCCATACAAAGCTTTTAGTCATGACAAAAAATCCCTTCAGAAAAAATTGCCCATTCACCAATCGAAAAAAATAATAGCGCATCCCTAAGTGACCAGTATGTTTTGGTTGCGTGACTCTCGATTGAAAGCCGTTTTGAACACAACAGGAAGAAGGACAGATAAATTTCAGGCCGTAAACTCGTACCCGTCATTTACTTGTCATTTTTTTCTTAACAAGACAAGTTTCTCCTGCTTTCTCATCGTTGCATTTCTCCGTTTTCCTTAAACAGTCCTGGGCTATACCGGCGTCCCACAGATACGAGACTCTTCTGGATTACAAAAACTACCGGGAACATCAATTTTAAAAATAATCTATTAAATAACATTTATTGAAAGCAAACAAGCAGTCCAACAAAAAGCCATTTGTCAACAGAGTAACTGAGGTGAGTGACAGCTTTTGACAGTTCACACTCTAATGACGTCAATTACAATGTATATTCAGCTGGAATTAAAATTCAAACTATCAAACCACGAATTTTGTTTATGGGTTGCTAAAATAATTTCAGGGATAAGGTAGAAAAAAATCCGCCTTAAGCTTCCCTAATAAAGCAAAAGTTACCGACAAAATAATTACTCTACTTTAACTGTTTAGAGATAAAAATTCTGTCGAATTCTAAAGAAGAAAAAGTAGTTGGACAACACCGGCAGAGAAAACTACGTTCGTCACTTAACATTAAACAAAAGCTTTTAATTTAAAAGAATAAAGTCATTCGTTGTTTCCTATCACTTCACTTCCCATATATGCTTGACAAAGAGTAGGAATATTCAACTAATAAAATATTTTCCAATAGCTTACATTTTTCTTGCTACACACGTTCATGCTGAACGACGACAATAACTCTATCCTCGGTCAGAACGAAGGAGATTTGTATTTTGATTATATTCCCCCGCAATTTGTCAGTGGTTCTGTCGTTACTGCCGCAAAAGGTTTTTCCACAATTACAAACCTAGTTAAAAGGTATTTATCAATATCCTATTTTGGGGAGAAAAAAAAAAAGAAAAAGAAAAATGGACAGGATGCAACAATAACTGAAATGCATTAGAGCCAAATTCGCCTCTCAGCCAATCTGTCTGCATGAACGATTGATCCGTAGTATCCCGAGTGGAGTATCATCTTCCTTTCACACAGTCTGGCCGTCTTATCTGAAAAGTTTTGCAACACGTTGTCCTAAAACGCGTTTGCATAAGAATACTGTCCTGATGAAGAAATACATCAGTATAACCTGCAACTAAATAGCTTAATGATTCCGCTTACCGGATGGTATGAACTCTGCCATTCACCTCTGCCTCGTTTGTTTGCGGTCCGAGATTTTCCGTTTGTGGCTGTTTAAGAGTTATTCAAAGCCAACTCATGCTCAGGACACGAGAAAAGCCTCGCAAGAATTCCCGGACATAAAATCAATTTTTCTTTCTCTCCCTCGCCTGTGTGCAATAGAAATCCGACTAAAAAGGTTGTGAACATGATATGTATTCATTGCGTCTTGGGGATAATCAAAGTGAATTTTCACTAATAAATGGATGCTTAACACACTCATCCCGTTTCTGCGGTAACCGATGAAAGTTATATGGGTGCATATTCTCAGCTGATCGCATTCTGTCAAACGCTTAGCAAGACTTAAATATAAACGAAAAACGCATTTAAATATGAAGTGCCATTCGGTTTTACCCCAAAAAATGATGGACATCTTTCTAACACCTTATGCATTTGTCAAGCAGTCAGTTCAGCCCTCGGTGCCTAAGAAGATATGTCCGATTTTACATTTTGAATTTGAATTTTTGAATTTCATTCCATTTTATTTTAAATTTAAATTTTTGAATTTCATGTACGTTTTAAGTGTTTCTTATCCCTTCAGCTCATCTTATATTTTAATCTTTTATATTAACAACTTAATTTATTTGTCAAAATGTAAAGGTAGGGTGCTAATTGGGGACACACTATATACTAATAAAAAATTGATAAAGATGCATAAAAAGCTAAAAATTCGTTTTATTATAGACTAGTACACTACCCCTCAAAATTGCTTTAATTACTGATCGTGTGTCAATAAAGGATCTACTACTACAACTACTACTACTACTAACTACTACTGCTACTACTACTGCTGCTGCTGCTGCTGCTGCTGCTACTACTACTGCTGCTGCTGCTGCTGCTGCTACTACTACTACTACTACTACTACTACTACTACTACTACTACTACTACTGCACTACTACTAGATGTCACAAATAAAGCCAGAGATGTACGGCAAAGGGTATTGACCCATTCAAACTAAGACTGACAGGATTTTCATTCCATAATATTCATACAAGCAAAATTGTAGCGGTCGCTCTGACTGACAAAAACTGTGTTGTTATCAAAGTATGAATGACGGAAAAAGAAGTTTTATTGGTTTTCTTCTTCCTTTTTAAAATTTTTTCTTCTTCCTTTTTTTCTGTTTTTTGTTTGTCTTTTATTTTGAAGTGTTTCTTTTATTTATTTATTTTTGCTTAAAAACTTCAATTTGCGAGAGCAGATAACGTTTCGGAAACATCTCTGACAAAATGTTTTGAGGCAAACAAACTTCACAAGTGCTTATACGTGATAAAGAAAAGTAAAGAGGTAAATGGACATAACTTTTGTATTCGCAATTAACATTTTGTATTCTTGTCTTACTGCCTAAATTCTGTAAGCTTTGTAGTTTTTTTTCCGCACGTAAACATTAACTTATGCAAATGCATTACTTTATGACCACAGTATCTTCCCAAACAAAATTAAAGGCGTCAAAACAAGAAACATTTGAAACAGTGGCACTCGCCCAAGGTACGCTTTAGCGATGCAATACTTTAGCAAACTCCATCTTTGTTTCACTTTCCGAGCTTTGTAAGGCAACTACAATTTATGCAAGTTCCCGATCTAGTAAATTGCTTGCTCCACAGGTGTTGGCCTGGGTTCCATTTTTCCCAGTTTTCACTTTTTTTCGTTACTTCCTTCAGTGCCGAAGCAAGTATTGTCGGCCTGAGATTAGGCTCAACTTTTATACGGCAACGCTTGCCATTGACATGCACGGGACACCATTTTTTATAAACTTTTGAGTTTTTCAAAGCGTGCAAACTTGTGGTTCGGTGACCAATGAAGTCATACATCATCGTACGCGTCGAAGTATTTGTTTAACCGCAGTTAGGGAAGGTACGTATTTTCTTGGGGGGGGAGGGCTGGGGAATTTTGGTATTTTTTCCCAAAAAAAGTGTTGGCCCTCCCTTGCATTTTAATAAAAAACTCCTGACCCCCCACCTTTAGGTGACTGACAAAAGCGCGACCCTCCCCTCACTACAACATGGTATGTTCCATGCTGTAGAAACCTCAGAACGTTTCGCTTGTGAACGCAAAGTGTTTGTGCAAAGTGTTTGTGCGTGCTGAAGCAAGGAAAATGCGAACAATCAGTGTGGGATATTTACGTTTTATAGCTGAAGTTTGAATATGGAAGTATTTGAGTATTATAAAAGTTCTGAACATAAAATATCCAAGGGAAAATACACGCGCTTCTTTCTCCGACTAGCCGGCATTGCTGTTGGTTATTTTAACAGAAAGGTTTAGTTGTTTAGCATGCGAAATGTGCCTCTCAAAAACAAATATTTCCGACAGAGCGCATTGTCGGATCTACTAGCAACTCTTCAGAACTAAACGACTCAGGAGATCAGGCAGCGGATAGCCAACAGCAAGAGGCTGAAGAAACGATACCTGAGTCAAGAACTTCTCGATACGGACGGAAAAGGACACGAGTCCTCCGAGAAAAACTATGTGCCATGGCATAATATACATGTAAAAATGTAACCTAGTACCTATAATAAAACACCAAATTAAGTCAAAGTAAGTGAAAAGAAAAACTTATTCTGTAAGAAAAATGGAAAGCAACATCACAAAAATCCTCATTAAAAAATTCCGGAAAAGATGTGTGACCCTCCCTTGAATAGCTCACATGAGGTATGGCCCTCCCCTTTTGGTGCTCACTTTCATTGATGACCCTCCCCTCCGAGGCCCCAGCCCTCCCCCCCCAAGAAAAAACGTACCTTCCCTTACTGCTATATATTTTGTCTCGAATAATTTTACGTTTTTTTTTAGTCGTGCGACATTTTACTTAAAGTTCAGACAGTTTTTGTTTTATGTATTTTTGATTAATAATGTATTTTGTTGATAATGACACAGACTTTGAAATGACGAAATGCAAATATATTCGCCGTTCTGCGGGTAAACGCGCGGGCTTCGTAACCGATATGTTTAGGAAAAATGGCGCCAAAAAAGCAAAAACTGATATCAGTAACATAATGAGCAATAGCCTTGTGAATTTTTCCTGATCAAGGAATTTCAGATACGATACTCTGTATTGTTATATTTGCTTCCACGTCATGAAAACTGAACGTGGGCAGTTCGGCAAAAGCAAAACTATTTGTATTTACCCTAAACTTTACTTGCAATTGAAACCGTTAGAGCGTTACATACATGAAACCTGGCGCGCAATTTTAATTGTTCTCCGAATCATTAATCGAGAGTGATTTTAACCAAACAACAGAGACAAGGGAGATATTCTTTCTAGGAGTGTTTTACAGAATACAAACTGTCCAGTTTTTTAGAATTAATCTTCGATGATGGAAGACTCCTTTGAATTATGCAAAATCAGTGACTGGAACCGAATATTTTATAGGATATGATTAATGAAATACTTGGTGAAAGTTTTGAGCATTTGTCGATACTGTTTTCTTGTTTTTGTTTAAAAGTTGCTGTTGATTGTCTCCGTTGGACAAATGGGAGGGCATAACTTTAACAAATAAAATCAAACCACGAAAAAAGGGTCAAAAGTACTGTTCAATAACACTAGAACATTCAGAGCCATTATTCATCGAGGTGGCGTTTGAAGATATTCTAACTCTATCTCTCTCGTCTTCCTTCCGGAGACAAACGAAACGTAATGAAGCTAAAGCTGAGGAAAGTGGCTTTTTCCCACTTATGTGATTCAAATTTCAACAGCTCGATCAGCTTTGTTAAGTAAGCAGGGGCGACGTTTATCATTACACTCATGCACGCAAGGATTTTCTCCATTGTCACACCGAGATCAGTGCTTCGGGGCAGAAGTCTTGCTATATATCTCTGCGTTTTTGAAGTTGCATGGATTAACTGCAAGTATCAATTTAGTGGGTAGTAGGACTAGCCGCAACATTCTAAACCAAATTTACTGTGATTTGATGTGCTTGAGCACTTGACAACATGAAACTGGTTTCTATGTCTTACACGCAGGCCCACCCATTTGAGATATCCCTATTTGAGGTACAGTTTGTTACCAAATACCTTGGATAAAGTTTTATTCAAACGTATCACCTGGGAATAATTCCGCTTATTTCAGCGCCCAGTGCTTGTAGACTGCCGAAGTAAGCAACTCGGTGAAAATTTGTAAAGAGGTCTCTTTCTACTTACCAATCAATACCCGATAAATTCAATTATACTCAGTCTAATA
The DNA here is from genome assembly GCA_964017195.1 of Siderastrea radians. Taxonomy (NCBI): domain Eukaryota; kingdom Metazoa; phylum Cnidaria; class Anthozoa; order Scleractinia; family Rhizangiidae; genus Siderastrea; species Siderastrea radians. Next base: position 46,853,436 of record OZ024892.1, on the reverse strand, counting down.
GGGACCGAGAGCGCGCTCTGCAGCGAAAGAACTCTTGCATCGCCTTTCTGAGCGTAGATACTTAGTTGTTCTAATATACTAAGTGTAAGAAGTTCGTTAAAGTACTTACAATCCATGCTTGGCCGTTCACAATGCTCCCGTGTTCGACAAGCTACTCGGTTTCACTATGACCGCAGAAGTAAATAATTCCATCACATCTCGAAGAAGTTTTTCGAGTTTAACAAAAGTCCGCCACAAGTCTAAGCTGTTGAAGTAAGCAATGTATAACCGACTGTATATGACCGAAGAGCTGGACCAAAACGAACAAGGAAAAAATATGACGGACCACTGAAATCGCGGTGATTGTTCACTTCACTTGGGAATGGAATTTCAATTAGTATTTATTTGACCGAGACTAGAATGTTAATATTGCATTCATTAAACAAGTCCTTTTTGTTTGTGACGTAAACATGTTTTTGCATGACAAAAGGTAGTTTTAATAACACAAACTATAAAGATAATACACAGCCTTGAAAAGATAGCCCTGAACGGATACCGGCATAGGATGGATATGTACAGAGATAAAACTTGATCAAGTCTTGTTCACCAGATACGGGCAAGAAGTCGTCGAAGGAAGCCTAGAAAACATAGACTCGATACCTTGATGGATACAGGCCGTGGCTTGTCACTCAAGGGAACTGAGAGCGTGCGCAAAAGGCGCTTGCTGCATGGGACTGCTGTACCATTGTAGCTCCGCCCGCCTCGATTAGCCTCTGCTATTTGCGGGTGGAACCGAACCTTCATTAATTCTTAGTACTTTATAATTTTTTTATTTAATAATTCATGTACTTTTGTGAATTGTCTATGTGTGTGAATAAACTTCTAAACTTCTAAGACTCGATCATCAAAAGATTTTGGGCCAACTGAAACTGTTTATAAATAGTTGGGCGAGTGTTTTTTTTCTGGTTTGATTCTCAAAAACTTCTACGACTGTTAGTATTTAAGCTATAGAACGCCGACAACTTTCTTTGGAAGTTAAACCATGGAAAGTTGACCGTGTTTCTGCTTCAGTAAAGACGTAAGCCTCGAAGAAAGGGAGTGCATAGTGCATGTTCAGTGGAAGAAAAAGAGAAGAAACTCACCATGTTCTTTCAAAAATACGCATATACAATACAATACAATACAATACAATACAATACAATACAATACAATACAATACACTTTATTTAACGAGGGTGAACATATTAACCTTTTACAGTTTTCTAACATATGGCCCTCAAAATAAACATTAAACATTACAAAATAACAGATAATCTAAACTAAACTATAAGTAAGAGAAGTAATAAGCTAAGAAACATGAAGTAGTCACATACTAAAAAAAACAGCGGCATTTAAGAAGAAAGCGGCATTCAAGATGGGAGACAGTATTGAGGTTTTGCAGGAAAAGGCCACGAAGTTTATGCTTTAGCGAAAACGAAAAGGAAGACAAAGCACTAGGCGAAGCATATCTGATTGGCTTAAACATCGATCGTTTTCCATTCCCCAAAACAGGTGATAAACGATGATAACACATGCTACCGTTCAGGCTAGTCAGCTGATCTTTTTTTATCTTTAAATATATCTAATAGTTTACTTTTCTGATTGCAATCATTTACATGTATGCTGAAACAATTAGGCCACTTTTTCTCATTATCTGTGAGCTGAGGGTCGCATTTCCTTTAGGACGCTACTGACTTTTTGAAAAAAAGCAGTAATCTGTTCAGTCTATTGGGGGACTATCGCCTGATAGACCTGACAGTTACCGATCGCATCAGTAATCCCGCAGGAGAAGCACTCTATTGTTTTTGTTGTTGAGGGTCTATTATACTCTGGCGGTTTGGCGGTTTAAGCCAATTTTGAGGGTCGGTTTGCGGTAACATTCGTAATAATGTGGCGGTTTGCGGTTGAGAAATTATCACGCGGTTGCGGAAGATTATAACTTTATCACGCGGTTTTCAGTCTTTGCGTGTTTGGCAGCGGCTCTTTAAACCATATGTGCGGTCGCTTCATTTTTCCTTGAAGTTTCTCCCTAGACAAGAGTGCCTCTTAGGGGTAGAGTAAGGCGGGAAAGATGTGGAGTTTTTCTGCTGTCTCCCCCGGCAGGGAGGTAATCTGATAATAGGCCAGGCTTCAAAGCCAAAGAAAGCACAAGGAAAGATGATGGCCGTGAATCTTGAGTCAGATATCGACGTTATTAAATGCATTGCTCTTTTTTATAGGCTTTAAAACCGCTTGTCTGGAAACGATTCATTGTCGACATCTTCTCCCTCTGGAACACAACCAGAGAAAGGATCACAAAGTTCATTGAACAAGCTAACAAACACCATCAAACTGTCAAGTTTACGGCTGAAGTATCCGAAACAGAAACAAACTTCTTGGACGCTACTGTTTACTAAGACGAAAGATTTAATACTGAGTCGGTGCTAGATGTACGCACCTACTTTAAGCCCACTGAAACATTTCAGTACACCCATTTTTCAACCTGCCATCCATCAGGAGTAAAAAGAGGCTTCGTCAAAGGAGAGGCTCTAAGACTACTCAGAACTAACTCTTATGAAACAGTATTTGAAGAGAGCGTCACAAACTTCAAAACACATCTTCTTGAGAGAGGATACCCAGAGAACTTTATTCAAACAACCCTCTCAGAAGTTACTTTTGAAGACAGGAATCAAGCCCTCGGACAAAAAAAAAAAAAGAAAAGAAAAAAAAAGACAAGAAAATCTTGCCTTTTGTTACGCAATATCACCCAGCAGTGCCTAACTTAAAACCAATATGCGTGAACAGCTGGCATTTTATAACACAGGAACCATTGCTTAACAACATTCTCAAGGAACCGCCCCTACATCGTACAAAAAGATGGCCTTCCCTTTAAGATATACTCGTGAGAGCAAAACTATAGAAAGCTACGCGCAGGAGTCGCGAAGGCCTGTAACTCTTTTAGACACTAAAAAGAGGATCAAAAATCAAAACTGCAGTTACAACTACTGGCTTAAATTTTAGAGCCACCTTAAAGAGTAAAACACGCACGTTGAAGTCACGCAGGCCCGTCACCCCTTTCATCAAATCCAATATATTTACCCTCAAATAACACAATTAAACTGCTGGACCAGCTTGCTAGGCTCTGAAACCCCTGGCACATATTACAAGACCACTAAGCTGTGCTGGAAACACTGATTCCACGGTAAAGGTAACCTAAAGTTCACACGCTTGTGTTGTCACTAAATTCAGAAGAAAATAAGGCGGATTGCGGAATGTGCCACCCCGTATGATAGACCCTCGTTGTTCACCACCAACATTCACTGAAACTGTAGCCGTTCAAGTTATTCAGCTCACTAATTTGTCCTTTTAGAACAAATGTTGTAAAAAGTTAATTAACATAGTAGAATTAGAAGAATTAAGTAGAGTATTTTTGCGACGAGTTCTATCTATCCGAGTTCTTTCGCTGGTTGGACCTTTCGCCTGATAGCTTCTCACTGTCACAACACGTGACAGTGTTCATCAGACTGAGAAAATTAAGTGGTGAACTATATTCCTTCATAGAAAACTCTGCCTCGAACTGCAGTTATTTCACTTGCCACTAATTCAGAATGTGCGGAAAAGTGAGCGGTTAAACGTTTTTCCCGCCCTGTTTCAGTTGCGCTTTCTTCCTAACTGCTTTTGTCTAAACTCTAGTTTCATGAGAGGATGAGTAGATGTTCATGTTTGGCTCCATTCAGTATTTTACACTTGCGAAAGGCCGTGTGAACTTAAGCCCAAGAGAGCTTGCCCGTAGCATTGATATTGCAGCTCTTTGTAAGAGAACTTGGTTTTTATTTAGAACCTTGAAGGGGTTATGGGGATAAGGGGTTATGGGGATACTGAATACCGAAGGAAAAAATTATAGGGATATAGGATATTTGAAAAAAGAAATATGGGAATTTTCAACGCGAAGTTTGGGGATACGAGACTGTTCAATTCAGGGGATATGGGAAATTTCAAGAAAAAGTTAAAGGGATACGGGATACCAAGACCCCCCTAATGGGGCCTCAACCTTTGACTGGCTGACAAAAACAGAAAAGTTTAGCTAACATCGCGAAAGCTCGTCGGCCCGCCAGAGTTCCAACCTATTTACCACGTGACAGCCTGTCTTTTAAGACAGGCTTAAAACCTATTCTTTATGACAATTTACAAGTCTCGGAAATAATGATAAGATACATGTGACTTTTATCTTACGGTGTGAATCCATATGGTGAGCATGAGGTTCTTGCCATATGGTGAATATCGAAACTTTTCGCTTTCTGCTTTGAACGAGTGGTCCTGGGAAGGGAAACGTTATCTCGGTTAGGACTGGGCCGAAACCACAATAACAAAAAGGAAAATGGCGGTACAAAGGGCGAAGGAGTCTCTTTTGGTTTCTATCACGGTACCAGAAATATCAACAGTACTCGTTGTGGTTAACAGTAGTATGTGATGTCGTACACTGGCTATGGAACGTTTCTGGATAGTGTCAAAGCGGAGAAGACAGAGCTGAGGTCAATAGTAGATCAGGGAAGTGGATTGGACGAGGTGCGTGTGTAGACCTGGCCGCAGTTGTTCAAAAGTTGGATAGCGCTATCCACCGGATAAATCACTATCCAGTGGATAAGTGTCAGGGAAACCAATTGCGTTATCCACTGGATAGTGATTTATCCGGTGGATAGCGCTATCCAACTTTTGAACAACTGGGGCCAGCCTGTTTTTTAACACGAGAAGTTTTAATGCTATACAAGCCCTTTTCTTACCGAAAAACAAAATCATCGTGTGGTTAATGGACTTGATATGTGGTCAAGTGGACGCAGAGTTTGCGGCAACATGGTCAATGTTCATCGTTGAACAGTGTTGTATCATGTTGCACTTTGTCTGGCCAAGTCCTTGGACTTAGTAGCTAGATAATCATACCCTACCATTTATTTGCATGCCACTGAATAAGAGTGGTTTCTTTTGTTTTCAGATACCTCGTTTTACAAATTGTTCAGATTCACGTAAATGAGATGGCTGGGTTTTCTTAAGTCCCTCCCTGAGACCACTGATGATCGTATTCACACAGTTGAACTGGAACCTAACTAGTGGGGCAGGAACCCGTGGGAAAAGGGGGCAGGAGGCGTATGGGAGTAGAGGGTGCAGGAAGTGGGACTCCCAAGGTGCTGGGAAGTGGGAGAAATAGGGAAAAATTACTTAATATAGTGGAATATTTTGCAATCGAAAAAGCGCAGAGAAGCGGAAGCCAACAAAGACAGGGCAGGAACCTGAGGTTTAAAGGGAATAGGATGTGGGATGTTTAAACCCCCCTGCCCTCTTTGCCCCTCCCCACTAACTAGCTAGCACTGAAGACTCATGCAGGGGAATCTTTGAAGCTGAAGGGCAAATGTTTAAGTTTCAATCTCCAGTTTAACCGTAAGGCAGTAGAATACAAGTATTTTCTATCCAGTGCAACGTGCCAAGTCTCAGCATACAAGCAAAATTTCTATCGCAGAATTTGTTTGCTCATGTAAGTGAGAAAATTTCTCTAATTTTCACGAAAGCTGTCATTGCTGAAAACTTATCATACCACTTAATTGTCAAAGAAAATTTCCCATACATCATCTGAAAATTTGTCAGGGCAATGAAAATGTGGACAATATTATTAGCTTGTTCCCCTAAAAGAGTACATAAAAATGAAACCCACGTGCTAAATACTCAGTAAACATTTGTCTTGTTATTGAATTGACTTGGCAAAACTAGTTGGAAATTATAGAGTTCTTGTACAAAAATGAATAATTCTGTTTAAAAATTAAAAGGGAAATCAGAAACAAACTACATGTACAGACTAGTACTGGAAAAGTCATATGACAATGCATTTTGCTTAGTAACCAGCCTGTAATGAAACTCATGGTCGGTGTTCTCACCAGTCTATCGTTACCTAATCCTGGTCTCTAGATATCACAAAGGATGTTAAAATAAAATTAATATGTGCCGAACTTTTAAAAGGACCAGGAGTGTATATATCTTAGGTGCTGGTTTTCCTTTAGTTAATATGGGTCCCTTATGTGTTTACGGTGTCACTGTTCATTGGCAGATGGAGCACAGTGTCACACAGTCCATTTACCCACACCTGCATAGGCAAGAAGCAAATGTACAAAACAGACTTCCACTTCTCTGGCGTGAATTTCTTCGCTGGACATCCAACAGTGGTGTTGCTTGTTTACTAATCTGTCTACATTCAAGTATTATTGGATTGTTTGCATTATCACTCACAACATATGAAGGTTCCTCACTGTGGCGTCATGTTGCTCAGTTTCTGTTTTCTTGTGGCACATTTGGATTCACTGGCGGCTGTGTTAACTACTTAGCAGTGACTTTATTTTTTAAAAAAATTCCTGGTCTTTATGGAAGTGGGTAAGATATTTAAGATTTCTAACTACTGTAGGAAACTGTACCTTTCCTCATAAAGACATTTATATTTTTATCATTATGTTCAGAGAGGTGTGTTTAGCCTATGCACAGCTGCCTGCTCCTCTCTGATCTTTCTCAAGAGACCAGGCAGCAGTACACAGGAAGGTGTAATTGATTTTTTTTGTTTACTTCTTGTAGTACTGTACTTTAAATGTCATCAGGTTTTGTTATAACACCCCTCCCCCTCCTATTAAGGTCCTTGTCCCTTTTTTCCATTAAGTGGCAAGAATTAAAATACTCAAATGTTTAATAGAAAAATAGAAAACAAGATTTTCATCCATGTAAATCAAGTTTCATTCAGTTTCTTGGTAACTTCCCATTTAGTTAAAGTATGAGTGACATAGTATTTCTGATGATCATCCCAGTAGTGTTTTGTTTATCTAACTGTTAAAGTGATATAATGACAGTTTGGAAAAGGAGTTTGAGTTTGATCACAGTTTGTGATTCTCTGTTGCCATCCTCTCATACCTACCCCCTCTCTCCCCCCCCCCCAACTCTTGAGGCCTGAAATTAAATAAGCTCCCGAGGAGCTAGATATGGCTTTTATGATATACCTGAGAACTGCCAGGCAAGTTGCCAACTTCTCATGAACTACTGTAAGAGCCTGTGTACTTTCATTCTGGATGCTCAGGGCTGTTGTTAAGTTTTGAATCACCTGTTGCCATGATCTTCACAGCTGTAACAAACTTGCTGCCTTCTGTGTAGCATATACCAACAAGAGGCCAATTTCACTCGTAACATCAAGTTCCTATGCAGCACACTCAGCTGTAACAGGTGTTCTGGGCTATGGCCCTTAATGACAGCCCTGATGCTGTTCAAACAACTCAGATACATGTTCTTTTTATACTTTGGAATTTTTGTAATTATTTTCATTGTTATTCTGGTTTTTTCACTAGAATTATCCACAGTCGCTATCAAGATATCTGTGAAAGTGTGAGGACTTCAGTCATTGACATCTTCTTTGAAGAGACATTTTTAGAAATGTACAGCAAACAGAAATTAAATCAGCAGATAATTCGACTGAACATTGAAGGGCATCTGCAGAGAATTTTGCAGTCAGAAACAATAGATCAACTTATTAGCACCGAGCTCCAACGGTTGGTTTTGTCTCCAGAGGGGCAGCTCCTCTCTTTTGCTGGTATTGAACTCTCGTCACTTAGATTACTGGTGAAGCCATATGTTGTAGAATTATTGACTGATGTAGTTCCTGTTGTCGTGGAAACATTTACCTCCTATACACAGGTAGGCAGATTTATAAAAGCAAGCCTGGATGTTTTGGGAAATGTGCAGCATTTTGTGACCAATTTTTTTTTCATGGAGTTTTTGGTCAAGCTCAACGTTACCTCGACTGGTTGTGTTGTTGTTTTGTTGTCTGTGTTGTATTACATCGTCTTGTGTTGTGATCTGTCTCTTATTTGTTAGTCTAGTTTGTTGGCATAAAACTTCTCAGTTTTCCTGTACCTTTGTTGCACGACTCGACATAACTACTAGAAGGACAGACAACGGTTCGATCAGCTTGACCAATTCGACAACGGCTCGACCAACTTGACGACTTACAACCAGAGAAAACCCAAAAATATTGGTCAAGTTGAGTTTAAAATTTAACTCAACCAGTTCTCTGAATCTTTAATGAAACTGTCATTAAGTGCGTTTGGCAGCAGGCCACTGGAATCGAAATCCCCTCTAAGTATACTGCGAGCTTTAACAAGGCACCCCTTTACTCAAAAAGTTAATAAATACTGTATAATTCAATCGCAAAAAAATGGTCTACTTTTTAAATAAAGCCAACAGAGTTTACAGGGTTGAAAATTTAATGTTTTGGAAGACTATACTGTTGAGTTGGCTGACTTCGCAGATTAAAAAAAAATGGTGTAAGAGTTAAGATCGTCTGAAAAAATTGCTAGTAGAGTTGGCGGAGTTATTTGAGCTGGTTGTTTCGCCGAGTTCACAGTGTTCGGTGAAATTTGTCGACTTTGTCAATTTGTCGAGATACTTTATCAGTCAGTTGAGTTTGTCTAGCTGGTTGGCGTTGTGGGGTTCGTACTGTCTTATAGTATATAAGGATTGTTGGTTGATTTAGTAAGGCTTGTTGTGTGTCAAGTTGTGGAGATTTTGTCTTTCAGTGAGTGCAGTTTGTTGGGTATGTTGAGCCATGTGGTTCTTACTCTCTTAGAGAATGTCAGCATTAAGTTAAATTGTCTATTTGGTAAGGATCGAATTGCGTTGACTTGCGTCGAGATGCAAAATTTAGTCTGCCTCAGCGTGTGAAGATTTGTCGATTTTGTCGAGTTGTTGAGTTTGTACTGTCTTAAAGGGGCATAGTCACGAGGATTTCGCAGATTCCTGGTCAAAACTGTGCTAAAATTATCGGTCGCTAACTTTATCCATTCCCAAAATTGTGTTTGAACATTTAAAGGAACATAATAACTTAATTTCATTAAGAGAAAACAAACCATGACCATTTAATGTCGATTTAATGTCAACACGCTGAAAGTGTTTGAAACGTTTAGCCTAATTTTTCAAATTGCAATCCACTTCCATCCGAAGTAATATAGTCTTTGGAAACAAAACTAGACCATTATTTGTGGGCGTTCTTTGATATGAGGACATTTTTTATTTTTAAAGTGAGCAAAAATAGCGTGACACTATGCCCCTTTAAAATAAGTGAGGATTGTTAAGTTTGTCTGTTTGGTAAGGGTCGTTGTGTTAGTCGAGTTGTGTTGAGGCATGGAGATTTTGTCTGTCAGTGAGTGAGGTTTGTTAAGTTTGTCGAGTTGGTCGCTTTGTGGGATTCATACTGTCTTAATTTGCTAAGGGTGATTGAGTTTGTCTAGTTCTCTGGTGTAGAGATTGTCTGCAGTGAGTGAGGTTGGTTGAGTGTGTCTACTTGTACAGCGTCAACGTAGTCGGAATACTAGAAATGCTGAACTCATCAGCAACACAACATAACGGATCACAACGCAATGCAACCCAACACAGCAGACACAACACAATGAATTGCAGCAGAACGCAAACGCAACACAATGCAACAGATCGCAACACAATGCAACACAACAGAGACAACACAATGGATCGCAACACAATGCAATGCAATGCAACACAACACAACACAACTCACCTCAACACAACAAAACAGGAAATAAATATTGCGTATATGTGCTAAACAAACCAGTTGAGGTAGCATCGAGGTCGACCAAAAACTCCACAGAAAATAAAAAACGCTGCAGGTATAGTTTTTAGTTTTTGGTTCAGTAGTCAAAAAGATCTGCAAGAGTTGCTAGGATTATTTTCGACAATAGTAAGCTGAGAATTGACATGTCTTGTGTAATTGCATGCAGAGGAATGTAAAAGTCTGTTCTGAGTCCTGCTGGTTCTTGAAGCCAACACTTGTCTCAGTGCTTGGAAGGGTTGATGTAAATCTGGTTTTAACAACTTTTTAACTAGCTGCAAGAGCTAACCAACGTAGATAGCAATCTGACTAATATCTTGTCTTTGGACTTTTTTTTTGTACAAATTCCCTACCTTGGGGACGAAGTACCTACTACAATGAACAATAAACTTAATTGTGGCCAATGTCGCAGTGAAATGCATGGAAAAGAGCAAAATAATCATTAGCCAAACCCCAATGGAACAACGATTTTGGTTAATGGGTTTCATATTGACCCTCCATCATAATGAACACATTATCCCAGTCCCTTGCCTCCCCCCCCCCCCCCCCCACCGGCCTTCATCCAATTGGGGTCCCACAGTACTTTTTCAACCATTCTGGATTGAAACAGTCAACATCTATTTAACAATTAGATTATGAGCTCGAGATTTATATCGCGTGATGGTTGATGAGGCCAAAGGCCAAATCAACTATTACGCATAGAAATTGAGAGCAAATAATCTAATTGTTTTAGTATAAATCTTGATTAATATTCCACAAAAGTGAAAAGTTTTACATCACTGCTCTGTTATTTTGAAGTATAAGACTGTGCCTGCCACTCATCTTTTCGCTACTCACTATCTATCACGGAATAGATAGGGAGTAGGGTAGCCAATCAGATTGCAGCATTTATGATAGAACGCTAGTAGATTTATACTAATGCGTAATATAATTCTTCCACTGTTTCAAACAACCTCGGTGGCAGTTGAAAACATTGAGCAACCGATGCAAACTGTAAATGGTTTTTGCCAACATAATAGCCTAATAGTACCCAACCAACAAAGAACAGTTGGTCACAATAGCAAATGAGTTCAACCTGTACGCTACTTACTCCGAATACAGGAAGCATATGAAGTCTTCTTTTTCCTTAACAGGATCAAGGTATCAAAAGACTAAAACAAGAACTTAAAAGCTACACAGCAACAAGGAAGAATGAAGTCTCCTCTCGTAGAGTAGAACTTTTAATGAGGGACATGATGTTTAGTCATTTAAGTCTTCTGGTTATACTGGGATGTGCTGTTGGAATTTTCCTTGGTATATTATCCCGGCTAACTGGAGTAGGACAAATTATTCAGGATGGTTAATATGCAATGTGAACAGCTTGTAGCAACTTGACTTATGCATGGTTCAATTCTACCTGTTACAATGCCCCCCCCCCCCCCCCGGGCATACCCCCGGGGATTTGCAATCTTTTTCTCACTTGGCAGTCTATTCCCCACCCCAGGGCACGCAGAAAGAGACAATTCCCCACCCCCGGGATTCCTCATCGACCACAAATATGTTGTTTTGTGTACAAAACAAAGATTACGATATTGATTTCCGTACAATAGCAAAACCAGACGTCTTGACAGGAACTTAAGACGATTTCCGCTCAACGTTCGAGCAGTAAGTGCAGAAATTAAGTTACCAAAAAAATACTTGCAGCACTGTCACATTTTGAGAACAGATAAGAAGAACTTATCGTTACTTTTGCTCCCAAGCTGACCCCGTGAGAGAAAACTGGATTTGAAGTTATCAATATTTCAATTAAAAAGACGCTTCATGTCAGTTCAAAACAAAATGGCGCCCGTTTTTAGCATACTTTTACGAGATTTGAAATTAATTTTCTTGAGAATGCTTGAGAATTTCATCGCGGGGTCACTTGGGCAAGTGAACTAGAGTGAGATGTTTCAAATAGCATTTAAAATGTTACCGTGCTATGAGTAGTTTTTTGGTAAATATTTTTTGCACTTATTGCTCGAACGTTGAGCGGAATCCGTTTTAAACGCTTTTCTAGAGTTTCTTGAACAAAGGACACTACATGTATAATATAATAAAAACATGAACACTATATTTGAAAAAGAAAACTGAAGAAAAACCTCTAACTGCACTGGCATATGGCTAGCGAGTAAAGAAATGGCTCTTCGCCACGTGATTTATTCTAAATAATAGCACATACGCACAAGAGGCCCGTGAACAAATTGATGGCAGCATTTTAAAGGAGTTTTTCTTAGCTTGTTTCAGAAGAATGAACACTGGACTGAGACCTCTGTTTAATATAAGGCCGTGCATCTGTTTTCATATAGAGGCTATTTAAGTTGTCTTAGTGTACACATAAATATGCTGAAGAAATAGTTCTTTGTTTGTGACGAACGCCATCCATTCAAGTACTCATCAAATGCACATTCGTTTAACATTTTATAAGAAAAGTACCTTCGAATACAGATTTTAATTTTGAGAGATTATTCTTCTCTAACCAGTCTGCTACAAATTCTAGAAATTCTCCCTGGAAATAGGCAGTCTTCTCCACGCAGTCCAGCGTCAACTGAGAAGTGACGTACCTCACAAGAACAACAAGAAGTTATTTTCGATTTGCCCTGCCCCCTCCCCCCGGGACAAGACGGCTTCAAACAATTCCCCCGCCCCCCGGGACCAAAGGGCTGGACTTGTCCCCAGGGTTGCCCGGGGGGGGGGGGGGAGAGGGTAACAGGTAAATTGAACCATGCATTATTGCAAATATGGGAAAAGCTTCTACAGTTTTGTGGGCTGTATCATTGGCACTTGCTAAGTTTTACATCTTTAAAAAAGTTTTCAAAGGGTTTCTGTTCCAGTTGGCAATCAAAGTGCAAAAACTGGCTGAGACTGTGTCAAGTTTCACCCTTGGCCTCCTACAATTACTTAACTTGATTGGCCAGTTAAAACGTGAGCCATTCTAAGGAAAGTTTTCAAAAAGTTGCCAAAAACTGTATCATGTGTCCATGGTATAGTGCTTAGCCTGAGAAAACAGCCGACATTTCGCGAGGTCGCCACTTGAGCCCTCGCAAAACGACGTCTGAGTAACGAGCACAGAAATTCCATACTGATGACGCGTCACTACCAAGATCGAGGTAGTGCTTCTGATTGGCTGAAACGCACGGGAACTTCGTTTCAACCAATCAGAAGCACTACCAAGATCTGGGTAGTGACGTGTCATCAGTATGGAATTTCTGCACTCGTTACTCAGGCATCGTTTTGCGAGGGCTCAAGTGGCAACCTTGCAAAACGTCGGCTGTTTTCTCAGGCTATATAGTGCTTAGCACATTGTTCACATTACCAGCACAAAAATGCAATACTGCAGTGAAACTAATTATTGATTAATTGGTCCCATGGAGCTGTATTGGCAATAACAAATTATTTAATTTTGATTGAGTAGTTTTCAATTGAGTGTTGTCAAACCAAAACCAAGGTAATCGCTCTAGCCAACAACACATTCAATCAATCAGAACTCAAAACATTTAAATGGTCCACAACCTTGTTCCGAGGGACTCTCTTCTCCAGGGGACAGGGAAGAAGAGAGACCCTGGGAATGAGGTTGAATGGCCCCAAGCTCAGGAAAATACCTGTAAACAAGTCATGCTAATTTTTGGTTTTGGTTTAACTTCTAACTGGTTGTGATAGTGGCACGAGTTTTTGAAGCAATCGCAGAGCATAGTAAAGCAAACCCAGAGCAAATGTGAATTAGTTTCCACGCTCAATTGAAAATTGCTCTGAGAGCTTGCTATGAGTTTTGGTCTAAGAATGGGTCGTGAATTTGTTTGGGTTATGAATCTTTTTGTCAAGTCTTTTTGGGAAAGGTTTTCATACTTGTTGTTGTTTAATAAGGAAGAGGTAAAGTATTCTTGAAAAAATTGTCATTCTAATTTGATGTCTTCATTATACATTATCGTAAGCAATGTTATTCATTACCATGAGGTCATTGGCTGGTATCATTTTAATGTTATAACTGGAACGATTGAAAAAGAATAGTTTGAAACAAAAGTGAAGCATCTGAAAAATCCCTAAAAAATTGATAACTCATTTTGAACAGGAAGTGGAAATAGCGATTCATTACTTCCGTTCCATGAATGATATAGAGTGATTTATTTATGATTAATTTTATTGTAGATACTACTTAATAATATTTGAAATATCATTTTTTCAGAAAAAAATGTTACAAAAATGAATATGTGATCTATTTTTTTCATGTCTAGATGGCTGATAGTTCTGCTAAAGCATCAAAGTCATCTGTAGATGACACTTGTTGTGATGAATTCACTTTACTATTTAACACTTCTGTGTATACTTCCACCATGTCCTTCTGGATCAGCAAGGATGGTTCTGATTCATGCTTCTCAGAAATATTTTTATCTCCCACCCAAAAACCATCCTGGCTGAACTCCTCTAGCCAGTCGTTTGAACTAATGTTCTCTCTGGGAGGTGCCATTGCACTTTCCCGACATCTTTGTTTTGCCTTTGGACTTGTAAAATCTGGTATTTTCTCAGAGGGGGGAGAACTTTTGTCTCTCTCCTGGTCCACAGATTGCTGCCGTTCTTGTGTGGGAAGTGCAGAGCTTTGCTGTGATGTTGCCTCAGAGACAGAAGCACCTAGTTCTGCTGTATGGTGTGTTTGGGAATCTTGAACCTGTAAACTTGATTGAGGGCCTTCTTCAGGTATAAAATCCCAATGCAATTCAGCAAGCAGTTCAAAGTACGAACCCGAACCAGAGTCTAAAGTGTCTGTTGTTTTGTGATCTTCATGATCAGTGGTAGTCGGAGGACAGTTTTCTTCACTGTTCTGATAGTTATAAAATGATATCTCTCCGGCTAAATCATCAAAGTCGTCCTCTCCATACACGGCATTTTTCCTTGTTGTTGACTTAGAAAAATCATATCACTTTCAGTTATTATTTAAGGGTTTTTATTAGGTTTAATACTGTGAATGGAATATATGTATTAGTGAAGTGGTTTACACCCGCTGAATTTTACGACCCACCTTTTCCACTTTTTTGGGGGTGGGGAGGGTAGGGGGTTGTCAGTTAAAGACTACCCCAGCATAATACAAGAACTCTTCTGAAAGGTGTTTTCCTTATCGTGCATCAGCAAAAAGCACACACACCCATACAGACTTTTAACGTTATTTTCTAGTTTGCCAAGATGAAAGAAAACAAGGGAAAGTGTTGAATTTTATAGCGGGCTATTTTAGGCAAAAAGCTCTCACTTTTACTGTGAAAGAATTTACTGTTTTAATCGTGATTTTCCGTTCCCACCGAAACTGTCTTGGAGAAGCCAAGAACAATTTGAACAAAGGCCTAATCCCGGGTTTAACTGTAAATTTCTACTCAGCTGTTTATGTGCCACGCCACGCACGGCGCATGAAGAACTTAGGTAACAGGCATCACGTTTGAGATTACCTCGACAGTGGCTGGTTTCTTTGTTTCGTCTGCCAAGAGCTGAGTATCGGGTACAATCTGCTGAAACGATAATGGTTTTTTTTATATATTTTAATTAAAAGAAAAAACCTTTGGTACGACGGTACCTCACCTAACCATGAAAGATCTTGTGAGAGCTGCGTCTTTAATACCTCAGTGAAACAACCGACGGGGTTCGGCAAGTCATCGTTTCAGTAGTTTTACACTCCGACATTAACTACTATCTTTCTGTTTCTCACCAAGCCATAACGAATTATTAGAACATACCTGACTTTTTTCCTCTTTAGAGGTTTTGACATTCGGTCCACAAGCCACCATCTTCCACATTTTTTTCTCCAGTGCTTCGGAAAATTGTTCTTCATCTTTTACCTAAAAATTGCAAATATCTCGCATCTTCTTGGAAAGTTGAGGCACAATTCTAAGGCAACATAATTCTAGGTTCAAACTAAGTTCAGTTGGACGAGTTAAGCGTTTGTTAACTGAAAACTGACCTTGATAAGGTTGAAGCATTTTCTTTTAAAATCTTCATTCTTGCTTAGGCTCACAACTGTTTTTATAGCGTCGGCGATATTTGGAATTGCCTTTTCCACCGACTTCTGCTTCTATCATTGCGAAGAAAACGAGGCAATAAATAAGTTCAGTCTTCAATCTTAACTTAAGGCTTAAGTTTAAACTCTTCACAGTGTCTGAAGTTTAACCATGGAAAGGCTCGGCGACGTTTAGACAAATTTAGAAACTCACTCGAAAACAAGCTCACGCTAGATGGAAAAAGATAGTTTTCCACACATCTTACTTGCTTGTCGTTATACGAACCTTTTCTTCCCGCTTCACCGTTTGGTTCAGTTGTCTTTGTTTCATATGAGTTTGGGAGCCATCGCACATTTTTTGCAGCTTATCAAAACATCTCAAAACATCACAACTCTTGTGAAACAAAAAAGGCAAGAAGCGCTGCCCGCCTCCAGCTCGCGCGCTCCATGCTATTTTGGCGGGAAAACAGCTCTTGCGACGCCCACTTCAAGATGGCCGCCTCGCAAAGTTCTTTATGCCAGAAAGAAGAAGCCAACTGTTTAAAAAACATTGCAGATTTATTGGATTCAAATCCATTTTATGCTGTCTCTCAAAATTTGCACTACCGAGATGTTAACTTCTCGAACTTTTCTTTGTTAACGTGCACGTCGTGAGATCTTGTTGTACGTAGCGTTGATCCTTTTCTAATCTAATACGGCTAATTAAATCAAATGTTCGCAAACTATTTCCTGAAGTCAAAGGGTAGAAGTGCTTAAAAACTCTAGTCACTTCTTTTAACTTGAAAAAGTAAACGGTTGGGTACTGATGACGTGCACTACCCAAATCTTGGTAGTGCTTTTGATGGGTTGTGCCTCGAGGGGATTTTCTTTCAACCAATCAGAAGCACTACCAAGATCTGGGTAGTGCACGTCATCAGTATGGAATTTCTGCGCTCGCTACTCAGAAGTCGTTTTGCGAGGGCTCAATACAGGCTCGATTACCAGCCGCTGTTCGGGAAATGAACAAAGACCGGACTCGAGAGAGCGCCGGAAATCGAGCGTAAATACAAGTGGCGACCGCGCGAAACGTCGGCTGTTTTCTCAGGCTAGTAGGCGTAATAAAAAATGCAAATGTACGACATCGATCTTGAAGCGGGCGTAAAAGACACAAGGGTCTCGTTGGGCTGGGTAGTGGATATATGCAGGGTGAGGGATATCCATCCCTCCCCCTGAGACAGAAATAGGGTATTTATTTTGGCATAGGGTTTTCACAACTCCTTTGGGCCGATTTAGACGGTACAACACAACACACGCAACATGCCCGCACGATGTCCTGGGAGTTTTTACCACCCCCGACCGCGCCCCCTACCCCCACCCCTTTGAAAAAAAAAAAAAAAAAAAACGCGCTCTCAGAGGGACTTAGGCTGACTTTCTGCATAGAATGTATGCGTTGATTGGTTAAAAAATTCTTTTATCGGAGAAAAGAAAGTATTTACAACGAAAACCATATCATGTATTACACCGTTTTTGGGATAAAATACATTTGCAACACTCCAGAAATGTGACGTACTACTCTACCACAGTGCATGAAAATACACGGCTTAGCCCTCTTTTCTGGATAAATCAAGGACAACGCGGCATAAAACTAGCAGTCCAATATACGTAGAGCATAGAAGTCTTTATTCACAATCCACGGGGAATAAATTAGATGAGGATACTGTTAAAATACATCATAAAATAAAAAGGTTTAAAAATGTACTAACACATTTACTTGGCTACCCACTGGCAAATACCTTTACAACAAAGCTACCAATTTATTCTTCTCTTTTTGAAACCGTACGTGTATGAATATGTAGGGGGATATGGTAAAAAGTTTTCTTATTTGCATTCGCTCAGTTTCACCGTCCTCTCACCCTAACCCACGTGTAAGCCGTCTCCTGCGACCGCAGGGGTAAGAGCGAAGAGCCTACATGCCACTTTACACTGTCACACAGATAGTTATTTACCAAAATAATTACCGTTGTTTCACAATTTGCGAGAATTTTTGTATTAATAGAACCAGTCTAGAGAGAGATTTGTGATTCGTTTGCCGTTCGAGATGTCACGCAAGCAACGCAAGGTAGGTCACGCAAATACCATCGACAGAGCGCATTATTGCTACACATGAAGACGTTGTAAAAGAAACAAATTGGCCTTCAAATACAGTTAAGTCCGCTTGTTCGCAATAACCTAAATGGCTATCAAGAACAATAGAAAGTTAACCATCAAAATTCACTTGGAAAAATACTTTGGAGACACCCTTAAACAAGGCCTCTCGGATAGCCAGGTACCACGACAAAAAGCTCAGTTTAAAGAAAAATTCAAGTATTCAAGTTTACAGAAAAATTCTGAGTTAATTTGTTCTTTTTGAGATAAAAGGTATCTACAGAGAAAAAAAAAATAAAAAAGACATCCTTTTACCCTTCAAGCCCCAATACTGAACAGTTTCTGATTTCTCCTTTCAATATCACTACAAAATCAAACATAAAAGGTCGCAAGAATAAAGAGTACGATCACAAAGACAAACTGCGTTGATCAGTAAACAGCTTCTCGCAATTACTGCTATTAGAAATACATTGAGACAAGTGAGAGAATTTGTATGCTGGTATTGGGGCTTAAAGGGCAACATAACGAAACAGTAAACTAATATCAGCAATGCCTGAAATACCTTAAAAAGTTTAAATACTTATTTACTTCACTACATTATCCCTTGAAGCATTTCTTCCTTCAACAAACAAATGGGATATTACAGTATAAAATACGCAGCATCAAAGGCCTTCATTAAATAGTTATCTAACTGAATGATTTGTTTCTAAATTGAAACAATTGACTACATACACAGACAAAATTATTCAACCAACTGTGGGAAAAAGATACCTTTCAGGTTGCCTCTTGTAGTGTTTCTACTTTGTCTTTTGTGAAGAAAAAATTGCACTCTCCAACACGGAGGTTTTCGTGACTCCAGGAAGTCACGCAACTGTCCGTGTTTGTTCCAAATGAAAAAGGGAACACCACAAGAATTCTGTTATAAAAATATCTTGTCCTGAAAAAATGAGATGCTTTGCTGAAAAAAAAAATCAACTGCGGAATATAGCCTGCATGAATGCATGAATGTAAAATATAACTACACCTCTTTTGCGAGTGATTATTTTGCCTTTCACTAATGTTAACTAACCGGCAAACGATGGAGGTTTAAAACTAAGAAGGACTAATGGACCGTTAAAAACAGAAATCGACAAAAAGTGACTGAAATCGGCTAATCACAATGCACTGATATGACCTTTTGAGCTGGTCAATCTTAACTGAAATGAAGATGTGACCATCACAGTCGTACATGTATGCTGCTACAAGAGGTGTAGTTGTATCTGTAAAGATTCTGAATCCTTTGCTAAGTCGACTGACGGCAAATAAAGAAAACAATCATGGGTCGAGTCTTGAAATTCACAGTTTGCACGTGACTGGAAGGCAAGTTAAAAGAATAGGTGTAATTTAAGAAAAAGTTGCAAAGTTTCATGTCTGCCTGATGACGCAAGGAAAAGATTGGGGCCTAAAATGCAACTTTCAATAGTTAAGATAGTTGGAACAGATCAGTAAGGTTAACCCTAAAAATCACTTTTGTCCTTTACACCTTTAGTTTGTCAACATACAAAATATTTGACAATTCTCAAATTTCCACTAGGAAACTTTGCAAATGGCAACAGCTCTGCTCAGTAATTTTGATTTACATAGTCAGTCTTGAGGATTTAACCCACCGTCTCAAAAATAATGTTAGAGCCACATTACATAGCTCAGTGTTTGAATCAAAAAAGGTAAAAGAGAATAAATTATATTAAATTGGATGTTTTTCAATCGAATATGAAAGCGCTGGAAAGGACTTGGTAGATAGTGCCTGATAAATTTGAACTTTCACAAGTGAAGGAAATTAATCTCTGAAAAACAATCATGCGAGTGTAACTTTCAAACACCTTGTATGGAATCCTACAAGATCTCTATGTTCCTAACAGCAAGCTTGTAATTATTGTCTTCAAGACATACAGGACAAAGAACAATTGGGTAATTCTCCATAAGCCAGTTAAGGACATTTCACTATCATACAAATACAAAAGTTGATCCTGTAAAGATCTCACAGGTGGCCAACTTAATTACATGTACACATAAAACAATGTTGGTGTGATAACCAATTTTCGTCTCTTCAAATACTTTACAATAATTATTTGGAATCCACATTAAATAATCTTGCTTGATTTCAGCTCACCTCTTCGTGTCAGCTACTTCTGATAGCAAATGCACTTCCTCAATGGACCACAAAAAATGAGGGAATTGATCTGAAATTTAAATACTTTCCACCAATGAGGCAACTATCAAGAAGGAGTTCAACCCTTTAACCCCCAGCATCATTATACAAATTCTCCTTAATGGTCTCCATACATTTTGTCAAGTACTAGTTGGGAGAACTTGTTTAAGCATATCTCATGACCTGTATGTGTAACAGTGCACTGATATGATGAGTAACTTGATGCTGAACACTACTGGGGGATAAAGGGTTAACTTGGCCTCGTAAAGTTTCAGCATTTAGGAAAGTATTTTGTCGATATTTTATTACAAAAGATATATTATTTGATACCACTTACAAGTACTTTTGTCTATAAAGATTACTCATTTGCAAGTAAATCCCTTAACCTTCATACAGGCCAATTTAGAGTGGTGGATTGGTCTTACCCTTTAGGGTTACTAACATGAAATGTAAAGAGCTCACTACCATCATGTTAAGAGCAACGCACAATCAAGCTTCATTAACAGCAAGACAATTCCCTTGTTATCTACATTCAACAGGAGGAATGCTCGGAGAAGGGACGGCTTGTGATGATGATGATGATGAAATTGACTTCTGTAGCTCCTGCGCCTCAATAGCTTCTGCTGCTTCTGAAATTCAAACAAATGATACAAAATAGCAATTACTGGCAACAACCCTTGTACAAATCCGAAAGATGAACTGATTGACTTGAACAAGTTAGTTATGCCATAGCCAATTTGACAGAAGTTAAAATCACAGGGGGAAATTAATAGATAATTATTTTTAGGGCTTCTTTGTTCAACTCTCATCTGATTTGTATTGGTACTAGCAACACAATAACTTTCCAAAAAATGGTTCTTATGTTCATGCTATTCTAGTGTTTTCACTATTTGCTGAATTGCACTGTCATATTGCTTGATGCTAACTCCACCAACAATTTTTTTAAAATCTAAATACTAGTTGTATTTCATTCATCCTAAGAAACATATGATGTGTGATGTTTTGTCATCAACAATACTGCAATTTCCATCGCAATTATGTTTTGAAGAGCAAGTTTAACCCAAATTTTGAATCCTGTTTCAACAACAGTTTCCTTTAGTATAGTTACAGTTCCACTTCATTTTACAATATAATGGCTAATAGAAATTATCTTCTGGATTACAGTCAACTATTATCATAACGCACACCATCAGGACCAAGACTTAGTGTCCGTAATGGAGCGAGTCTGTAATAGCCGGAATTGTTTTCAGCAATTTCTCATTCTCCGGGACCTCAGCTACTGTCTGTGATGACAGGGTGCCAGTAACGTAATTAGAGAAATTTTCAAATGTTGTGTAAAATCCACAATATTAGCTGTTTCCAAATGTCATAATAATTGACCAGGACAGTTGTGAGTGACCTGAAGAACAAGCGTAAACAGTACTGAGACAACTAACCAAAAGGAAAAAGAAAGACAACAAAGATAATAATCCCACCTCTTTTTTTCTTAAGTCTTTTTCTCTTTCTGTCAATGCTGGCTACCTCTGCTTTCAGAGAGCTATATAATTTCCTCATTTCATTTATCTTGTCCTGGAGTAATCTAATGCGTTCTCCCCCATCCTCTTTTGCTTTAATTTCCTCTGAAAATGAAGAAAAGACTGGTGCTTTACTTAGTTTCTGTATAGGAGTACAGCACCTCCCCACTCCTGAGAAGTTACCTAATAATCACGGGGTTACCCCCACCCCAACCCCCAAGAGTTTGGGTAGATACACACCTGATGGGGAGGGATAAAGTGGAGATGGGTATCTTTTCTAAAACCTAAGACAAAACTAGGTGTGTTTTTGCACTTGTTGCAACAACTGAAAAGTACTGCCTGGTGTACCGCAACACACTAGGTGGTTTTATGCACTCCTGTAACAACTGACGAATACAGCCTGGTGTGTCTGCCACTACTATCAGGGTTGCCCACAACTTTTCAAGTAGCTGGCAAAAATTTGTAAGTTGCCGGATAGTGATTATTGAGCACCAAAGGCAATCCCTTCTAGGGGGGGGGGTCTCGGGGCATGCCCTCCTGGGAAATTTTTACCTTTTAAGTCCACAGAAACGGAATTTCCTTGATTCTGGGCACAAATTTCCAATAATGTCAGTTCCAAAAGTAATCGTAACTTTTCAAGTAAAATTTGTATAAACCCATGCCTTCAGTGTTTTCTACATGTAACTAACAGAACTCAACGTGATGAACTAATAATTTATCTTTAAGAAATATATATGTATCACAAAAGTAGCCGGTACAGACGACCCAAGTAGCCGGTTAATTCTGCCGGCAACCAGCTGTTAGTGACAAGCCTGCTACTATGCCCCTAATGGCAACGAATCTTGCCACCAATTCTGGCAAATCAGATATTGGCAATTAAATGTATCAAAACTTCTTTGATAATCATCAGCAGTTACATAGTATACCCACTCCTAAAATTGAAACCAAAGATCATTTACCATCACTTTGACCTTAACCCTTTAACCCTCAAGAGCAGACCAGCATGTAACTTCTCCTTTCAATATCACTACACGATCAAACATACAGGTCTTGAGAATAAAGGAAATGATCACCAAAGATGAAATGTCTTGATGGTCAGACCAACTCTCCCAACATGTACCATACAAAACATCTTGAGAACAGTGAGGAGAATATACATGTTGATATAAGGGCTTAAAGTGTTAAAATATTATTGAAAGTTTGATGAAATTTTTAAGGTAAATTTTCCTGGATGTTTTGGATACACTACTGATCTAACAAGATGTTCTTTCGGCCAACAACTAGCCTTATACACAGTTACCATCTAAAAGATGTCTTCGTACAGGATATTTGTATACTTAGTAACATATGGTTCATTTGCTCGTCTTACCTAGATCCATATCAAATGACATTCTTGGACGACGAGGTGACGAAAACACTCCTGCACTTTGATTATACATTGGACTCCCCGGAGCATCGCTACCTGTGCTGTCATTACCAGATGCATGTCGATGCTTCTTTTTCTCCTTCCGTTTCTTATGTTTCCTGTGATGATGCTCAGAATTTTTCTTCTCTGGTTTCAAATCTTTTTCCTCTTTATCATGTTTAGGGCTGTTTCCATTCGATTCTCTCCCAGCAGAATTCTCTACTGGCCCGTTAGTTTTCTCACTGTCATCGCTACATTGTGCAGAAGCTGACGCCGCAGAGTCATTTGTAAGGTCTGGTTTAGTATCCTCTGAGGAAGATGAATTTGAGACTGTTTCCATAGCAGTTGGGGTGCCCTGTGTTTGCAGAGGCTGATCTGGAGTTGCATCTACAGTACTGTCACTGAGAGAGTGCTCTACTTCCGCATCTTGCACCGCACTCTCATGTTCTATTTTTATCTTCTTGGGTTCGGGGCAAAGTTCTTTGGAGTCTTCAGGATCTTTACCAACTGTTTCCGGGGATCTGAGACTTCTTACTAAACCATTTATTGTTCTCTTATGTTTATCTTTCCTTTTTCCATTTGAAGTACTAGAGTTGTGTGCAGATTTTTGTTCCACATGGGTAACCTCACTTGACACTCCATTTTCATGAGGAGTTATAATCTTGCTGCCTTCTTCTGACTCACTATTTGATGCAGAATTGTTCTTTTCTTCCACTATTTTCTTCTCAGTTTCTTCAGGAATGGCTTCTGGGATTGGCTGAACATGATTTGCTACATCTACAGATTTGCTCTGTTGTTCTATTTAAAATAAAACAAGGAGGTAAACCAAAAATATCTCACTTGCAGGATTCATTATCAACTACAGCACTGTGGGATCAACAAAACAGCTTTTTCCTGAAACATGACACCTAAAGTTGTCAGACAATGTCTAAAATAAACCCTGCATCTGACAATATCAACAAAACATATCCCAACTGGACTTTTTGGGTATAAAAATTTGGCCTCATTTGTATCTTCCTGTCACTAATACACCTTGAGTACCCCCACCCCCACCCTACCCACTGCAAACCCTCAAGGGAATTTGAAAGGAACTGAATAATTATTTTACCTACGAACTTCTTGACAAAGATACCTGAGTAACCCCACCCTCCCCCAGATTGAAACCTGCAAACCCTCAAAGGAATTTGAAAGACACTAAATAATTATCTTACCTACTAACGAAGGTTCTGGGGTTGCTGACTTTTGCCGCCTTCTTGACAAAGGACTTTTCACTGAAAAAATCAATCAATCAATCAATCAATCAATCAATCAATCAATCAATCAATCAAAGCAGATGATATCAAACAATGTACCACAAGAATTTAACAAGTATTTCCATATTTATAAGATTCTAAAGAGAACAAACTTCCACTTAAAATAATAAATACCAGAATTTAGAATTTCACTCGGAGACCTAAAATGTATAACCACCAATGATGCAGAGCTGCAACTAACTGTCAGTCATTGGACAATGTCCGACTAAAATCGGCCCATGTGTGATGAAATCTTAACTTTGATAGATACATTATGTCCGGAAAAATTTTTTACCAAATAATAAGTAAATTTATAATGATAAGAAATAATAATTTCAAAAAGACTTCCACTTAAAAATAGTAATTAAAAAAAACGTCGACCTCATATCTGTTTTGTCCGACCAAAATGGAGACTTGGTCGGACATATGTCCTTTCAAGAAAGAAAGATTATCCCTGATGATGTATAGCATAAAAAAGAGCACTGCAGGGAAGTATTGCTCAATAGTTTCCATTCAACAGTCACTGGCTTTAGAGTTAGAATGAACTTCTACAGTGCGATAAACAGTACCACAGCAAAGTAATAGTTCATTAGAGCCATGTGACAAGGAGGACGAAAAGGAGACAGTGACGGCAACTTGTCAATGAACAAAATAATACCAAATATTATCCATACCTTCATCCAATCCATTTGACATATCAGAAAGTGAGTTCCTCTCTGACCTCGTGCGGGCTGTACCTCTTCCAGGACCAGTTTTAGGTGACTTTCCAAGAGATGGTGACAATGAGCCAGACCTTGTTGAAGGAGAGCAGGGTCTCTTCAATGAGTTCTTGGTGCCATTCAATGCAGGTGAATGTTTTGTGACCACTTCCTTGACAGGACCTGCTACAGCTTTAGATGTTCGCCTGCCAGCAGGCTTAGCAGTAGGCCGTGTAATTGGCTTGGGAGTGGGCTTACTACTCAAATCTTGTCCTTTGCTTACACTGCTTGTTCTTTTTCGGGTCTGTCTGGTGCCCCATCCAACAATCTTCTCTGGTTTTATCCATTCGTCATACCTTCAATAACATAACAACATGAAGGATTCTGTGTGAGAACTTATTCAGTCAAGCTATTTCTCTGGTTTAGTGCATGGCAAGCAAAAGTGTGATTTTTTCTATACTTATTTGATGGGGTAATCACAGCATTTCATGACTTAACCCTTTAAACCCCAACAGTGTTCAGCATAAAATTTCTCCTAATCATATCAGTGCATTAAAACACAGGTCATGAGAATTAGTGAAATGAACACCAAAGATGAAGTGTTTTGACGTTTCAACAAGTTCTCCCAACAAGTGTTCAACAAAGTGTATGAAGACCAGTAAGGAGAATTTTAGTAATGAAGCATAACATTCAACACACACCTGTTATTCCAGCCAGCATAATGAATACAGTACAATGTGCCTTCGCTAGCTTCTTGGTCAATGTGAATAATCTGAAATACAACGACAAGTGCGTAGTGAGAAAACCCTTGTGAAGTCTAGCAGTCTCTGAGACTGAAACATACATTACACATCATAGTTATATCTTCCCCAGGTTACTATTTTGGAAATACATGTTGGTATGTTCGTCACTTGGCATACTCGCATGAACCATTTGGCAGCTTTTTTCTATGGTGAAAACAACTTATTTGTACCATGTCAGGACAAACTTGTCTCCAAAGAAGTGTCAGTTTGTTAAGTCAAAGATAACACACGATGACCATGATAAATTTTAAGCTTTTATAAGTGAGATTTTCCACTGCTCTTGAACTCTTTCACTCCAAATATAACTTAACATGCTTTGTTTATTTTAACTGAAAGAGCTACTATTACACTTTTGTTTTATTTTAACTAAAGGGGCACTTAAACACTTTTGTGAGTGCCCAGTTATTTATGGGGTCTGCATTGAAATAAATTTTAACACATAGTAACTCTTCCCATAACAATCGATTTGTTATCTGAGATCCCAAGGATTAGATAAAAATTACTCTCAGGGTGGGAAACCGCTAAAATGATCTTGTGCCATAACACTGCGAGGAGACACGTGGCTAGAAATAACGTGTTTACAAAACCAGTAAAAGCCAGGTTGAAATCCTTTAATACACAAATATAGTCTCATACCTTAGCATCATAAACCCTGTGATTTCTCCCACGACCATACTTGACTTGAATCTTATCACCAATGTCAAATGAACAATCGTCCACTGGAATATCAGATTTGCTATCAGACTGTGATTCACTAACATCAGATGTCGACTCTGGACTATTGACAACATCAACTGACACATCTTCCTCAGGGCTCTTGGCCTGCGAGTCACTCAGTGTGCCATTATCAAACTCGCGACTTTGCTGTCGCTTCATTTCTCTGATCCGTGTGCTTTGTTTACATTCTGGTTTCTTAACTATGACCTCATCATGATCGTCGTCAATGTCTGGAAGAGGCTCTAAGCATTCCAGATGTTTCTCATCACTACTGTCCACAGGACTCCCAGGGCTTTCAGGCTTGACATTTTTGTCACTTTGGGCCTGTTCACTAACTTCTTCTTTGCCTAATGGCTTGATTGCTTCTTTCTCATGAAGTTCAAATGGGTAAAGGTACCTAAAGAAGAAGGAACAAGATCATCAACAGGCTACAAACTAAGAAATATGGGAACAAAACCCCACGTATCACTAAAAAAAACAAACTCATTATTGTTAACAACCATACCCTTATGTTGTGTTTATGGGGTGTAGAATCACAGCTTAGTTTCCTCTCTTGTCAGGTGGCCCAAATGAAAGGTTAACTGTACCTAACATATCTTGATCACACCCCAAAATCAAAAATGTTTAAGATAGAAATAATTCAAAATTGTCTAAACTACATTTAGCTGTTGGATCCATGATGATATAATGATGACGATAAATGCATAAGAGATCATACTTTTTGTAAGCCATTTTAATGTGGTGAGATGCGCTAGGTGGAACAACTGGAATGTCCATCTGCTGGTAAATCTTTCTCCACAGGAATGGTTCATTGGAGACCTGAAATTAAGACAGTTACAATAAACATATTGCTTGCTGTGACACTTTTTTTTTCAAAAAGCTCCCTCAATGAGCCGACCTAATTTAATTCTATCACACAACCACTACAGGTCAACAAAAACTGTAATCAACAAATGATTCTTAGTTAATATAAACATAACTTTTTCATGACCTAGACACTTAACTAAAGGGGTTGCTACTCAAAACAAAACTGTCTAATTTTGACAACCTTCCTTGAACACAGAATTCAAAAAATAAAACAAAACAAATACAAAACAAACAAACAAACAAAAACAAAAAAAATGAAAGCATTCTATCGTACACTGGAAATAATCTTAACA
Organism: Siderastrea radians; assembly: GCA_964017195.1. Lineage (NCBI taxonomy): Eukaryota > Metazoa > Cnidaria > Anthozoa > Scleractinia > Rhizangiidae > Siderastrea > Siderastrea radians. The sequence goes on along the minus strand of OZ024892.1, from coordinate 46,825,906 downwards.
TACTGCCATTGATGCTGATATTATACTCTCAAAAGTACATTGAAGAAATCTGTAGCGATAGGAAAGGAGAATTTCTTTTTGGATCCTAGAACAGAAATAATGCACAATAGTCACCTTCTCCATCCCACCATGTTCTTGCACTATCTTATAAAGTTTGTGAAGATCTAAATCTTGATTTCCCAGCACTGGAGGCCTTGTAATTGGTGTTCCTAAAAAGATGAGCTTTTCATTATTTTAGATCACGATACCATTAATTATCATAGTCAAACAAACAATAATGTTTTTAGTTAGTTTTTAATTAGATGTATTACTCTTGTCCATAGGTTTTTTATATTTATCTATTGGGTTTTACTCTTCCAGGTACTTAGGGTGTTAATTAGGTCTGAAAAACCCATCGGGAGTACCAAATTATTATTATTATTATTATTATTTTTATTATTATTATCAGGGTTTTCAAAAGCACCCGACGCCCGACAGAAGTCACCGGTTACTTTTAGCATTTGCGCTGGGTACCTTTTGTACTCAAAAGTATCAGTTCACATCAATGATGTAGCTGATTACGGACAAAGAATGTAGCATGCATGTAGCTTATTATTTTTATCCAGATTTTAAATTATTCAAGTGTACAGTGCCTACCAAAAAACACTTCTTGTCACTGAAAATACACCAGAATGCACCTCCGGGGGACACAGGGGAAAAATGAGTGCGCGTGCGCTGACTCGTTCCCGCCATTTTTGTGGGCAGGCGCAAGCAGAGAGACTGGATTCATTAGAAACCATTCGGGGAAAATGGAGGCAATTTAAAAATTCCCGTCATATGTTTTCATTTCGCGGAGATAAGGCCGTCACGAAACAGATAAGGTTTTCACCTTGAAGGCAGTTCCTAGAGAGACTCTTCTTCCACATATCTTTTTTAGCAAACTAATTGTCTTTCGCGACCATAGTAAATTTTTCGCTCGGAGTTAGTGGCTCGTAAGTGAAAAATGAATTGTGTCAGATATACTTTTGCCGTAGCAGTGCTAGCTTTCGCCTTTTCTAAAGGTAAATTACTTAGCTGTTGTTTGAGGGCTAAAACCTCGGGATAAGTCCATTTGCAAGAAAAAGATGATTAAAAAAGCTGGTAGTCAAAATTAAATCCACAGAAAAACTCGCCTGAAATTCAGGCTATAAGGCGAAAACAACAGGCCCACCACTGAGGAAACGGCACTTTTGCTTGCTTTATTCATCACGAAGTATAAAATTGATTCTTAGTTTTACATCTTTCTAAGGTGCTTAATTAACTTGGATTGGCATGATAGCTGCAGGAATAAAATTCTGAACCTTTAGGCAAATATTGGGATTTCTTATTTTTGCCTAGGTTCAGTTTCCATGCTAAACAAGGTGTCCTTAGTCACAACTCAAACTTGTAATCAATCGACTTTTTACAGACAGAGAGCAAAGAGAGGAAAGTTTGTCATTTTAAGAAGCTTTTTTATAAAGCAATAAAAGCGAGAACTACTCTAGAATCACCGAACAGAAAAGGTTTATATAATTGGCAAAGTTGAAATAATTAAATAAATGTGCAAAATATAATCCTCGATCACGGCATTCGGGCATCACACCATCAAGTTTTAGGAAGACGAGCAACTGTTGTTGTTTTTTCGAATTTGATTTCAGTGCGGCCCATTGGAAGTTGAGCAGCCCGAGTGAACTCTTCTGATACATTAAAGGAATAATCTCTGGAGACAATAGAGTTTTAGTCTCGGTCTGTCTCTCTTCATGCATTTTTAACAACGCGCTGCATCCAACACAAGCCACGCAATAAGCTTAATCAAACACTCGAGGCTCCGAACTAACTATGAACTAATCTTTTGTTGCAAGCACCAAACCCTTAATGCAAAGTACAACAAGTTTCAAACCCTTTCAGCAAAACCAACCTCACCTCGCTGACTCTTGCTTTCTGGTTACGAACTACACAAAACTGGAGCTTTCTGATCAGAACCGGAAACAAGAAAATGACCGGAAGCCCGCCAAAAAGCCGAGCATGCGCACTCATTTTGTCGCTGTGTCCCTCCGGGGATGCAAATTTTAAAAATTTCCCAGGGGAGGCCCCCCGGACACCCCAGTAGCAGGTGGTTCCCCTCCACACCACAATAAAGCTCCGGCTACTCTGATAGATCTACCTGGTACTTTTTTTCAAATTGATAACCCTGTATTATTATTATTATTATTATTATTATTATTATTATTATTATTATTATTATTAGTCAACTCAACCTACTCTGTAACTAATGATGCAAATCAGCACAATTGCACTAGATTGTGACTGTATAATTTTATTCAAGTACTCCAGCTAAGCTGCAGGTGCAAATCCAAAGCCATGCTTTTCAGCCAAACCTACACGTACCTTTCTCCTTCATGAATGCAAATAGCTTCTCCTTAAAAGCCTTCTTCTCTCCATCTTCATCGACACTACTCTCATCTTCTGAAGACTGAGGCTTTTTGGAATCTTCTTCACTGTCTTCATGAACTATGACATCAGAAGCATTTTCTTCCCAGATGCCGGGTATTCTTCCTGTTTCCAGATATGTCAACGCTCTTTCTACAGCTAAACAGGACAAATGAGAGGATATTCATATGCAATCACTTATTCACCTGCATTCCTTTGCACACCATAAACAAGTTTCCTCTCAGCAATGGCTGAGAAAAAAGACAGACATGTCTGCCGGCTTAAAAGTTTTTTTGAAGACCTGAGACACCTTTCTTATCTGAAAAATTGACAGTAATGATCTTTTCAGAGGTGCTTCTCAATGATTACAGTCATAATACCATGGGTGACAAATTACTCCTTAATTTTGGCGCGAAATTTCAGCATTAATTTATAATTTCACATGTGAAATTACAAAATTGCCATGGCAACGGGTCTAAAGCTCAGTGCCAAGATGGCGTTGAGGTTAATGATGGAGATGTTTTGTGCAGAACTACAGCAATTCTGGAAATATTCATTGAGGACACAATTGGTAATCTGTAAATTTTGACTTTTAATTGACTGAACTTCTCAGAAATCACCTGCGCGTTAAAAAGAAGAGATTATTTTTGATAGTGTGACAGCGAAAACTTTCGAACGACGAGCCAGTTGCAGCGATTGAGTGATTGACCGCGAACTCAGAGAAGTAATTCAGTGGATTTGGGCACTTCTTCGAATGGAATAAAGGTCAGTTTTTAAACACAAATTTGCTTCCGAAGTTTACTTTCGTGAAAACAAGTTTGCTGTGCGTATTTTGAATGCATTTGTGAAGCCTTCTGAGCCTTGCTCGATGGAGCAACGTGGTGCACGATTCAGTGAATTGCCAGATAAAACACGGATAACCTTGCCAAGCAATTTGCTTTGGTACTTTTCAAGTAAAAATTCAGAGACTGGTGTATTTTGCTGTCGGATACAAAAAACACGAAATCGTCAAAGCGTGGTAAAAACTTGTCACAAGATTTTTTCATTATTTCACTCAGAAAAATGTGAACTTTAGCCGTTAAGCCGTTTCAATGCTCAAGGAGTTCTCGATGTGATAAACAAGTCAAAACCCCACGATTGTGAGTGTAATTTGTCACCCATGATATTAATAGGTAATCAAATGGTATACTCGTGAAATTAGGAAATAATTTCACTTGCGTTTTGTCAAAATTTTAATAATTTCCCTCGCCTAAAGGCTCGGGAAATTATTAGAATTTTGACAAAACACGCGTGAAATTATTTCCTAATTTCACTCGTCACCATTTGATTACACATACTAACAAATACTGTCAAGACCATGTCACTAGCGTACTATTAGCTCTCTTTCGTGAAATTCCCTGCTACACTTTAACCCTTTCACCCCCACAGTCAGTAACAGAGACATTAAGAAGTTTCTAACTTCTAAGTCTTTGGATGAAATCCTATGGTGTGACCATTCAAATGAAACCTTGTCAGCAGTACTTTCACATGGTACTATTAATGTGTGGTTCCAGAAAATATCCATACCCCCCCCCCCCCAAATTCCAAGGGGGAGGGGGGTTTAAAGGCAGAAATTTCCGAGGGGAGTGGGGGGTTCATAGGAAGCTCCTTTTCCAGAGGGTGAAGAAATACGAAAAAATTGAAAGCAACGCACGATTGATCCCAAGCATGAAGTAATACTTGCGTAGGCTGTTTTGAAGTTCAAAACTATGCAAATATGTTGACCGAAATGCCAAATGTTGCGATTTTGATTTGTGTGAAATTTCGGTAGACCTGATTTGCATATTCACGTTTAGGGAAAATTGCGTGTCTCCTTGGCCTTCGGTGAATATTGCACCATTTTCAATCCTTTCAATGGGAACGTTTTTCGTTAAACACCAAAGTTGTTTAAACAAATACAAAAATATTTTTATCCCGCAATCCAGCAAAGGGTTTTCAGCAGCGTTTCACCGGATATCATCGAGATAGAATTGTTGCGTTACATAAACAGTGACGCTCATAATTTGAAAAGGTCAGATTTCACGCGTTATGCACATTTGATGCGTTTTTGAACTGAAACTAGAAGTTCAGCCTATATTAGCTATTTCTTACAAATTCTTTTACAGTTGTCATTATCTTTGAGTTTCCATTTGACCTTCATTTACTATTTCAATTTTAAACAAAGGATAAAGTGCGGGAAGAAAGGTTCGATTTCTTATCCTCTGTGGAATTTATTTTTAGATTCACGGTATGCAAATTCACTTGTGCATAATCCCAGGAAAAAAGCTGCTATTTTACTCTAATTCTCTTTCGAACATCATAACCGTCGATTTTTAGTGTAATTTACATTCAACAGTTTCGCTTTTGACGGCAGGTTTGAGTGTGGCAAACATAATTTCAATTCTCAAAATTTTGGCTTCGTTGTTTACGTCGCATTCGGCACGCAAATTATTCACGGCAACCCTCGGCACCAACGTTGATAGAACGTTACAACACTCGGTTTAAACAGATTTTCATGAAAAACATAGAACATTTCAATCCGGATAGCAAACATGCAAATAGTATAGAACAATAACAAAGCGTTATATGTTGAAAATGGATGTTATAATAGTAAATGTTACAACAAAAACCATGTTCGCGTAACGTGGAAAATCCTGGGGGAAGGGGGGTCATCAAAGACCCCCTTGGAACGGAAATTCCTAAGGGGTGGGGGGATGCAAACCAAAAAACCTTCCGTGGGAGGGGTATGGATATTTTCTGGAACCACACAATATTAAAGTTTTTTACAATGAAAATGAAACTTCAGATTTGTCTTGAATTTCAATTTTAGGCACTCTTGGGAATGAAAGGGTTAAGGGGGATTGGTGGCCATTGGCAATAGCTTGTAGGACACAACACATGGCTAGAAATGTCATGGCTGCACCCCTCTAAATATATGATGATGTTCTTAATAGGGATAGCAGTCCTGCTGTAGTGCCTAGCTGAGGTTTCACAGATGGATGGAAGGAGGAAATGTCTTACCCATCAGCTGTAGAACTGACTGGAAAATACACAATACACACCTGCTTTCAACTTTCTGTTTTCGCCTTTCAATACGCCATTGACAGGTTCCTGGTCCTTCGCAAACTCCTTTGTGTCCTTAACATTAATTACATGGCTGGAAACAACAGCAAAAAGACCACATTAGAGTACATCACTTTTCTTTGCATAAAAAAGTTAACACTAAAACCTTGAAGTTCTACTCCATGCTCCAGGCGTGCATCTCTCAAAAGCACAGAAGAAATTTTTGAACACTCATTCTTCAAAGCTGTTTTTTGTAATATGTGCGATAAGAAATGTACTAAGTTTCATGTTATTCTAAAGATACGGTGTAAATTATTATGCCCAAAACAGGCCCAAAAAACTTCACGGCTTCCGACAAATGCACATCAGGGCTCAAAGAAAACCAATTCCATCTAGCTCTTTGGAAAGCAGCTCTTTTGTGCATTCCCAGGGCACTTTCTCACAAGCTCGGGTGTCTAAATTTAGTTTTCATTTACAGTCACTTAGTTGACAGATGTGGGTAAGTCATTACTAAAGAATCAAAAGTTTTATTTCATGCTGCAGGGCTCAGACAAAGCTTACATGTACGTAAACATGTAATTTGGGGATGCTCACTGAGGTGCCTATATTTAGTTTTTCTTTAGAGCTTTTTTAGATGCTCACAAATATTTACTTTCCAACAGCAAAGTCTCCTTATCTTACACAGCCAAACAGGACTTTTTTTGAGAACCCTGCAACGATTTGCAGAACTCATTTCTACTTCAGAGCAAAGCTATCAGTAATAACAAACAAATCAATCAGTCATTAACTTACTATTTTCCATCTTTAAATGAGCGTACAAGGCATTTATCTTTTGATTTTATCAAATCAACCTCATTCTTGCTTGGATTGACACCCTACAGAAAGAAAAAGAATTGATTAACTTAAAACTTTGGCCATCAAAACAGCACTTAAGTCATCTGTATTTGTTTTATATTCAACCTTTTGTTCATTTAAAAGAACGGACTGACGGAAATAGACAAAATGGAATGAAAATATTTTGCAGCTACCATAAGTGATAATTAAACTCTGGCTGTGAGCTGTTTATAACATAAAAACTTATTCTAAGAAACGTGTTAGTTATCCTGGATCCAAACTTGCTAAGGTATGTCTTGAAATCTTTTTATATCATTGAAAAGATTAGGGAGGCTCTTGAAATCACACTGGCCAGGCCCCCACCTTAAACCCTTTAAGCCCTATCAGTGATCAGCATTGTATTTCTCCTTGTGAAATCAATGCTCAAGCAATCAGAGACGTTATGAGAATTAAGGTAATGATCACCCAAGACGACTTCTCTTGACATTTTCATAACTTCTCCCCACTACCTCTATAAAGAATGTATGCAGACAAGAAAGGAGAATTTCTATTTTGATATTAGCAGTTAAAGGGTTAAACTTGGGATACCAGAAATGAGTTCACAGAGATCTGCCTGGATATTTTGTCATGTGATTTTTGCCATCCTGTGTTACGTGGCAAAGCACAGTGATACCATAACCTGAGAAAAATTCAGCTATGGAATTAAAAGCTTGTGTGCTTCAACAAATTTTGATCCACAAAAAATTAGTGCCTTTCAATTTAGATATTGATATGTCAGGGTCGATCAAAATACAACATTACTGCTTTCACTAAAATGAGCTTACCAATGCAGGAAACCACATGTTCCTTCTTTTTGAGCCACTTGCTACAACGACAACCTATAAAACCAAATAGAGACAAAGCTCTCACTCACCATTTTAACAAAAACTTTGTCTATAAATTTAGCTAAATCAGACAATACACTGAGTATGCCCCTTAACAAACAAGAAAAAGTGAATTTGTTTGATGAGCATGCCTTCTCACAAAGTTGAGCATGATCAGATGAAAAATTGTCACATCCTACTGATAAACAGGAGAGTAAAGCTACAGATGAACTCTGTTAAATATAGATAGCCAATGGACCTCAATATATGCATAGCCATCTGACATGGCACTTTTGAAAAAATTTCAATGATTACATAAGTACGTTTACATAACTTTTGGATACTTGTTTTAAGGATTAAAATGTCTGTTTGAGTCTTATTCAAACTGCAAATTGAATCACCGATCTATGGTTAAGAAGGACTTTACTTCAGCCAATATGTTCATATGAAATGACTCCGCTATGAATTTTTTACAATCTTTTTTTCCCCAAAACTTGAACTTCTAAACTCGGGGTGCGGCTTATCTGCGAGTGCGGCTTATACGCCAGTGTTTACGGTAATTAACCTAATTAACTTATATTTGCACAAGAACCAAGAAAAGTCCCTAGAGTGACCATGGTATATTATAATTACTGTTGTGTTAGAACTACACACAGTGATTCCCACCTTGCCAACTATGCTGTCATCAAATAAACACTTCTTCTTGGAAGGAGCAGGAGAACCAGTACTTTGTTCTTCTCGCTCAGTCTCTGAATCATCCATACTAAAACCAGACAAACAGGACTTGAAGGTTAGATCACCAACCATGACTTATGGTATGCCTTTTCACGGAGATACTGCTTACAATAATTGAAGACTGGTTAATGAATAGTGTTTGTTTCGTGTTTTCTGTTTCACGAAGGAGTAAGTAATGTGGAGTGTCCATGCACCACATGACACTTAACTTAAGTTTCCTCGCTATCTAGACGGGATCAAACCTACAACTTTCACCAGAAGAAGCTGAGATGGCTGTAAAAAGATACGGGATTTCAGATTTTCACGTTCAAAAACATTTTCATGCAGCTGACATGAACATTTTGACGTCCCTTACCCTCCCCCTCTCAATGTTGGACATTTGCAGGCCAATCTTCAGTCAGTAAACTTGGTTGACATTGAGATGAGGCTAGGGAGGGGGAGGAGAGCTAAATGAGAGGTGAAACTATTATCCTTTGGAACTCTTCTGGCGAGCGCTGTAGTCTATCCTAGAGTAACCCTCCACATTTTAATAGGATTCCCTAATAGCTCACTGATTACCATCAAAAAACCTGGGTGACTGAGGAGACAATGAGGAATAAAATGTCTTGTCTGGCAGAGACCAGGACTCACACCACCGACCTTGCAAGCAAAGTCATCCCAATCCTTTGACTGAACAGTGACTGCAAGAAAACAAGAAATTATACCTGGCTGCCTGGCTTAGTCTTCTCTTTTTCCTTTTCTTACCATCCTGAAAACCAAATAAATAATCCATTACTCTAAATTGAGGATACAAACCCTCGAAGAAAATGGATAAAACATCCCTGTGACTGGATGTGAAATGAACCGATCACAGGGAAACCAAAATGTCCCTGCAACAAGCCCCCACAAGTATTATTACAATGGATTTGCTTTGGATCAGACCATTAAAAAATCCCCTCAGTTTAGCTCATGAAAGGGTTTCTCCCTGCATTGTTAACTTGGGTTTTCCCCCTTATGTGCACGCACCAATTTCCACATTTGATCCTAATTAATTTGATTATAAAATATGCTGGTGTCTTGGTATTGTTTTGCCCATAACAACATCCTTTTGTTGGAGGGTTTTCCTTTCTGTTAGACCTCCACTGAAGGTTTCCCAAACTACCACTCTACAAAAACAAAAACACTTCCCCTGATCTTTCCCATATGATGTACAACGGCAGAGGGGGGTTGTGGTTTCGATATTAGATAGAAAAAGCCCCATCAAAATTGCTTGGGGAAATTTTTTTGCAAAAACTTGCTTTTGGAAACAAACAACTTTGAGACATAAAGGAACCAATGCCTGCATTGAGCAGTCAACTTGCAATTTATATCTATATTGAGTGCACCATGATTACAAGGCTACAAGCCTTCAACCAAGCAAAAAGATGAATGAGATGCATTTTGAATGTATCAAAACACAAGTACACGTGATTGACACACATTTCACACTTTGTTATTTTGGTTTTTATGAGCGACAACTGCATATAATTTATACCTGTAAAACTGGAGTACCAAAATTCTCTGGATCTGTTAGTGGAAGATGGTCTAAAGTCTGCAAAGAGAGGAAGAAACATTTTTTCTGTAAAACATGCACTGATCAGTGACGCAACAATGAAACAAACATGTTGGAATAATAATTTTCCAATCACACACCTCGCTTTCGTTGAAATGCCTTTCCCCTTTCAGACACAAAGAAGTCCTCCTCAATGTTCTTTCATCGCCATCGTCGAAAACTTAAAAAAATAAATGTAAACACAAATGTAATTAGAAACTTATTTTGGTCTAGCTGTGTAGTACAGGTTGACTCTTATGTGAATAACACTCAGATAACGAGAAAAGATTCACTGATGTTTACCAACGGTATAAACACTAGCATCGGTGAGTTTAGCGATAACTCCCTCCATGAATTGTCCATCAGGAGTCTTAGCTTCAACGATGCCTCCCACCTTTCAGGAAGGGAAAAGAAGAAAAAAACAAGAATTAAAAGTTTGCAAGCTTATGAGGAACGAAATAGGGGTGAGCAGGAAAAAGATCGTCGAGAGGAACACACATGATACTCCTACAAAGAACGAGAATTTTACCTTCAAAGCTCCTTTGACACAATCATCATTGACTACGAGTGAAGTGTTTGTTTTATTTAATGTGATCTGTAGAAAGAGGAAAGAAAATTGAAAAAGGGAGTTCAAAAGCACAGGAAACACGACCTTACTCGGCTAGAAATCAGTAACACAACAAACTTCTCGTGTCCGGAAAGCCGTTGTTAAATTTTTACAAACCTTGCATTTGACAAGCTTCTTTACCGCTTTCACGTTGGCTTCGCAGAAAGCTCCGCGATATTTGGCACTTACATCAGTCCCTACGGTTAAGAATGGGGGCTCTTCCGAAGACTGTGCCTGGCAAACGATGAAAGAACGAAAAGGAACGAGTTGTGGAGCAATAAATGACGTGAGCAGAGAGTTGCTTTGAATTATAGATGACCGTATCCCAATTTCCCCGAGTATAAATGTTGACTTGTCATAAAACCAGCGGTCACCAAATATGCCGGTTTAATCAAAAGCAAAGACTGAAACATGAAGCATCTGTACAAAGATTCACAACGCTGAGGAGAAATTTTGAAACCATTTAGTACAAGCATGGCCACACTGCCACGACCATCAGTGTTAATGATTTCATGAAAACGTCGCACAACGTGATATGTACTGAAGTTTTCCCCTCGATAATAAACCAAATTCCAAAGCAACCCTTTAGGGGCTGTGAATTTTTTTTCAGCAGAGTTCATATGGCTTATAGAGTATTCAATCTTGGTCAATGAAACAACTGCTTACAGTAAAGGACGCAAGAAATCTTCGAATGAACGTTCGTAAACAATACGAGCTGACCAACTAACCAAGTTGACAGAACATGCTTATCTCAAAGCAATCCTTCACTCTTTTGCTCTGAATTCTCTCAAAGAAGCAGCTAGATAATCATATCTAAAGAATGGACATAGCTGTATTCACAGAGAGATTTATTTCCTTCGAGAACTACCCCTTGACAAACATTACAAGTGACTTGAGGAACGGGGACAAATGCAAATGCTGGATTAGGCAAACCCAATCAGCTAAAAATTACAGTTAGGGATTTATATACCATTGCAGCATTTAAAATACAACACACAGCGTTCCTTTAAGATTGCAAAGCATCATGAACATTTATCAGGCATGATTGAGTGAAGAGACAGCGACATTGCAAGGTTTTTTCTCGATAAGAACATTCACAACTGCATGTACAAGTAATTCCATGCCTCAAGCAAGTGTATCACCTTGAATCTCACGAAGATTCTCTAAGTTATTGTTAAGCCCAATTCAAATGTCACAGAGAGCTTCAGTACTGTACTAGGAACATTTTAAAGCAACCTTTAGAGGATGCAACCCAATGGGCTAAAGTATAAACAACAAAATAAGGGGAGAGTGAGAAATATAACGAGAGCTTACAATGAACATCGTGAAAAAATGTCTCAACGAGAACGTAAACATGACTAAACTTCTCCACATTCTCTCTCAACTCACCATAAGAAAACTCGATCCACGGTCCTCGGACCCCAGTCAGCTTTGTTTAGCAATCCGAACCCACGATCACCCAAAAAATCCAAAAGAAAACTTCAAACTGAAGAGAAACTCGCGATGGCCGACAACAAGGACGCTCGACTTACCCTCCTCAACAGGGGCCATGGGGGGTCCTTATCGCTGATTGGTTCTCAGCTCCAGAGCCTCCTCCACTGGGCCTCCAGTGAATATTAAGCTCACTCCATATATGGAAAATTGAGGCGAAAATTGACAAGTTCTATTGTGCGATTTCACTTCCTGTACCACAAAAACATCCGCTTGCGAAAGATTCGCGGGAAAATTAATTGGGAACAGCAAAAAATAAGTTTCTCTTCCGTTTTCTCTTAGTTTCGCACGTTTTTTTCAAATCGACTCGTTTTGTTGTTTTCTAGCGTGTTTGACATTTTTTCTTTATGATAGACTTTGGAATTCTGAAATTTCGAGTAATACGACTTTGTAATAATTTATTGGACTTTCAAATCACTCAGAATATTGAAATATATTTAAAATCAAGGGGTAATAGAGCAATCAATTACCACTTTTAAAAATCTAAAATAAATTCCCCACCGAGGTCAAGTTTCAAGGTTCAAGTTTCTTCAGGAAGTTAATTATCTCATTTTGGTTTAAAAGGGATAATGATGATTCATTTTAATAATAACATTATCCTTTATCCTTTTGTCATTTCAATTACTGATTTCATATTTGCTGGAGCTTTTACCATTATAATTCATTACATTTGTAACTGCCTGGATGCTGAACCACATTAGGCTGTTTAAATGATACAATTTTCAAAATTCACTTTCCTTGAGCAAGAGTGTAAAACATGAAAACACTCAAGAACTATTCTAGTTTATTATTTATTTTGGACAGATGTAAAACTTGTTTACAGATTCCCTCCTCTGAATTGTAAAAAAATGCACCAAAATGAATTTTCTTCCTTTCAAATACTTGTTTTTGTTACTTGGAAATTAGGGAGAGCCTGCTAGCAACTTGTGAAGAGAAGCTGTTATTAATAAAAGACACAGCCAGTCCGATAATTTAACCTGTGGTGAAGACACTAGAGTAATTTTAAGACATGATGTTAGGGATGCATTAGGGACCCATGTCCTAAGTTAATTACAGCAGCTGCTACACGGGATAAATAACTGACAACTGCATGGATGCAGGGTACAAGGTAAAGGTAAAGTTGTTCACAGGCTGCAAACGGCCCACGAAGGCATGCTTAATTCCCATTTCTGCAACATGAAATAACTAGGGGTATCACTACTCCCTCCTAAATAGGATTCAAGTCTATCACAGAATATCCGAACATCCGGTTGCTAAGATGTGAAAGCGATCCCATTTATTATTGTGACCTGTTGAGGTAATGTGATCTGCAATGGCTGATGTATGACAGCTCTTCCTAAGTGCTTTAAAATGTTCAGTTTTTCTGTCATGTAAACAGCGTTTTGTCTGTCCTACGTAAAAGTCATCACAGTCTCAACAGCTTGCCTTGTACACAACTTTAGACATAATAGAAGGGTTGAATCTGTCCTTGAAAGGGAAAAGTTTCGGAATAAAAGACTTAAGTTGTTGTGCAATTACTTTGCTTTGGAACCCTAAAAATGGCAAAACGATGAAAATCTCTTTTCGGGGGACTGTAGTGACAGGGTCTTTAGGTCTGTTTTGATGTCTGTTGATGACATCGTTCATATTGTAAGTAATAGTACTACGAGGGTGACAGAAGTTTCTTAAGATCATCCAAAGCTGACTGTAACAAAGGGGCTGATGATCAATTACGAAAACAACGATAGGTAAGTGTAAACGAGATTTATCTTGTATTTCTGAGGTGTGAAGGAGTCCCATTTTGTGTAAAGGCCAGTGACAGTCTTCTTATGGTAAATGGATGTTGAGAAAGAATTGTCATAATGGTGCTTCATAAGGATATCCAGGATTAGTATCTTACTGTGCTGTTCAAATTCAGCGGTGAATTTTGATAGTTGTGTACAAAACAAGCCGCTGGGACTGTGATGATTTTTACAGAGGGAAGAGAAAATGCCAATTACATGACAGAAAAACTGAACATTTTAAAGCACTCACGAAGAGCTGGCATACATCAGCCATTGCAGATCACATAACCCCAATTATAGGACAGTCTGATACCCAACATAAAGTGACTATGAGTTATTACTACTCCTCCCCCCCTGGGTGGGATGCTAGTTCATTACAGGATACCCAGCATAAAGTGACTTGGAGTATTACTACTCCCTCCTGGATGGGATACTTGACCATCACAGGATACCCAACATAAAGTGACTATGAGTTATTACTACTCCTCCCCCCCTGGGTGGGATGCTAGTCCATTACAGGATACCCAGCATAAAGTGACTTGGAGTATTACTACTCCCTCCTGGATGGGATACTTGACCATCACAGGAAATCAGTTCAGCATAAAGTGGCTAGGAGAATTACTAGTCCCCCTGAACAGGATGTATACCCTCTATACATAAAGTTGTTTTGTTAAGCACTATTAGGTTAAGCATTATTAGTTGATCGTGAGGGCCTTGGTAGTGTGTACTGTGCATCAAGTATGAATGCCACCTCGGAAAGAAAACATTTCAGCTCCTTGTATCTTATTTATTTGAAACAAAAAGGGTGGAAACTTACCCAAGTCCCGTCCCGTACCCACTGAACTGATAAAGCTTTTAAAACATGACAACATATTTCTAATAACAATAATTTATTAAAAAATTCAGGACAATGCAAATCAAACACATCACAGAAAATGAAGCACAGTACTGTTGTACTTCACAATTCCAAACAAAAATGTCCAAAAGTTTTCAGATCACTTTTCTTTCGAACAACTTGCACTGGAAATTTCAGGCTGACATCGCTTTTTGATCAAGACTACCTGGGTTTTCCTCTTTTGCTGTTTCTGGTATTTTGCTTGGAATTGTTCTTTAAAATCTTCTTAGTCCTGTTTTTACTTTTAGGACTGTGCTTTTTATCATTTCCATGTTTTTGAAATTTTGAATCTTTGCCACCGCTGTAGTTATTTAATGCAGGTTTGGTGTGAAAGCTTTGACTTGCTTTTCTTCCTTTTACAAATTTCTGCTTCTTTTTTCCTTTTAGGTCATTCTTCTTTCCTTGTTTAGCAGTCATCCCACTAAATGAATATGCCATGGGAAGTCCTTTCTTGATGTCTTTTGACTGGCCTAAAGTACAGGGTAAGAAACAAAACCAAAGTAGAGATAAGAAGAAAGAAACACTCAGGGTGTCATGAGCACTGGGAAAAAAATTGGCAGATGGGAGTGAATTATATAAAAAAATATTGTATTTGTATTGTTTAGACATCAATGCTTTTTTAACAATTTGTAATTAGTATATAGTGTACTGTCCCCAATTAGCACTCTATCTTTACAGGGTGCTAGATCACTTTTGACACATAAATAAAGTTGTTGCTGTCATCATCATCACCATCATCATCATCATCATCATCATCGTTATTATCATCATCATCAATGACCTTATGCACTCCAGTCAGCTGCAGATGCTTCAACTACAAACAAACCTCGATTATTCAGACTCAGTCGGAGCACAGAAATATGCAAATCTGGATAGTTGAACAAAATGGATAGACTGCAGCAAAATAAGGAGGCATAGGAATTACTGGTACTGGCAAAATTGTACCAATCTCGTACCTAGACTCCTTAGTCTTCTTGGTCAGCAGGTGGTCTCCAGGAGAGACACTGGTGCACTGAAAACAATATGATTTTTTGATTGGCTGTTTACTGTAACAAAACTAAGAACCTGTAACCACAAGATTTCTGTGGCAAAAAGTCCAGTACCACAGAGTCTTTCCTGGTGACCACCTGCTGTCCAAGAAGTCAGCAGACTCTGGGAATGAGACTAAAGTTGTAAGGATGTGAGATATTAGGGAACTTAAGCACAGACATTCTTGAGCCACGGACAGCAGCTGGAAGTTTGATCTTTTCTCTTTTATCCATTCTGATGCCAACACGTCCATAACAGCAAGCCAACAGACACCAGAACAAGAGTTTTCCAGCCTTTATTGAGGAGCAAGAACGAGCCAACAAACGAAACGTTCGATTTCCAGTTGACGTCCGTCGCTCAAGAACGTCTGTGCTCAAGTTTCCTATTGTAGCAGCAAGAACCTTCAGAGTCCCAGAAGGGCTTCCATCATTGATGGAGCAGTGAGAACTTGGATCTGATTGGTCACAGTAGAATCAACACTTTAGGAATATAATTTGTTGCTATCATGGTTTTTTTGTGCCTCATTGTAACTCGAGTGTTAATAAAAATTATTTTGTTCACTAGGCTTTTTCGTAAGCTAACCACAGACCATACAATATTAATGATTAATAATTTAACCCTTTCTCAACCACCTTGACCTTCCAGTAGCCATCCCCATTACAGAATCTTTGCATCATTTGAAAATCAAATACATATAATTATAACAAAAAATTATTGTATTCTCTTTATTTACTTGTGACTCAGATTTACCTCTTTGTGGATTTTCTGAAGATGGAAAGATTCGCAATGGTCGACCAAGGAATTCTGTTTTGTTCTTCTTTAAAGCAAACATCACTGCATCTCTTTCCTGAAAAAAGATGAATCATACAATTAACGAATGAATAGATTTGTGCTCTAACTGAAAGCATTTGTCAGTAGTGGCCATCACAAATGACAATAATTTTTTCAGAACAATAAATATTGTTGTTACATAGTATAACGCTCTTCTTACATGTAGCTCTTTAAGCCCCAACAGTGATCAGAGCATCAAATTTTTCCTCAACATATCAGTGCATTGTAACACATAGAGATCCTGGGGGGGGGGGGTTGGGGCGTACTCCAAATTTCACGTGACAGGGAGGTATGAAGGATTTTTTTGGCTTTGAAATTCAGAATTTTTTCGGGTAAGAAAATTTTGGCAAGCATTTTTTTCAGGTAGTTTGTAAGAATAACTACTAGATAGATCTGGGAAAGTTTATTGCGATAATATTATAAATAAACAAAAAAACTTATACCTTATACCTTAGACTTCATACCTGGTCCAATACATTAACACTGAGGCTGTATAATTATATCTGTTCACCATCACAAATGCCCCTCCTACCCCCTGCCCCCTGCCCCCTGCCCCACCCCCCATACGGTTACTAACCTACTACCTTGGTCAGTATATTTTTGCATAATATTGCAAAGCGATGTTTAATAAATTTGATGTAATTGATCATTAAGCTTCTTTAGGAATTTCCACCATTGGGTGAATCTTTACCTTAAAAAGAATGAACCCAAAGCCTTTACCAGCACCAGTTTTACTGTCTCTTACTATACGAACAGCTTCTATCTCTCCACAGTCCATGAAAACTTGTCTTAATGGTTCCTCCTCTACATCTGTGTAAATAAAAAAGAAAGCACTAAATTAAAATAAAACTAAATTTAACCCTTCCACTCCCAGAGTCAAATTATTAAGGCATGTAATGTGGTTCTACTATTTGAGTCTCTGAACAAAATCCTATAATGTAGGCATTCAAATGAAAGCTCTTTTACAGGGCTTCCGAAATGATATGATTAACATGAAATGTCATTTTGGCAAGAAACGTTGACACAGACAGAATTGTGTAGCCTCCTATGTTATAACTATAGTGCAACTGTTCTTGGACCATTTGCTAAAAACTTAAGATCGAGATATACACATTGGGAAGGCAAAACATCGTAAAAATGTTAAAAATGAACACTTTTGACCTGCGTCATCATCGGGGTTAAAATAGCTATCCATAATTGTGCACAATTGTATTACCAAATTTTAATACTCCTGAAGTGAACATTGATGCATTAACATAGCAATTATTAATTTGTTTGTTCAAAGTTGCGCCCTTTTGTTCTATAATTAGGCCTTCAATTATCTTTCTTTAGAAATAGGACTTGGCTGTGGTGTATTGTTTCCAAGTTATGTCAAATATTTGAGTGTCCACTTACTCATACTTCTAAATTTTACATTGTTTCCCCCATGTAGTTTAATTGATTATTATTTACAAATGCCCTAGTTTAGAATCACCGACTCACCAAAAGGCAAATTTCCAACAAATATTGACCTTATGTGATCATGCTGCAAGCAAAGCAACAAAAATGGTGAGGACATTTTTTATTAAGAATTGCCTTAATACCTTAGTTTAACTGGAACAACTGTACTTACTAATACAAACAAAATAAACATAAAACCAGCATTGGTCTGTGTTTTTGTATGGTACCTTAGTTTAGCTGGGGCTGTAACTTCCTAATACAAACAAAATGAACATACGGTATGTACCAGCATGGGTCTGACCCTTTAAATAAAAAAGAGGAGCTAGATGTGCTCTTTTCAAAGTAACAGCACTAGCAGCAGTAGTATGTGTACTCTACGTAGCTCTAAAGGAATCACACTTAGGCCACAGGACACCCACGTGGCCACAGCTAAACAACATTTTTGAAGCACAGAGGGACAAGGAGCAAATGTTCATGTACTCTACTATAATTCGCCACTTCTACAATGTTTTTTAACAGGGGGGGGGGGGGGCATAACTTTTCTCGGTTTCAACTGACCAATCAAACAAGAGCAGGAGTAGCAAGTGTGCACCAGTATGTGAAAACTTGACGACTCTGTCTTTCATAGTGCTTTCTTTGAAATTGAAAAAACTTAGGGCAAGTGGCGTTGGAAAAGCACACAGCACTTTATTAAAATATAAGTATCACATAAGGAATGGTGGGTACCTTATTATTTTGCCCAGTTAAGTCAACTCTGATGTGAAAGCCATCAACGTCCATCCCATTACTAAAAACAAAGAAACATGACAAAGTCAGCTTTTAATATGCCTGAAGGAGGGAGGGAAGATTTGGGGTTTTTGTATGTACCTCTCTGGGTGAACAAAGAATGGGTCAACTCTCTGCTCAAATAAATGAACCTTATTTTGGGGGATTTAAAGTACATACCAGTCACAAATTTGACAGTCAAATGGTCAAGGTAGTGGCAGGAAACCATGGGGGTGGGAGGAATTTAAAAACTCGCCTCACAAAGATCCTGCATTTTGATTGAAGAGTCAAAGCAGAAACGTCAGGTACTTCTCAGTTAAAAGGATGTCAAAATTCATCATGTGCATTGAGAATGGTACGATGTGCAACATTATTGTTAAAAATTGCACATGTTATAGCACTTTGTAATTAGCTTGTTTCTTTTGACGAATGCATCTAAAAAAATAAGATAATGGCTCCACTACGTTGCATTGTCCTCCAAAAACAATGCCCCCCTTTAGGCTGAATACAGAACCATCAACACAACCAGCTATTCAAGGAGGCCAAATCATAGCAACAGTACATGTGTATAAGACTGCGATGCCAGCATACAATTGACATGATTGAAAAAAAAAAAGAATGAGCAGTAATCTGCCTGCAAACCACTTTGGCATTAACAGTGCAAGAAAGAAGAAAGTAATTGAAAATAAATGCTAGCTACCCACATGAATACCTCTTTAATGATTTGACAGCACATTCCTTATCTCTAAACACAACATAGCCATTTATATTGTGTCTATCTGGATGCAACTCTCTCCTAAAAAAAATCATTATCAATCAGTCAATCAATCAGTTAATACATGTAAATCAATCAATCAATCAATCAATCAATCAATCAATCACCCACTCCCTTATTCACTCACTCACAATTAATCAATGAATCAATCAGTCAATCAGTCAATCAGTCAATCAATCAATCAATCAATCAATCAATCAATCATCAGTCAACCAACCAATCAATCAATTAGCCAGTCAATCAATTAACCAGTCAATCAATACACTTCTTAAACAGCCAGTCAATCAATCAATCAATCAATCAATCAATCAATCAATCAATCAATCAATCAATCAATCAATCAATCAAGCAATCAATCAATCAGCCAAACAGTCAAAATACCTATCAAACAGCCAGTCAATCAATCAATCAATCAATCAATCAATCACTTGTAAGCCAGTTAATCAACAAATCATGAATCAACCTGTTGGTCGCTCCATAAATCAGCCAAGTTAATTAAGGACATACAAGTTTGAAAGTTAGTAAGAAAATAATAATTGACAGATTTACTTTTTCATAGCCACCTTTCTTGACAAATCAGGTTTAGCCAGTGCCTGAAAAAGAACAGAATACTCCAGTCCTGACAGGCAACCAGAACAACAATAAACTATAAACTAGTAAGGATCCAACATTGCTTTAATTTAAATAAAATAATATACAGTTTATTTTTACAAAAAAATAATCAACTTAGTATACATAAAAGTTTTTAACGTTTCCAATAAAAATGTTATACTCTACCGTACACATGCATGCAATGGTCATCCAAATAACTTATCTCTCAGATAAACTATTAAATTAAAATATTATTTAGATGCCAGCAATAAATATATAAAAGAATAATAACCAGGCTTCATCAGCCTACTTATAGTGTCAGGTTTTCTTGTTCCTCTGTGATGGCTGGGTTTCCTGTGATTCTCATTCCAAGGTCTGGATGACAATTTACTTGGCAACACACGTGCCAATGTGTTGTTCCATTAAATGGAAATGCCAGTGTTGGTTCACACTTTCCTTTAGCCCTTTCACTCCCAGAGTCAGTTATGGAGGCTTAAAGTGATTCTAACTTTTGAGTCTGTGGATGAAATCCCATGGTGTGGCCATTCACATGAAAGCTCCTGAGCAGTACTTTCACATGGCACTATTTATATTTAAGTATTTTACAAAATGAAATTTGGGATTCGTCTTGAATTTTGATGTTAGGCACTCTTGGGAGTGAAAGGGTTAAAAATTTTGGCCCTTAAGACCCTCCTCCTCGGAATTTCCAATGACCCTCTGTGGTGGGGTTACGGATATTTTCTGGAACCACACAATTCACTTGAAATTAAGACACAACATCCTGTTTGTTTGTTGGACACCTTTCAGTGTCCTTCTTGAGCACTGGATGTATTTGGATTTAGCCAAGATTGTGCAAGTAAAGATCTGTAAACTTTGCTGAATTTGGTGAGATCTGTGCCTATAACACTCTCTTAGTGTATTTTATGCTGCTGATCATTAATCAGCCTTTACCCAGCCATTGATATCAGTATACGGGAAAAACCTCTAGTACCGAGGGTAGCTAATGAGCAAAATACTGTTAGTTGTTTAAATTTCACAGGAAAAACAATAAACATTTACCAAATAAACAACCATTTTTGAACGATATACAAGTCAATGTTACTTAAAACAGTGGTAATATCATACTTCACAAAATGTCATTTCTTTACCAAATATTATTTCAGAACTTACAAGTCTAAAGGTAACGTATTAAATTTACTCAATTAACACACCTTTCTACAACTTGTTGTCACAATATCCTTTCAAATTTTAAGCTTATAATACTGTATAGTTTTTCTTTTAAAATTTTAAAAGTGACTGCAAGAAACAAAATTTCAACGTAGTTACAATAGAACTCTCATTGACAACTAAAGTAAAGTACACTCTTTCACACTAGTAAAGTCACTGTCCTGTGCCATTTTCATGCTCCACCTTCTGTACAGAAAGTTTACCATCCAACTCTTCATTTTTAAAATACACTCCCGTTTTCCATGGTTTAAAGATGTAGGAATTTGGAATATCACCGAGCAGTGCTCCATAATAAGACATAGTAACTGCTGGGGGCACTGATTCAACCGCTGGAGGGTTTCCATTAGAAAGCACATCATTATTTTTCTCCTTTTCATCCCCAATACTCTTGCTTTCTTTGGTGAATTCGTCACTATCTCCTTGTGAATTGTCACTACTCTTTGCACTCTGATACTCTGATTCAGTTTCGTCAATCTGACAGTCTTCTGTATTAATCCCAAGCTTTTCTAGCAGATACTTTTTGACAGCACAAACGCCTTTGGCAATCACAGATTGTGGTGGATCCTCAAGAGGATTATCAGATAAATTCAGTCCTGTTAATGTTTTCAAGAATCCTATTTCTGCTGGTAAAAATGTGAGCTGATTTCTCCCTAGCAACAATGTCCTTAAATTCTTGTGTTCTCCAACATTTGTCGGGATCTCACAAAGTTTATTGTTTCTAAGATCAAGCCATTCTAAGCTTACAAGACATGTAAAGAAATCTTCTGGTAAAGATGAAATCGTGTTTCCTTCAAGGTAGAGATATTTTAGATTAGAGAGGTCTAGGTCATGCATTTCACTTGGCATCTGTTGAATTTCTTTTCTGTTTAAATCCAAAACATGTAAGCCTTTCTTTGCTGTATTTTCAAAGGATTCTCTGACAGCCTTGTCATCTTTGTAAGTCTCAGAGTCATCCATCATACAGGTGCTAAAAAATTCTTTTAACGCTTTAAGCTAGTTGATATTTAGTTCAATGATTCCTTTCAACTATCAAGACCTTGACAGTTAATGATAAACATAAGCTTCAATAACTGCACTTAACCCTCAAGTGTATTAATTATTGATTACTGTTTGAGATGAATATTTTATTTGCTGAAATATACTGGCTTGGTTTTGCAGCAATAAAAAAACAACTCCTGAAAGAAACATTTATTTAAACATTATTTTTTCAACAATGGAAATATTTTTTGTCAAGAGACTTACAAAACAACTTGAGATGCAAAGCAAAATGATTGCTAAAATTATCTTGAAGTTCTTCTTTGTAGGATTAGATAAAAATTAGAAGATACTTAAGACTAAAAAGCATTCATGCATCCATTAACAATCAAGCATTAACGGTTACAGGCAAATGATAAACAAAGCAATATATTTTTTTTATTTTACACTGTAAAAGACCCTGAAAAGTTTCAGCAGCAATTATCACATTTTGGAAGATCAATGGATTATGTTTGCAGGGTAGAACAGCACAACTGGGCCTTTGCAACAAACTACAGTAAAATGGTTAAATAATAAGACAAACTTCTTTTCAGCTTATTAAAATAATTAATGCAATGTACACTAAAAATAATGAGGTTCATCCAGTGTTTATAGGATAGCTTGGCTCATTAATTATTTAACAGTTTTCTGTTATGCTTAAGGAATAATCAAACAAAGTCACAAAAATAAGTAAAACTAGTTAAATACTATCAATCAACAGAGGCTGAGAGGCTGTAAAAGCCCAATGTCCTGGGCTTTTACAGCCTCTTTGAGTTTTTCAGTTGACAAGTACAGGTCGATATTGCGGTAATGAACTATTACTTAACCCTTTGAGCCCCAATATCAACATGCAGGTTCTCCTCACTAATCTCCATATATTTCTAATAGTACTAGTTGGGAGAATTTGCTTACACATCAAGACACCTCTGTCATCTTTATTAAAATATCAATGGGATTTGTAATGAGTAATAGGGTACATTTTATTGCTTGGTTAATTTACAGTAAAAAGTATTAATAGTACTTACCGCTGAGCGAAATCGTACACTCTCCACTTCACCATAGATGGCAAATAGCTGCTTTAGTTTCTAAGAAAACAAACATGAAAAAATGTTAGAAACAAAATTAATATGTTTTATTAACAGTTGCAAAGCATACCCCTTAAATAATTATTTTAGAACACAAAATGCTGCACCTAAAAGGAAGCATGGCACGACTGCTGTTATCTATGACTGACAAAAAAAAACATTGAATGTCAGAAAGTGATGATATTGTTTGGATCAATGGAACAATTACATTTACTTTTCTTGCGTGCATTATCCAAGTACAAAAACTATGATAACTGACCACTTTGGCTTTGGTATAAAGTAAGGCTGGTACACATAACTATTCCTTCTCCCTTGATAACAGAATTCATACAAAACAAACCAAGAGCTACATGCCTTCATCCTCTTTTGCTAAACCACTCAAATTGCTACCTTGAGGTTCCCAGTTTGTTTGTTGTTTAGTTTGTGTTCAAGTGTAATTAGTTCTTCATCCAATGAAAATCTATCTCATACAATAAATTGTAACCTTGAACATAGTTCTGTATTTTTGTGCTTCATGTTGACTTAAACTTCTCAAAAACTAAGCAACTAAAACGAAAGCAGATCAATGCTTCATTGATTTTTTTTTTCATTCCATTCAACCAAAGAACACAAGAAATCATTCCGTATGAACACTTGTTTGGCTTAGATTTACCGAAAAAGTAAAACTTGCTAGTACATTTACAGTACATGTACAGTGTACATGTTCCTACTAGAATTACACCTTAGTTGAGCAAATTGAGCAAACTCTTCCAATATAAACAGTCTCTGGACAGAAAAAAGGAAATTTTAAGCAACTTATTTTGTTTTCAAGACAAACCATAAATGTGTCAGTGGTTTTATCATATATCCTTTCAATATTGCTCACCTTTCTTGTGAACGCCACTGGAAGATTTCCAACAAACACAGTCCTGGAAAGTCTTTCTGGATCTTCTTCAGTCTCATTAGATTTCTTGTTTCTCTTTCTTGATTTCTTTGCTAACACTTCGTCATCTTCATCGTCACTTCAAAATGAGTAGTCAAGTATAATTTAGAATTTTCCATTCTGTTTTATCATACAAGCTTGTCTGTGACCTGGATTCACCAGACAGCTCCACTAACATAAGACAAATGAGAAATCCCCTGTATTGTTTCTCAAAACAACAGTTTGTTAAAATTTATAATATTCCAGCCAGGCCTAGTTATACCCATTTTTTTTTCAGCCTTTTTTGTTGCTAGCCCAAAACTTCCCATTTTAGCATTCAACAGAAGGAGAGCGATCAAACACTTTGTGAGATTTTTTTCCACGCCTCATGCATTATTAATGAGCTTGAGAAATTTTTTCGAACACGGGGAAGTGGGAAATTGGCTCAGGCAAGCAAATTCTGAGACCTGCTTGGCAGAAGGCAAGCTGGAATTCAAGTTTTTGTTGAGCACTGGCTAGTGCACTGGGTAATGCTAGTGACAATTAAAAAATTGTCAGCCAATGCAGAAAAGCCCCACATGCCTCTCTCTTGATGTAGGTCATTAAACTGTCAAATGCCAAAACAGCGAAAGTTCTAATTTATTTTGCCAGGTGCCCAATAAAATCAAATAGCCATTGTCTTTGCCTTTTTCAAGAAAGCTTTCATTTTAGTTTCTGTGCTCTGTTAGTTACTGAGAATGGTGCATCAGTTAAAAATATTAATAACGCTGAATTATCACTTCTTAAACATAACATAAATTAAGGTTACTGCGGACCTTCGCGGGTGTCCTCTGAGAAAAACTTAGGGTGCGCGCCATTTTAAAGAAAAACATGGCAAACTATATACCGTTGGAAAGGTTAATGAATGTAGATTTTGGAAAAAAAATAGGAATTGTCGGTTTCTCCAATTCTGCAACAGAAATCGCAAACAACCGCGAAAATGACCATGTGTCATTCAATTGAATTAACAGGGTATCAAATCCAAGCGCTTTGGCTAAATGACTGCAGAGTGTTAATCACAAAGGATCAATCATGAAAAGTGTGGGCGCATTTTTCAACATTCTGATTGGTTATTTTTCAATTAATCTGTCAAGTTCGAACAGCAAAGATTATGTGGTGTGCATTGCATTGAAGATCACTCCAGGTGAAATATCATAAATTTCAAAAATCCCTGACACACTATAAATTCATTTATCTGATTGAATGACACATGGTCATTTTTGCAGTCATTTTTGTAATTTTCTTTTGGGGAATTGAAAAACCCAGCAATTCATTTTTTTTTTCCGAAATCTACATTTATTAACCTTTCCAATGATATATAGTTTGCCGTATTTTCCTTGACAAAATGGCACGCTTACGAACATTTTCCCGGAGGACACGAGAGGACACCCGCGAAGGTCCGGAGTAACCCTAAGTCGCATTATGGTCAAAATATTGTCCCAAAGTTGTGCTCTTCATCACGCAGACTGGACTTGGAGGTTGAAAGGGATCACTGGAAAAAGGGATAGGGGATCAAACTGATATTAGGAAATCAGATTATCACAAGGCGAAAGGTAGGCAGACGAGGTAGCAAAGAATGACAGCTAATGCATATGGAGAGACTCCGACAAGGGTTTATATTTTGATTTACGTCAATTCTCTTTTTCACCCTTGGGGGGTCAGGTAGGGCATGAATGCCGGGCTCAATACCTCTGAGGCCTTTCTTGTATGTTCAAACAATACAGTTTGAATCTCTTCACCAAGGCCACTAAAGGGATAGTGAATGAATGTCCATATTATGGAGGTGTCCATATCACAGAGGTCAAGTTTATGAGTCTTACTCTCTTCAAGACCAAGTGAGCTATCCATAATAGAGAGGTGCTCATATTATAGAGGTGTTTGTGAGAATAGGTTTCTTGACTCTACTGAGGATTAAATAAATTTTGACTTACAAGGGCTGGAGCATCTATAGTATCAGGGACTGCACTTACACATTCGTGACATAGTAGTTCCATTGCAAACATAATGGCACCTCCTTCAGCCATTCAAGTTGTTTTTTAGCCATGATGAAAAACACATATCAAGAAAGCAGTCAAATTATCCACTTAAAAGTGGTCAACCCCCCACCCCGTCACATCTTTGTTTGCCACTTGATCAGTAATCTCCTGAATGATATGGTTTTAGCAGTAGTGTTCATCCTTCTTGGCATTTAATTAATATACAATCTTCTCTTGCCTCACACTCACCTTGTAGGCAACAGCTTTCTTTTCCTTCCACCTCTGCCAATCCCAGCTCCCTGTGAATCATCATTCTGGTTAATCTGTTTCTTATGGCTTTCCTCCGTCACAATCTTTGATATCTAATTCAACAACAAAACAATATATGAATGGTTTGAACTCAGGAGAGAGAAAGTGGAGGTCTAGTGGTTAGAGCACTGACAGAAATGTTCTACTTGAAAGCCATTGATTTGAAGATGGTCAGACTTTGCTGCTGTGTTTACAACAGAAACAATTTTCCTCCAACAAACAAGAAACTTTACTCCAATTATGTCTCTATATCCAGGTAAAATGGCTATTGGTCAACTGCTAAAGAAACTTACATATAACCTCACAAAGGCTGAGGGTAACCCTGTGATGGAAGGGGAATATAGTATATTTCTCACTCATCGGAATCCAGAGTTCAGTGATAGCCAGGTGGGCTTCCTGTGACCACAGCACCATTTTACCTTTGATCCCACATGTACGTGGGCTTTTTGTGACCACAGGACAACTTATTATAAATTGATTCCAAGAGTCCTCATAGTCTTTCTAAAGTGATAGAGTTTTCAATTCAAAGATTGAAGTTTTAAAATCCAACCTTTACAAAATTGATTTGACATAGGACTCCCATACAAACACTGTAACTTCTTATTAATCCTTTAAGCCCTAACAGTGACAAAAATGAATTTCTTATTACATTACCACTACTTCAAGTGATACAAACAGAGGAAGCGATCACCAAGGATGAGATGTCCTGATATTCAGACAAATTCTCCTTACTATTTCCATAAAAAGGGAATGGAGAGCAGTAAGGAGAATATGCATTTTTATATCAGGGCTTAAAGGGTTAACGCATATACCTAAAGTGACCAACAGTAGGAGTCTACAGTAAAGTAACTACAGACTTCCCTGCCACTTTGAAGTTTACTGTACCCCAGAAAAGGATAGCTAGGTGGATCAATGGTTGTCTACCTTAAAAAAACAGTTATTACTAGAGTTTCACATTTAGAAATTATACACAATGCATATTCAAACTAGTGTTTTTTCTTTGATTTTGTACCCACTAGTATATTTTTAGGTGTATCTGAGTGTGTATTACCTTCAAACAGTAGCTTTAAAGTGGCAGGGTATTCTGCAGTAACATACCAAAATTTTAGCAAGACACAGAAGTAAAACACCATTGACTCTTTAAATTTTATACATGTACAGACAAAATGTACAGTATCTGTGCCTATCCGCTCAGACGCACCTCTATTTGGACTTAACGCTCTTTTAAGTTTCATTATTCTGTGTAGAAAAGAATAAAACTCCCAAAGACGTATTCCGACGAGTCAGTGGTTAGTCTACTTTTGCCAACTTTGGTGGCCAGTTTTGCTAGGTTTAGGCGGAAAGATTTGAAGATCTTGTGGAGGTAGGAAAAAGTTGTCGTTGTCTAAGTTTGCATTTCGCTGCACACTGAATTACATTGTTTTAGTTTGTACTCGTTTTTCGCAAAATACTCAACAGAAAACATTACTTTCTGGACAAAGTAGGGCTAAAAGAACAAGGTTTTCCCTCTGTAAGAATTACTACTTAACTATTTCACATTTTCAAGTGAGAACACAATAAAAACTTGTTACATTTTAAGTGAAGTATGCATATTTACGGGCACCATGAAGTCCAAACAACTTTAGCAACTTCATAGAAGAATAGTGAAGAAAAAATAAAAATACTTTTTTCAACTTCTCCTAATTTAATTCATTTGATAGCAAGCTGTCGTAATTGATTTATATCAGATCTATAATTTCCAAAAGCCACAAAATGTTCTAATATCGCTTTAAAGTACCCTTGTTTGTTTTTGAGACAAGTGCTAAAAAATTGCAAGGAATATTTATTTCTTTGAGTGAAATAGAAATGGTGGCCAATATGTCCTTGAGTTCATAGAATTGTATATATTCTCACACCCTCTCCTGTAAACTTTTGTTGATTTTTATGAATTTGAAACTTCACAGAAACGTAAACTGAAGGCGGACAAAGCGGCTTCAGTGCATAGGTAAAGCCAAGCAACTGAAGGTTGGAAATTTCATCTGGCCTGACAGGAGGAGGGTAGAGTAGAAGCATTTTTCCCCACCTGACACAGGTTTAATACTCAAGGAAGGCCTCTCCAAAACTAGACCACAAGCAGTGCTGTCTTTCTTTCCACTCAAGGATAGTTGAGCGAAAAGAAAACGTGAGTGAGCATAAAAAATTGCCTGCAGCATGGCCTGGAAACATGACATGTGTGTGATGACTTTAAAATACTTTTTAAGTCGGGAAAAGGTAATATTAGCATTAAATAAACATATTACTTTAATTTTTCTTAGCAAGACATATATTGACATGATGCTGAGGAATGTTTGCAGAAAAGGCGAACAATGATCTACGAACGTTCATCCAAAAATAGGGACTACTTGTCCGAAAATAGGGGTTTACCTCGGTGTAAGAACCTGACAAGATTTTCTTTGTTTGTTGGCTTTTGTTTCGCTGTACGGTATTGTTTAAAATGTTTTTGTTTCCTTTGTTTTACGTCATCCGTGAGTTTCACAGGTTCTTACACCGAGGTAAAGCCGAAAATAGGCTACTCAACTTCAACAACATTTTTAAAAATTACGAGGAACCTCAGACATTCAATCAGTTAATCTTTAGGGTGCATTTACAAAAGGAACAAACTATATACTAGGAAAGTATCAGCTCTCTTCTTCTCTTCTGAGGTCAATTATTGTGATAAGTGCAAAAAGCGTCCAAAAATAGGCACCCATACTGTAAGTGAATTTGCTTATCACATGACGTCAGGAGCAATGCAACTTGAAATTGAGACCTTGTTAAAATATAAGACTTATTAACATGGCAAAACACGTTTGTAAGGCTTGTGGAACTTCTCATGAAGAAGGATGGCCTTTCTTAAATTTATTTCAGATGTTTTGTAATGTCTGAGAACAACTATGTAAGTAGAAAACAGCATAAAATGAATGAACAAACGTATCGTAGGATCAACAATGATCAGCTTGTATAAAATAACACAGGAGTATTAAACAGCAACCCTACCTTTGGTGTTACAGGCACAAACTGGGGTTGAAATAGGCTTGCAGAACTGAACAGTGCATGAAGTTCAACATTTTTTTCTTTTCCTGTCTTCTTTTTTCTTTCTTTCGTAAGGAGTGCTTGAGAAATTTCGCCAACCTTATAACCCGCAAGCGTGCTGTCGGAAGCCATATTGGTAAATAAATGACCTTACATGAGGTAGTCTCTGACAATGGATAATCTCCACTGAATAGAATATCCGCGGGCGGAACTGAAAATGCTACATGTATGCTGAAGATGCTACAAGCGGCTGTACTTGACCACAGGCATCCCAAGCTCTCTCTCCTCCGCAGAGGCCTCCTGATTGCACGCTTGGGAAAAAACGCGCGGCGCGCGAAGGCTGGAAAGAGGGAAAATTAAAGCGCGGGGGGGGGTACCCCACTCCTCCAGCCAGTGCTCTCGCTCTCATATTTTTTCTTTCACTGGTGTTTACTAACAGGATCCTCTGTGGAGGAGAGCGCCCCAAGATCAAGATAGAGAAGACCATTGAGTTTGAGAAACACGACCAGAGGGAGCCCAGACAATCTGTTCGATTCGAAATTTGAAGGATTTATATTTTGAATCAATAATGCACCCATCAATTCGAAACTTCAACATCCCCCCCCCCGGGCATACCCCGGGCATTTGACTGTGCATCGTGCCCCGGGGAAGGGGGAATTTGAACGTTGCGTTGAAAGGGTGGGGAATTTGAACCGATTTATCTCTTGTTCTGACGTAATACGCCCGTGAGTTTTTTCGGTGTTTACAGGGTTTGACGCATTTACAAGATAGAATTTCGCTTTGGTTAGTGAATAACTCTTTCAAATGCGTCTTTAAAAGAAGTTTGAAGGTATCATTACGGCATATCTCTCTCGCTGAAAAATGTGTAAAGTGTTTGATTGAAGACATAATTGGCTTGGTGGAGAGGTATTTCAGTACTAATTGGTGGGGCATTTGAACAAACGTTCAGTCGATCGCCTCGCTAAACCCTAGAAATCGCTAATACTCGCTTTTTAGAGGCACAATGACGACAAAACACAACGATTGAGGTTCGATTATGTTTACTTTGAACTTAAATGTAAACATTTCTCGTATCATTTCACGTTAGTAGAAACCCTTCGATTTTCTCATACATTCCCTTATAATTTTTAAACTACAAACGGTCACACAGTTTGTGTGGGCGCCCTGTGCCACACCCAATCAGAAGAATGCGGCGTTTATTCTAGGATTGCAAGAAAAAAATTAGCAAGTACGCTACAACTCGATAATCTACAATTACGATTCTATCTCAGCAAAAAAAGCGAGACATTGGAACTTAAAACATGTTTCTGTTTTACATAGTATTTACAAATGATTTACCGTAATTTTTGAAATAAACGGCGCCCTTGAATAAACGCCGCATCAAAAACGCTAAAAATTTAATAAACGCCGCGGCGTTTAATCGAGTAAATACGGCAGCCCGGAAATTAATTAAGCAGAAAGCAATAAAAATTTCAGCCAACAATCCTTTTATATTATCTGTTAAAATAACACCGTTTCAATTTATTTTTGCCAGTATCCACGCGTACAAATGGTTGCTAGTCACGTGACTAATGTTCAATTCCCGGATGATCCCGTAAAAATCTCCTTGGAACACTGCCGCCTGTAAACTCCAATATTGCATTTATACCCTTTCATTGGTAAACTTTTCCGATCTGTCTTGGCCCCGTATTTTCTGGCCACAAGTTAGTTTCTGAAAGCGAGCTTTTACGCCCGGTTTTACGGCAAGTGGTAAGTGAAAAAGCAACAATTAACCAGTGCGTATTTTAATAAGACTTAAGCTTACATTTCTTATTGTTTTGTGGCTGCTGAATGCAAATTTTCCGACTGAGATCACAATGCAACTGCACATCTCGCAACGCACACATTAAAGGCGTCCTCGTTTGTGTGTTTCTAATGTGCCGTGATATTGAACTGGTATGAGCCCTTAATGATATTAAAGCTTATTTTAAATACAACAAATTTCGTACGGGCGATAGACTACTAACTGGGTGTAATTTTTACCTCCAAGTTTCTGGAACTGGGAGACGCATTATAAATGTGAATAAGCAATAGGAGGTGATTGCCTATATTAGAACTTATCTTCAATGTCTTGTTGCAGCCGCACTTAGGCTATAGTGGGTTTTCACGGTGGCCATGTTCGAGGTATACAACAATTCTATTTGCATAAAAACAGAATCTAGGAATGGGTCATTATTTAGAGGGGGGCTGGTGCAAATGGAGGGAGGCCATGTTCAAATTCTTCTGACCCTCCCCTTTGTGAAGCACATTTTGTGCTGACCCTCCCCCTATTTGCACCAGCCCTCCCCCACCTCTAAATAATGACCGGTCCCCTATTTCCAGAGGAGAAACATTTTATTGTTTTATACCTCTGACATGGCTGCCGTGACATCACCTGAAGAATAACCCTCTATTGCTATGTTGTGTACATACATACATGGGGCAACTACCATCATCACCTCTTTCAAATATATTAGACAGTACAGTATTCAGAAGCACAAAACCATACATGTCATGTCATGATATTTTTACATGTTTTAAAAGGTGTCCTCGAGGTCTTGAAATTGTACTTTCTGCGATCATCTTTTTCGCCTTTGCTCTTGTTGGTAATTAAGATGCTAGATCAAATTTAACGTCATAGTGTAGGGAGTAGTACTTAGCCTAATCTCCTGAGCCAGGGGCTCATGTGTAAACACTTGACATGCAGGTTGAATTGGAGTTTGGAAGTGTTGGTTTTAATGGAAGGAGGAAAACCGGAGAATGAAGAGAAAAACCCGGAGAACAAGGAGAGAACTTTGAGCCTGTAGTGATGCACTTTCTAAACATCTAGCGATTGGACCACACAAATTTGCATGGGCAAATTAACTGGGTGTAATTTTCTAAATCTTGATCTCAAAATTTCTCCTTTACAGGTTCATCATTTTGAGGAATTAGGAGAAGCATTTATTTCAATCAGCAATGGTAAGTAATTTCCTGTATAACAAACTCATACCTTTTCTCAAAATTAGGTTATTGCATGAGTTAGGGATAACAATCGCTTTGTTAAACTTGCATCAAAATATATACTATATAGTTATTTAATATCTAGTTAGTCAGGTTTCAAAAGATGTTGCCTGCATGTTTAAGTGTGGTTTTTACTGGTATTATTCTGGCAAGTATAAGTACAAACACAAGAGTTCTGGGGCAGGTGAAAACTCACACAACCAAAATTATAACTAAATGTAGTAGAATATATTTTAATCCTTGAGCTTGTTTTACATTTGTGCCAATAAGGGCTCTTGTGCTTTCATGCGTCGCTGAGCGGAAAACAGGGCTTGAAATTTACTGTCGCAAATGTGCAATTTGTAACTGGTTTGAGGACATGTGCTCCTTTAGCTTTAGGCTCATTTTTGTAATAAATACATTTTCTGCTCCTTGTTAGACCAAATTTACTCCTAAAATTTTGGACCTAGGAGCAGAATTGCTCATGGGAAAAGAATTTAATTTCGAGGCCTGGCAGAGAACCAGGCTTTAGTCTGTGAACTTCACAGTAACTTGAACTTTTAATATCAAATCACAACATCTACCTCTCTGAACTACATGTATCAGGTGGTCTTTCCAGATTCTACAGAAAAGGAGTTTGGTTCAATCTAGCAAACAGCTACAGCTGTAGTCATTTGTGACAAGAAGTTAGATGCTGGGAATTGGCTTTATACGAGGAAGATCATGTGACTTTTATTTGTCTGCTTGGTTTTTGCAGGGCATGATGCTATGTTCTCCTTAGTATAGCATCGGTGTAATTACAAATATCTTTATTCATCTAGGAGTCAATTCTTACTTGGAAAAAAACAACGAATGTATCTTCCAGCCCAGTACCCAGACATTCTGTTCCTACTCACTCAACATGGCATGAAATTTCTTGACGCAACCGAACGGCGTACCGTATCTCATTTTGTGATGTCATAACATTTAGCCCAGAGACGAGTGAGTGGAAAGAGAATGCCTGGCAACTAAGCTTTGTATCCTCCAGAATATATCCCGCCAAGTTAAAAAGGTTGAACAGGATCCGTCCATTCTCTCCTTTCCTTAGCCATAGCGTACTGTTAAAGAAGGCCTTATGGGAAACTGCCATCTTTTTAGGACATTTCAGCATTTAAACTTGTTCATCTTGAGAGATTTAACTCAATCCACAAATGCCCCCATCAATTTGTGCTTCGTACCGTATGAAATGTTTCAGACTTTTTTGACAATTTTTAGAAAAAAGGGGGTCAATTAAATTGATGGAAACACAAAAGGAACCCATAATAAAAATAATGGTTTCTCTGCCTAGGGCTGACACCCGGGGGGGGGGGGGGGGCTACTTAAAGTTTTGTACGGGGAGGCTCCACCCGGAGATTCACACCCTTACCCTTTAATATATAATTTTTACCTAAATGGTACCCCTTTCAAATACCTAGAGCAAAATTGCACTTGTTTCTTATACCTCAAGGAGAAGCCAAAACGATAGAATTTCCTGTAATCGCCACGTTTTTCTCAGGTTTTCAGTCGTTCTGATTCAGTCGAGAAGTCATTTCTGCCAAAATGTGGCACCCTTTGATATACTTCGCTTTAGCTGCCATTTCTTCCACTTTGCAGCTGATTTTGTGACGCTTTTGTATACTAAAATAGCAATTTTCCCTACCCTTTTATCATGGTACTGTGAGCTTTAAAATGGCACCCCTTTCGGGCGGAGCCTCCCCATACAGCCCACTACAGGGAGTACCCCCTGGGGGCTGACATAAAGCAATGTGTGTAAGGTATGGATTTTACACCTCCGTTTAAAACTTAATGAATGACTAAGATGTTTTTGTCAAAGGTCCCGGCCATATCACTGAGCTCAATGAATTCAGTGAAAGCAGTCACATTGCCAAAAAATTTCCACCAGTGTAATCTTGGATATTAGACATCCCTTCAGGTGTGTTTCTCGGGTTCCCAATCATGAAGGACTGTCGAACCATTCAATCACGCACACTTTAGCTTAGTCTTAGTGTCCAGTCCTCGACTGGTCTGAGGAGGTCCAGAGGGAGTTCGCAAGATTAAGACTTTTATGTATTGAATCGTCAATGCTCATGGGGCTTGGAGTGCGATTGCTTGGGAGGGTGCCTATGGGTGCGAAAAAGACGCGTGGGGAAGTGTGTGTATAGCACAGCAAAGTAACAGCCACGTCTCGAAAGTAATAAGCCCTTCAATTTCATGTACAATTGTTGTATGTTTAAATTGAACCTCTTTAGTTGCTCTTGCTCAGTGTGTCTCTCTCAAGTGCCACAAAAACTGCTTGTGCCAAATTAACCTGTAGAACTCGTTCTGAGTTAGCTGCGTATTCCCAAAGTCTGTAACAGATTTTTTTGTGTTCAAGACTTTTTGTTGAAGTTTGTTATTGCTATTTGGTTGACAAACAATTCCAAAAGAAAGAAAACTTGTGTACAACACTTAAAGCCTGTTTTTCTGATGAAAATGGCAACACATAATCCTCACATTAAAAACGTCGGATGTTGCGATATCCTGTCAAGTTTCCTAATGCAGTTGGCTTGAATTCTAGAAAGGAAAAAGGTCTACCTGACATCTCACATAAGAATTTGAGAGGCTTAAGTTTTGACCTGTTGCCACCAAATGTTTGACCGCTGGTAACATTCGCTGTTAAGCTGTTTTTTCTTTGTACATGTTAATATGATGTTTGTAGTGTGACCTTAAACTTTCAGCACCTTAAACCCATCCTCAGGGACCCAGGGGGAGCTAGTCGGGACAACGAGATCTTCATGGGCAAAAGTTTACAACTCCCGTTCTTGTTGTAAACTTTCGCCCGTAAAAATCCCGTCGTCACGACTAGCTGCCCCTGGGTCTCTGAGGATGCCTTAAACCTAAAAGTAGTGTTTAACATTTCATTCTTATTCGAAGAGTTTAGTTTAATTGTTGATTGAAAAGTTAAACACACGCAAAAAATTGAAAAATGATGGTTGAAAGTGAACTCCTCAAACATCTGTTAACAGAAGTATTGCTGCTTGTTTCGCGTTAAACAGGAATTGTGAAAATGGTGTTGAATATTTACTATGGGAAAATAGCACGTATAGCAGACTGTTAGTAATACTTAAGGTTGTTTATTATGAAGAAAATAATGAATTACAGTCAACGCGGTTCACGCATGAACGCTCAACTTCAAATATTCATTGATTAGTTCATTCTTCGCTTTCATTCTTCAAAAAATTTAGCGATTCTTTGAAACTTGGATTCTATATTCGAAACACTATTTTAGTTATTCGAAATTTTTTTTGTTACATCGTAATAATAATTCAAACTTTCCGAACAGAACTGAAAAGTCAGTTTTTTTAGCTCAATTTCCCGGTTTGTCACGCGTGATATTTTTATTGTTTTCAAGCCGGCGCAAAAAATGGCGAGAACACAAAGCCGACAAAAATAACCCATAAAGAGAAAATCCTTAGAAAGAAAATCCAAAGTCTCTAATTTTAACAAGGCAACTTATTCTTTGGCTGGAGGTTTCGTGGCTTAATCGGAAACCCGCAGAAAATATAAACAACAGCCGCCACAATTTTAAACCTGGTTTGTTGCAGTCTACATAGGTTTGCACATGATCGGAACATGAAAGTTTAGGTTTCCTAACTCCAAATGGCAAGAAATTCGCTTGGGAGCTTTTAGGATCCTGGTAAACCTTTGCCTTCTAATGCAAGGAACGAGTAAATCTTTGCCTTCTAATGCAAGGAACGAGTAAACCTTTGCCTTTTAATGCAAGGAACGAAATCGTTAACCTTTTCAATGCTGGATTGGGGTTGTTAGATATTCCACGGAACACGAGAGTGCCAAAAGGAGCTGTTCATAAAATCGTCCGACACTATTCAGTCCACGCGACGACTCAACCATTTTCTTGTTTTCTTGTGGAGGTTAAGATCCTTGATAACGGATGACATCCCTGAAGTAATTGATTAGCACTTCTTCTGAGTGCGCCCTGCAGACGATTTCTGATGTTACGTGTGACGTTTTGAAGAATCGATTTTGTCCATCGAAAAAAAATTGTTATCTTTCAATCTATCTACAAGAATACGTTTATCCAATTAAAGAAAGGAATGCGCACGTGAAGAATGCAATCTTCATTAAATGACCGTTCATGCGTGAAGCGCGTTGACTGTAAAAATAGAGTGAAACAAGAAATTACAGTCAAACAGAGAATTTTGCTACATAACATCAACTTTCTCAAACTTTCCTTAACTCTAGGTATGACCTTGGCGTAGCAGAAGCATTTTCACAGCCATATAGTCAGGACTCCAGATTATTACTAACACAAAAATGGTGGATAAAATGTCAGAAACGCTAGAGTACCACAAGCAAGGGCTCACCACCGCCAAAGAAATGGGTGACAGGGCGGGAGAGGGAATTGCCTATTGTAATCTTGGCAATGCCTATCACAGTCTGGGTAATTTTAAACAAGCCATAGAGTACCACAACCAGCATCTTTGTGTTGCCAAAGAGCTAGGGGACAGAGCTGGAGAGGGCCGAGCCTATGCAAATTTGGGCAATGCTTATCACAGTCTGGGTAATTTTAAACAAGCCATAGAATACCACATCCAAGATCTTAGTATTGCTAAAGAAGTGGGGGACAGAGCTGGAGAGGGTGGCACCTATGGAAATCTGGGAAATGCTTACGACAGTCTCGGTAATCTTAAACAAGCCATCGTGTACCACATCCGACATCTTAGTATTGCCAAAGAACTGGGAGACAGAACTGGACAGGGCCAAGCCTATGGAAATCTTGGCATTGCATATGACAGACTGGGTAATCTTAAACAAGGCATAGAGTACCACAAGCTACGTCTAAGTATTGCAAAAGAATTGGGGGACAAAGCTGGAGAGGGCCGAGCCTGTGGAAATCTGGGAATTGCTTTTCGCCGTCTGGGTAATGTTAAACAAGCCATAGAGTACCACAGCCTAGATCTTGGTATTGCTAAAGAAGTGGGGGACAGAGCTGGAGAGGGCGGAGCCTATGGAAATCTGGGCAATGCTTATCTCAGTCTTGGAAATGTTAAACAAGCCATAGAGTACTTCAACCAACATCTTAGTGTTGCCAAAGAAGTGGGGGACAGAGCTGGAGAGGGTCGAGCCTATGCAAATCTTGGCAATGCTTATGACAGTCTGGGCAATTTTAAACAAGCCATAGAGTACCACAACAAACATCTTAGTATAAGCAAAGAACTGGGGAACAGAGATGGAGAGGGCCGAGCTTATGGAAATCTGGGCAATGCTTTCTACAGTCTGGGTAATTTTAAACAAGCCATAGAGTACCACAACCAAGATCTTAGTATTGCCAAAGAAGTGGGAGACAGAGCCGGAGAGGGGATTGCCTATACTAATTTGGGCAATGCATATCATAGCCTGGGTAATTTTAAACAAGCCATAGAGTACCACAGTCTACGTCTTAGCATTGCCAAACAAGTTGGGGACAGAGCTGGAGAGGGCAAAGCCTATGGAAATCTGGGCAATGCTGAACACAGTCTTCATAATTTTATACAAGCCATAGAGTACCACAACCAAAATCTTAGTATTGCCAAAGAAGTAGGGGACAGAGTTGGAGAGGGCAAAGCATATGGAAATCTGGGCAATGCTTATCACAGTCTGGGTGACATTAAACAAGCCATAAAGTACCAAAACCAACATCTTAGTATTGTCAAAGAAGTGGGGGACAAAGCTGAAGAAGGAAGTGCGCACTATTCACTTGGTCATGTTTTGGAATCATCGGGTTCTATATGTGAGGCTCTTGATTATTATCGATCGAGCGTAAATCTCTTTGAACAGACAAGAGCTCTTCTTCAGTCAGAAGATGCATGGAAAATAGGCTTTCGTGATCTCTATCGAGTTGCGTACACTGCTCTGTGGAGAACTCTTGTGAAGAATGGAGAGACAGAAGAGGCTTTGATTGCTGCTGAGCAAGGGCGAGCCCAGGCATTGATGGATATTCTGAAGAACCAATATGGAATTGTGGAGCAACCGTCCACATCAGTTCAACCAAAAGAAGCTATTTCTCATATAATGAAAGATTCATCTATCCAAACAGTTTTTATAGCACTTGATGAAGACACCATCAATTTGTGGTTACTAAGCAAGGGCAAAAAGATTCAGTTTAATTGTAAAAAGACTAAATGTGGAAGTGTCACATTGTTAATGGAAACTGTTTTAAAAGATATTGGTGTAGGTGTTGGTGTCAGGTGCGAGAATCGTTCATTGGATGAGCTAGATGATGAGCCGTCACACAACAGAGAAGCTGTTGAGGATAACGTACAGTCACAGTCAAATTTAGTCAATTCTTTACGCCCTTTGTATGATGTTATCTTTGGTCCCATCGAAGACTTGCTTCAAGGTGATCAGTTAATTGTTGTTCCAGATGGCCCATTTTGCTTGGCTCCTTATTCAGCAATGTGTGAATCTATCAGGATCCGCACTGTTCCCTCGCTGACGGCTTTGACTCTGATCACAGGCTCATCTGAGGACTACCACAGTAAACGAGGGGCGCTGCTTGTGGGTGATCCATGTATGAAGGAAGTCCCTATGAAGCTGTCACAGTTGCTATATGCCAAGAAGGAAGTAGAAATGATTGGAAAACTTCTGAAGACCACACCTCTCACTGGAAGAAATGCAACCAAAGGCGAGGTGCTGAAAAGAATCACAGGCGTTGCCTTGGTTCACATTGCCGCGCATGGATGTCAGGAAACTGGAGAAATTGCTTTGGCTCCAAACCCTGAACGGACATCCCAGATCCCTGAAGAAGAAGACTACATTTTAAAAATGTCCGATGTGCAAGCAGTTCGTGTGCGAGCAAGACTTGTTGTGCTTAGCTGCTGTCACAGTGGTCGAGGGGAGGTTAAAGCTGAGGGTGTGGTAGGAATGGCACGGGCATTCTTGTGTGCTGGTGCTCGATCTGTTCTGGTGTCACTCTGGGCGATTGATGATGAGGCAACCTTGCTGTTCATGAGAAGTTTCTACCAATGCCTGGCAGATGGAAAAAGTACCAGTGTTGCTCTCCATCAAGCCATGAAATTTCTTCGAGAGTCACAGCAGTTCAGTGCTGTGAAGCATTGGGCTCCATTTGTGCTGATTGGCGATGACGTGACGCTTGAATTTGGAGAGCAGAAATAAATAAAACGGTAAGTGTTGAGTGTGAACAATGGCAATGTTAAAATTAATTTGATTAGAAAAACCCATTCAGCTTTTAGCCAAAGGAATGTTGTCAAAACTCTTCCTTGGAATTGGTTTTTTTAGTAAGATCTTTTATTTCATTTTAGAACAAGGCTTTATAGCGGAGCACCATTGCTAAGCCAATTTGGTAAGCTATTGATCGGAGAAATTTTGGTTGGGATGTCAGCATACACGCCCCCATACAGACTCTGGGTGGGGGGGAGGGGAGTAGCAAGACAACCCAACGGGGGGTGGAGACTGCCATCTTTTCTTGGTACGAAATTGTGCCGTGGTTTTGGGCAACCAGCATTTTTCTTGGTGGGAAATCGCATGACCACCATTGCTTTTGAAAAAGCAGTTTTCTTCAAAGGACCTTAAAGCTTAGCTTGTTTAGTGAACCTTCGTGGTTGTCCTCCGGGAATAAATTTGTATGCGTACCATTTCCTCCTCCCGGAGGACATGGGAGGACGGCTGTGAAGGACCTTCAGGTTTTTTCTGTCCACAGCCATGGTTTTTGTCGCGAACCGAACACATTTTACCAAGAAAAACACCAGCATGTTCATGTCGATAGGCATCTTGTCATGGGAAAAGAAATAAGAAATAAAATTAACTTCATCGAGCAGTGTCTGCATGCATGGTGTAGTGGAATCATGCCGGGCTGCGACACTGGTGAGCCGAGCTCAATACTTAATTTTATAACTTGAATGAGGGTATTTTTAAATAAGTACCAGCAAAAAAAATGTGGACCTCCACTTTTAGGCTTGGCTAAATCTATATATTACGTATACATCTTTTTACTTAAATACATGAATACACAACAAATGCAAATGCAGAACGCAGAACTAAAAGGGAAAAAAAAGATTTTAAAAAGATAACTTTAATAGAAAAATATTGAAAGAGGTGAGAAGTGTGTGATGATTTTCATTATATGCATTGCTTTCTTCTCTTGGTTTAACGAGAGGGCTTGGGGTCACGTTTTGAGTTCAACGTCGCAAAAAGAGTAATTACCTTTGCAGGAAGAAATGTTTAGGCATTCCACACTGAAGTTGGCTTTCAAAATTCTTTAGTGAGGAAGTGTTTATAAAAAGTATAATTAATGTCGCAGTTCCTTGAGCGCAGAGATGCAAACGTAATAGACAAAATAACAACACGATATTTGGCATTAAAAGCTAAGGGGGGGACACCTCT
Organism: Siderastrea radians; assembly: GCA_964017195.1. Classification (NCBI taxonomy): domain Eukaryota; kingdom Metazoa; phylum Cnidaria; class Anthozoa; order Scleractinia; family Rhizangiidae; genus Siderastrea; species Siderastrea radians. Next base: position 46,785,207 of record OZ024892.1, on the reverse strand, counting down.
GCGGGATTGTGTGACAGACGACTTCCATTGCGTGACCACATGGCCTACTTTATACTTAAAGTATAGCTTTACCCCTAACATGCTAACGATTTAACTTTCAACAAAAATTCCATAAAACGTTAATTTAAAATTGACTTGAGTTTGCAAATTAATTTAGTGTTTATAAAATAAATTTATGTCTGTCATCCAAAGACTTAAACTTGATTACCTCCTAAGTAGTGCAAACTACACAAAGTAAAATTCCTCTCACGGATTATTGTATTGCTTTATTATTATTATTATTTTTTGACAACAGCTGTTTCATCAAGTCAAGAGGAGACAACTACTTGGCGAGTTGCTGACACACTTCAAAATACTGATGTTCTGAAAGACCAAGTGTGAGACGCAGATGTCAATTCTGGCCGAGGTGTAATTTGAACAAAGAAAATAATGAGGATAATATTTGTACATCTGTATCTTACACTTTCTTGAAAAGATTTTCATGTTTTTTTGTTTTTTTATTTTATTTTATTTTATATAACCGAGAAAACGTCATAGTTTGAAAAATTCAAGATGTAGGTTCAAGTTGAAAAGGCTGATATCTGGACTGCTCACGCAGGCAATCAGATTGCACGATTCAGTTCATCTGTGCCACATGCGGAGGATAAAGATGACGGAACATCGGTTATGGTTTTATTTGTCTTTTTGCCAGGAACAATAGAGCCCAGCAGTAATTGCTGTTGATCAAAATAGAAATTCTTACTAATCATGAAGCTTTGTACACACAATACTTGCGCACTAAAACCATTTGGTTTTGTGGTTAAGTCTTGACTTTGCCGCTTTGCAACTAAAAATTGCTGTAATGCAGGATCATAAGAAATTCCTTCCGACATCAGCATAATTATATTGTTTCAAATGACGAAGATCAAACAACAAACAAACAAACAACTTTATTGTAGTCTCAATCTTATAGCCGTGCACTAGTGCACTACTAATCAGGGAGACTGCGGATCAAATTGGAATAATTGAAAATATATATCTTTTCCATGCTAAAACAAATACAGACAGACACCACTTTCAATACAGAGGTGCACGTCAGAAAAAGGTATAGGTAATAGGGCACATTTAACCCTTTAAGCCCCGAAAGTGATTGGCATCAAATTTCTCCTCGTAATATCAATGCACAATTAAGTGCACAGGTGTCGAGAATTAAGGAAATGATCACCAGGGATGAACTCTTTTGATAATTGAACAACTTCTCCCTACTAGCACTACATCAAATGTATGGCAACAAGTAAGGAGAATTGATATGCTGACACTGGGGTGTAAAGGGTTAACAGACTGTGAGTCCCTGGCTGATTCCAAACCGTGACCACCTAATTGGGTACAGGGAGAGTTGCCAGCAGTCCCTTGATGTGTGATTAGTTGAGCAGGCGAGCATTATTTGCTCGCTTTTAATTCTTTGTGATTAGCTCACCTGCTGAACTGAATGAAAAGGGACAGCTTAAGCCATCTCGGAGAGTTGTGGAAAGCGAGGTCATTTATTATGTTCACATGTGAGAAACGTCCCACATACTGCTAAAATGGCATGTTGTATAAATGAAACTGGTAAGTATGAACCTGCTCTTACCATTACTATCCCTGTGGCTCAGTCATCAGAGCATCCAGCCGGTAATCAATGTTACACAATTTCCGGTATATTCATATTAATTGAATAAAATTTTGAATTCAGTAAGTAAATGACACTGATTAGCTGAACAGTTTAGGAAACAGAAAACAAACAACACCAAGTTAATTGACCTATAACACCCCTTTAATATTTGAACGTCATCTCTAAAAATACACTTTTGCATATGTAAATGATATAATAATGCTAAAAAAAAATTCAATGTAATAAATTATCGAAAATTAACATTGCTACTTTGTCATAATGTAGGACTCAATTTTTTTTCCTATACAAATTTGTTGATTTTAGAAACATACAATAAATTAAAAATGCTAATTTTGTCATTACTACAGAACTTAGGAAAACATTTTTTTGTCATGTATATGATATATAATTTGACAATGAGAGTTAGGAAATTATCTATAGTGTCATCAAAATCAAACCAATCAGATGGAAGATACATAAACCACAAGCCATTAACAGTAATTATCCCAAATAAAGTATCCTAAATATCCTTGTGGCTTGTATATTCTTTCCTCCTCGTTCAACTTTATGATGATCGAGGCTGTAATACTGCCTTCAGTTGGCCAATTTAATGGCAAACACATAAGTGCAGACGTCTCCTATGTATTTGTAAGTAACATTTTTGTGAAATCACAGTACTGACATTTATAGTCACGTGATCTGAATTGAACTGTTCACTTCGATCAATGAGGCAGATTGAGTGCAATCTAAGGAGTTCATAACTGTAATGCTGTGCCACTGCTGCACTTTTATGAATATATGACTTTTTATTGCAATTTTATTGAAGAGTAATTTTCTCTTTTCACTGTAATAAATCTTAAGTATCCTAATTATGTTAGTTTATATTTGTAGATATATAATATTATAATTATATTTTCGTGAGATAATGGTTTAATTCAGCCCTCGTCAAGGGCAGCAATATCAGTTTTGTCTCAATAAATATATAAACAATAGTGCTTTAATCTTTTCCTCATTGGTGGCAATAAAATTAACATGTGAAAGGTCAATCATAGTGTTCATTCTTCTTGGATTTGAACAGTTAAAACAATGAAATGGGTACTAATTAACTACTTAATTTACCCTGCATTTCTACACTCTGGAGGAGTATTGTTGACCAACAATCTAAGAAATCATGTAGCAAATTTAAATAATTTGTTCCTTTGTCCTAATTATTGAAAAAGAAAATACATTTTTCATAAATTGAAACCTTTTTTCGCATAAACTGAAGTTAAACTACCACAGACTCACAATCACCAAAATGGTACTTCTTGAAGACATTAAACCAAAAAATGCAGTTATTTAAATATATATTCTACAAAAGGGCTTCAAGTTTTCATCATAATATTATATTTTGTATTGATTTCTGACAAATACTTGCTACATAAATATACTGTCTTGCATTTAAGATATCAGTTGTTATTCCTTTGAATCTATAGTTCTTCAGTTACCCATAAAAATTCCAAACAATTAAGACTACTTTTTTGACTTTTTCACATACTGCAAAAAAGGGAGCACAAAAATAGCATCCATTTCAGCCTGAACCTCCCTGGATGGAACTGTTTTCATGCCCTGCCAAAACATCTTAAATACAATTAAACAATATTCACTCCAGAAATAACATTTAACTAACATCATGAAGCTCAAAGTCAGATCATGTTCAAGGATTAAATGACGAAATTTCTTCTCTTTGTCTTTCACTCTCAGGCATTCTTAAAGGAAATAAAATGAACAAAACAATATTCACTGTCAGCAAGGAAGTATCACTAATAAACTAATTAACAAGTTTGTCAGAAAATCGCTGCTGGGACTTCAAGTGAGTCAGTCTCTTTCAACAACTAAAATTGGTTCCCATTTACATGTACTAATTACACCTTGTCAGAGAAAGCAAATGCGAATGTAGAGCAGTTTCTTAATACTTAAGTTCAGCTGAATGACCCTTTGGTCAAAGTCTGATCCACAAATCACTTAGTGTACTGTGCCTCCAGATAATAGTTGCAGACTGTTTATTCAAATAGCATTTTTAGGTTCTAAATCTGTTATTCAATTTCTAGCAATTTCTTACTGATTTGCACATACAGGTCATCAGCTGCTTTTAAGAGGAAATTACAAGCCATATCAAGTACTTCACCTGTACTTTGCGCAACGAAGCAAAAGTCTGCCTAAATTAAAACATGTTTTTTCCTTTAAACCTTTGAGCCCTGGTACACTGTAGCATCATTATACAACTTCCCTTACTGGTCTCCATACCTTTCATTGAGTAATATTATTGGGAAAAAAACTTGTTTTTAATTAAAACATCAAGACAAATTCATCTTTCATGATTTCTCTAAGACTTAGTATTTCCTTTATTTAATTCTCATGACCTGTATGTGTTATAATGCACTGATATGACAAGGAGAAATTTGATGTTGATCACTACTGGGGCATAAAGGGTTAAGTATAACCAACTTGGTGCTATGTGCCTCATTGGTTACTTATCACCTCCCGGGGGGGGGGGGGGGTACTTAGTGATGGGGAGGTATGAAGGCCTTCTTTGGGTTTGAAATTGGCGATCTCGACCCTTTTTGAGGTTACAAAGTTTCTCGTGGGCTTCAAGTTTGGGTTAAAAGATTTTGCCAGGATAATTTTTAGGGTTGGCAAAAAGGATACAATACTTCAGCATTCTTAATTTCATGTTAAACATAGTCAACAAATTGCACCAGTTTCATTTACAAAGTAGCGCAATTAATCTTTTTTTTTATGTTGATATAAAATAATTATATAAGACTATTTTTAGGTTAAGTTCAGGCCGTTGGACTCTTTTGGGTCTAGTTTTAGACTAATGGGCCTTAATTGAGGTATCAAAAGTTGGCCTCATTCGCACTTCCCCGTCGCTCCCTCAGAACACCCCCTGGGATCATCAAATATCGAATGTGCACTCATTGTATACTCACCCTGTGTTGTAGATGAAAGCTGCAGGTATCATGACAAGCAAGGCAACAACACTAAACCAAGAGCTTGTATGGAAAGTAGGATTCCAGTGGAAAGGTTTCTCCATGAACAACATCCAGAAAACAAACCCCAGGGGTGTGCAAAGAGACTGAAATTGAAATAAGGTTCAAAGCACTGGTTTAGGCATGTTTCAATGCACAGTACATGCAATATTTAATATAAGATTCAAATGCAAGCAACAGAAAAATAGTTATACATATGCAGGTAAGCTTTACACTGAGGTGTTTACAATACATTACTGTAAAATTATAGGCTAAGAGTGGTGCACTGTCCCTCTTGGGAGTGGCTCTACATGTAGTTTATCACAGATTTACCTACACCCAACTTTTGTTAATTTTTCTGATTTTAAAAAAAAAATTTTTTTCCTGATTTAATAGTCACTCATTAAAGTGATTATATTCTTGTATCCTTTTATAAACCAGGATAGATGGTGACAACATGTAGCAAATGTTCATGTCTAAGGGTACTGCATGGTTAGAGAGACCACACTTGAGCACAATATTATAGTCTAAATACTTAGCATGTTCCGCTCATTATTTAGGAATGATTTTCATTACTCAGGAACAGATTGCATTATTGGAATCAAAATTCCTTTTTCAAATTGAAGATTGAAATCTTCCAACGGTAGACTCATTCGAGATAACGAATGTTGATTGGGTTATTACTTACATAAGCCAAAAGTTCACACGCGAAATACGAAACTGTTGGTGGCTGTTGGTTTCAATCAGTTCGACATTACAAGGAATTTTTCTCAATTTTCAGGAACATTTCTTGTGCATTTATAGCAGACTTGTTTTTACGAAATTATTCTTCACGGTTTTGTGGCAACAGACTGCTTCTTCACTTTTGAAAGTATTTGCGATTAATATTTTGTTGAGCGAACACAAATCAAGTCAGATAGGTCAAGCTGACAACAGTCTGCTACTTGTATGTGAACATTCACCTCATGTCAATAATAAACCAATCTGCATTTCCTTATTTTGATTCCAATAACGCAATCCATTCCCAATTAATGAAAGTCATTCCCAATAATAAGCGGAACGCGCTGAGTATTAAACTTCTTATTTTCTATCTTTGACTCTTCACTTCTACCTATTTCATGGCCCCTATCTCTTTGTCCTGAAATTGATATTTTCAAAAGATTTTTATAAAATAATGTAATATTGGGAAAATTTCATCCTTCGTCTCCCACATACCACCAACCTGCCATCTCACACAATCAATTTTATCTGAACCACCCACGCTTACTCTTGTTCCCTTTGCCTTGCCCCTCCCCCCACTTTCCCTACTCCTCGTCCCTCCTGGTATACGTACATTTCCCTTACCCCTCCCAACCCCAGTTTCCCTTTCCCATACCCCTCCCCTCAGTTTCCCTTTCCATTACCCATCCCCCCAGTTTCCTTTTCCTTGACCTTTCCACTTGGCTTTCTTCCCCTTGTCTCCCCTGGTAACTTTCCCCTTGCCCCTCCCCACCAGGTTCCCTTTCCCATGCCCCTTGCCCCTCCCCCCACTTTCCCTTCTCCTTGTCCCTCCTGGTATACGTACATTTCCCTTACCCCTCCCAACCCCAGTTTCCCTTTCCCATACCCCTCCCCTCAGTTCCCCTTTCCATTACCCATCCCCCCAGTTTCCTTTTCCTTGACCTTTCCACTTGGCTTTCTTCCCCTTGTCTCCCCTGGTAACTTTCCCCTTGCCCCTCCCCACTAGGTTCCCTTTCCCGTGCCCCTCCCCCCAGGTTCCCTTTCCCATGCCCCTTGCCCCTCCCCCCACTTTCCCTTCTCCTTGTCCCTCCTGGTATACGTACATTTCCCTTACCCCTCCCAACCCCAGTTTCCCTTTCCCATACCCCTCCCCTCAGTTTCCCTTTCCATTACCCATCCCCCCAGTTTCCTTTTCCTTGACCTTCCCACTTGGCTTTCTTCCCCTTGTCCCCCCTGGTAACTTTCCCCTTGCCCCTCCCCACCAGGTTCCCTTTCCTGTGCCCCTCCCCCCAGGTTCCCTTTCCCATGCCTCTTTCCCCTCTCCTCCCCAGCTTTTACCACTGACATGGTCCTACACATGTGGTGAACAATAACACGTTAGCTCAGATTTAAACTCACCATAACAATAGCCAGTAATGTTGCACCCTCAGAATATCGCAAGAGCAGTGCTGAACCACAGACAGTCATGATATATCCTGTGATAAACAGAAATGCAAGTCCACCAGGAGTCCCAGAGCATCCTGCACCACCAAATACACACTGGAATCCAAACTTCCAACTGGAAGAAAAAAAATCTCAGTCAGTGAATTGACAATCTAAGGAAGCAGGGTATTATTTGAAAGCATGCTTAATAAATAAATTGGGGGTGGGGTCTGAATTAGCTGTGCAATGCACTAGATAAATATTGCAAGCTGTCTAGTTAGGAAATCAAAACAGCTGCCTTGAGATGCTACAGTTGAACTTCCATTTGTGGACACCTCCCACAAGTAGACACTTCCCATAAGCAAACACCAAAATGCAGTTACTACTTACTTTCAGACCTCCTGAAACTCGAACTCAAATGACATTTCCACTCCATTATTTTATACAACACCTTTGTGGAATTGTTTGCTTATAAACCCTGACCGCATTAAAAAATTATTCCAGAATCCAATATGAAAGGCACTGGAAAGACCTACCCAAGATTTGGTCAATTTTTAGGCATCGTGTAGCTCCATCCTGTATCCAGCTCCTCATTTGACCCATTTTCTACCATCTGATGATTAATTTGCCAAGTTTGTTGGCCACTTTGGAAACTTTGATAGTCACAAAATTTGCCACAAATTTTCATTTTGAGCCTGACCATGTGTTTTAAAAGGCACATGACTGACACACCTTACCCCCTATGATGCTTGAAGTCTATCAACCTCCTGCAAGCAGACACCCAAATACCATAGTAATTAAAGTATGGCTATCTTACTTCTGAATGAATTCTTGTATGTTGTCTGTATTTCCAAATCCAGGAATGATATCTGCCCAGAAGAGTAGCACCACAGCTAGAAATTGTGATAATGATGTCCAAAAGAGGACAGACACCAAGCTAGCTTGAGAGTGGCCGCTGTTTTCTGCTCCCACTTTAACTGCTTTTTCTTCCATTACAAAAGCCATGGCTGAAATTCCCTTTAAAAAACCAGCATACTTCAGATAGCAAGAGAGGTGCATATAGAAAGGTATTTAGCAAATAAACCCCTTCTGGCAGCTGGTATATGGGAGGATAATGCCCGTGAGGCTGAAAGATTGCCTGCAAAATATTACTTCGAGGGCAACTGTGAAATCTTGAGGACAATCTTTCAGCCAAGATTATTATAAAACTTTTTATCTTTGGTGACCTGTATGTTTGATCTTCATGTTGTGATATCATAAGGACAAATTTGACACTTGTCACTGTTGAGGCTTTTAAAAAGGGTTAATAATTATCGTAATTACATCTGGGTAGGGACACACAATGTGGAATTAAGTTTGCTGTCTAAGGAAACATCTTCCATAAAACAACAGCAAAATTGAAGTTGTTGGTGTATTAAGGCATCTCCTTTAGCCTGATGACTACTGGTATGTAGGCGTCATCAATGCCAGGATATGGCTTTGGACTTAATTCACCAGTCAAAATACATGCCCTGTCAGTGGTGATACAAAGTTCCATCTTGACAACTCTGCCTATTACAATACTTATAATTATTGCATAGTTGTTGAGTGGTGGTGACAAAAACTTAAAGTGGTGAAAACTTGATTAACAAACAACTCAGTCAAGTGGCAATGGTTATAGCATGCAGTACTGTAGTAATATTATTCTAAGAAACCAGCTACAGCTACTTACAAATCCAAACATAAAGGCTAAAGGCCACAAGATTCTTCCCACCCCTCTTGCTCCCCCTAGGTCAGTTGCTGCATGAGCGTCAATCCGTGGAAAAATAGTTGGAATGAGACAAATGAACAGACCCAGCAGAACAACAAGAGCAGATAAAAACTTCCTTCTGGTAGGAATCTTCTTTAAAAAGAGAAATCTGGCAAACAAGAGTGAACAAGCATCACTTAGAAACAACAATGGGCAGTTATAATATTATAGGTAATAAAAGTTGCACACCAGCCAGGAGAGCTTAACCTGGTTTCTGTGGCATGAATTTAGTAACTGAGAGACAGAATTGCTACTCTCAGTGCTCAATGTGTTATCAGTACCCATTTATAAATCTACCTGTATCTGCATAGAGATAGAGAATTTGGAGTCAAATTTCTTCTCAAAAGAAACTACAGCGGCAAGAGTCCAGACCTTGAACCAATGACTGACCTTTAGATCTGAAGTTCAATGTGCTAACTATAACACAGAGGCAGCGAAGCATGGGGGCCTGTAGCTCCCTAACAAAAAGCTGGGGGGAGGGCTCAACCCCCCCCCCCAACGTTTCGGTGCCGAAACCATCAGTAGCGGAGCATAAAATTAATTTGGCAAAATAATCAGTCTCGTGATCTTTCCACAAGTCGTTTCATAAGGATCACGTTTGGCAAAATAATATGTTGCAGGACTTTTTTGGAACAACTCTGGCCTGTGTTCAAAAAGCCAATGTGTAGTTCCAGAAAAATCCATACCCACCCCATGGAAGGTCATTGGAAGTTCCTAGGGGGAGGGGGGTCTTACAAGCCAAAATTTTAGAAGCAAAGTATGAAGCTAAACTGGAATTTTTTGGAGGGAGGAGGAGAGCAAAACAAAAAAGCTTCTGAAGGGGGAGTATGGATATTTTCTGGAACTACACAATCAACCGCTGGATTTTTCCACAAAACTTCACAGAAGCGGTTTCAGATTTTAACGTGACGGCGTGTCTAAGAAATAGACATGAACTTTGTGTGGGAACCCAATGGAATGCTAAGCTGAGCTGGGCCAGATTCTTCAAAGCCAATTAACACTGGATTACATAATTTAAAGTTAACTGTGGTTTTCATCTTGCCTGTTGAAAATGTTTTTTTAGGCTTAAGGTAGTGAAAACTTTAATTCATAATTGAAGGGCAAAAATATTTTGGAAAAGTCTTTATTACTGATTATTAATCAAACTGAAATCAAAGTTCATGCTAATCCTGGATTAGCTTAATTAGTTTTGAACATTACTGGGCCCTCATTTATAAACTCTCACCTGTAAGGTACAATCAGTGACTGAAGTGGTTGGAACACCCTCCCCTCATACCCCTGTGCAATGTTGCATGGTGTCGTGAGCGCTTGTCCTCATCTATTTGGTTGAAACGTTTTTACAACATTGCCTTGTGGGAGAGAGGGAGGGAGACACAATTGAACCGACAGTGTTCCAACAAAGTGACACTGACTGTAGCTCGAAGTTACGTAATTATGTAGTGCATGTTTCTCACCTGAGTAACAATGTTATAGGAATGGAAAAATTTCCAAGAATGGCTTGTAAATAAGGCGGCGTTCTCTTCCCACTGCTAGAAAACACGATGAATACCGCGGCAATACCTTGAAAAAATCCCAATAACAAAAGCAATCGTCGATAGCTCCAGTCTGTCGTAACCAGATATTTTGGGAAAATACAGTCGCATAATAATATAACAAAACCAAACACAATTGCGAACGAAAGAGAAGCGAAAGACACAACAAAATAGCTGTCCATAGTTGGATGCCATTTTAACGTTTGATTTACAGATGTGTTTTCGGAATGTGATGTACTGTCGATCCACAAAGGCAAAGAGACGTATTGTGTTATTTGTCCTGTCACGCATGTAAACGCGAACACAAATATGGCAACACTTCGCAACGAACAACAAAAAGTTATTGTTCTATCTCCATCCTGTTTCTTTTGAGTTCTGCAGAGAGGATGACTTCCTGTAAATGAAGAGTTATTGATGAGAGGATCAGAGTCTTTGGGAAAACTGTTCATGAAAGATTCAGCAGCGTTGACCGACATTTTGGCGTGAATTACTCCACAGAAAACCGCAAACCATTAGCCTGTGTACAGCCGCCCGCCCTCCTCTTTAAGCTATCGTTGAATTCATCATGAAAATAGATCCACCCTACTGTCGCATTTTAAAGACATCAATACGACTCTAACGAGCAGTTTTTAGAAAAAATTTCCGCACTGACATAACGATTTCTTCATCTCCAGATTTCGTACAGAGTGAAGTCGGTGACGTCAATATTACACAACCTCCAGGACCCTGAGAACGAGGTTGAATATTGCAAAACAAAAATAATTTCACTCGACAGTAGGCTCGATTACCAGCCGCTGTTAACTCGACAGGGGAGGGGTAGGAGCTGGTGCAATTTCAGTCACATATCCTTTTAAACACCTGTTCAAAATAATACCGATTTATGCGTACCCACTCGCATCACAGGCGTCCCAAACTCACGATTCGAGAAATCGATCGAATAAATGATTTATGTAAGCGTATGAATGATTTATGTAAGCGTATGAGTGATTTATGTAAGCGTATCGAGTGGGACCTGACTACTTGAAGTGGGCGGTGTTGTGTTACAAGTTAGGCCGTTGGAAATTTGAGCGCTCTATAAGACTTTGTATGGAGTTTAAAATAACGTGGAATAAAAGCGCTCGACGAAATAAAATTTTACCTTCTTTTCAATAAAATAAAGAAAATGTACTCTCACCTTTCTTGATTTCTGTTGTCCTTTTGGGCTATTTCATCGTTTTTGGGGGGTTTTGAGGTTTTTGTCGTAGACTTCGTCTTAGGGGCCAACCATTTAACTTCTGAGGGGGGGGGGGGTGGGTGATTTTGGAAAAAAATATCCTACAAGTGCATGTGCGTAAGAAAAAATTTCCTGCACAAGACTATTGTCCAAAAAAAAATTCACGCACGTACAGTGGGCTGGAAAAAAAATTCTGGCAAGATGTTTCCTGGGTTGACACATCGAACGTTATCAGCAGACTGTTAAAAGATTTTAGCATCTGGACTTGGGTAAGAGGGATTCTTTGCACAATGATGTTTTCCCCTCAGATGGCCTTTTCTTTACATTTATAGCACCTGTGGTTACCAGTCTTGATACATGTTTTCTGAACTTCAAGATCACGGCTGGTGTTGTGATTTAAAGACCAATGTATTCAGTGCACTCTAAATCGAGAATGCCAGAATAGCTGTTGGAACATGAAGTAAACTTTATTAACTATCTATTTGACACAAAACTGGAATGAGCTCTCCTGTAACATTTGCCTGAACGCTTGTCAAGTAAACGTGTAGGGATAGGAGGTGTGTCTTTTAATATAGAAAGTGTCGTATGCCTTGCATACTGTATGTATTCCCTCTCTTGGGGAATATTAGTATACAATGCTCGTTACGTCCATAGATGCAAGGATTGTGTTCTCTGGAACTTTAGTCCTGTCAATGAAATTAATGGAGTCAGTTGACTGTATCAGTCTTTGAGATGCGACTTCTGTTGTTGTGCTAACGGCTGGAGTAGTATGGCAACAAATGCTGATAACTTCTCTGTTAGACCTGAAACTCCCAAGGTCTCCCAAGTCGGTTTGTGGATTTTCGTAAGGGTATAAAATACTGGAATTCGAGGCGGGTTTGGTGTTTGACAAAGCCATTTTTCAGTCATTTCGTTAATGTGGTGTTCATTGTGAAGCACTGTAATCAATTGTTGTACTTTACGGGATGTATCTTCAGCCTTAGGTACTGCAAGAGGCCTCAGTAGTTTTCCATGTTCGCGCATGTTGTCTAATTGAATTTGCCTCTCGGTTTTGTCCTTGAGAAAGTCTGGGATGAAGCCCAAATCAGTAAAGTTTGCAAGTGAGGAAAATGATGAGAAATCATCCAGTTTTGGCATGGATGTGATCTGGGGATATCTGTCATCATTAAAGCTAGGGAATGGTACCCATAAATTTGGTAAGATAAATGACGTATCCAAAACAGTTTTTATTCTACCACATTCAAATGCCAGTGAAGAGAGAGTTGTGCCTCTTATAAGGAAAAACAAAACAGCTATCGGCAGCATCTCTCCAGGTGGACGGTACGTTGGCCTTTTTGCTTACTATCAAAATGGCCTACAAAGAGTCATCTTTTGAACCACCTGCAGATTTGTTGGCTACTGTAAAGAAAGCTACTTGGAACTACAACAAAGAGCATCATCAATGCTGTTTTTAAGCGTTATGGCATGTTAATTTGACTTCTGGATAAGTCAGAATGTCAAGATCGAGTTGATATTAGTCCAATTTAAAGAAAAATCTGGGATCTAAATAGTTACTTTCGAAAGGTCACATTTCTTCTCAGAATAAAGGAAAACACGTCTTGGCTACTTTAATTTTTCAAAATTTTCTGGGGGAGCATGCTCCCAGACCCCCCTACAAAGATGACGCCGTCAAAAATCTCACTCTTTGGCAACAAAGCAACTTAAGAGCTCTGTGCAGATTATTTTCAATTTGGGGCTTTGTAATGTGTACTTCAGCTGCGAGTTGGATTTAACCCTTTCTAGATAGCTCTCTAAAGCAACTTATTGCTGCCAGTTTGATTTAACAAGGAAAGGATGTGGCTCATTATCTTGCCGTAAAATATGTACCGAAGACGCATTCGCGCTATGCACTGTACTGTTCTGTAGCTCTATGCACGCACTATGTACTGTACTGTAGGCGCATTCACCTTGCAAAATGATCAAAGTCCAGGAACAGGTCTGACTCCTTTTATCAGTGGGAAAGGGTTACCTCACTGTTTTACATTTGGTGTTAAAGGTATTGTACTGTATTATAAAAGTCACTCAAAAACTCTTAGATAAAAATTAATATATTTGTTCAAAGTTTCTTTCACAGATCCTTAACCTTTTATAATTTGATTTATAATGAAGGCCTACTTTAAACCTCATCCACACACCAAAAAAAATTTCATGCAGAACGTTGGAGGGAGAAAAAAAGTATCTTGCAAGCACATACCCCGAGAAAAAAAATACACGGGGAATTAAGGGGTTGAAAAAAAATTCATGCCTATACCAAATCACCCAACCCCCCCCCCCCCCTCAGAAGTTAAATGGTTGGCCCCTTATGAAGGCTACGACAAAAACCTCAAAACCCCCCAAAAACGATGAAAAGTTAAGCCCAAAGTTAAGCCCTGTTCGGCGGGGATAGTTCTTGGATGGGTGACCGCCCGGGAACTACATGTAGCCGGCGGCGTTTGACTTTTAACCCAGTTAGTTCGCAAATAAAGTTCATTTGTTAAAAAAAAAGCCATCTTTTGGCACACTACAGGTTCCGATTAATGACATATTTAACTCTACTTTTATTCCCGTCGGAGCTTATTTGCTTATTACACAGGTTGTTTTGCATAGTCTGAGCAAATTTTGAACAATCTACGGCTTGAAGTTGAAGCAAAACTCTTTGATTAACAACGTATTCCGGACCTTGGTGGAAAAACTGTTCTACTTCTCAATTAGTAACCAAACTTTCGTATTAGGACGTGAAATCAAAATTGCAAACATTTTGAACATATTAAAAAGATTTTGATAGATTTCTACCAAGTTCTACGAATGCAGATGTATTTCCGGCTGTCTTTTTTCTCATTCCCCCCCCCACCCCCCTGGTCTGTAGTCTTCAGTCTTCATTCTACATCTTCCCTCTAGTCTGCATTTTACCCTTAGCCTGCATTCTACATTTTACCCTTAGTCTGCAGTCTGCATTTTACCCCTGGTCCGCAATCTGCAATACTTCGCAGTCCGCAGTCCTCATTTTACACTGACCACTTCTAAAATCTTGAATTCAGAATTTATATTTATTTAGCTTCGCCTAACAAGAAAACAACACATGTACATAAAAATATTAGGCAGGGAGACCACTACAGCCTAGCCAATTACAGTGGATCCCGCATTAAATAAAATATATAACTAATGACTAAAACTACTAATAAATAAAACAAAAAGACGGAAGTTTAAATTGCCAAAAGCAGCAAGACGGCGGGCGCAGGAGAGTCTTCGCTGTGTTGCACTTGGGACAGATTGTTCTCCAGGTTCTGATGTCGTCAGCGGCGTACAGATCTAGACCCCTAGATTTTGGCCTTCCAAAATCTTGAATTCAAGATTTTGGCCTTCCAAAATCTTGAATTCGGGATTTTAGCCTTCCAAAATCTTGAATTCAGGATTTTGGCTTTCAAAAATCTTGAATTCAGGGTTTTAGAAGTCGTTAACTCTAACTCTATGTCATAACTCTAGCTACTGAAATAACTCTATTGTTAGTCGAACTCCTATTCCACGGGTTAAGGTCATTCCCCCGAAATAAAATTTAAGATACAATTTTTGTCAAACTTTTACAAGTTGTTATCTATCGTGCAATGTTTTGAAATAAAAAATGAAAAGAATAGGTCCCCGTGGTATCATCGTCTCAAGTTACCCCAAGGAATCATCGTCTCAAGTTACCCCATAATTCCTTGCAATTTTGCCTAACGAACACATGTTTATTTGATCAGTTTACGCTACTTTCCGTCGGAAGAGGAAGCACAAAATTAAAGCAAATCTTGAAGCAATGTACTAGATGTAAAATATCGATGACAAGGAACAATTTACTAGACGTTTTATCGCAGATGCTCAAAGCATCAGACGAAATTGACTTGAAACCTTCCTTACGTGCGTGTTCTCGAGGTCGTGATTTCATCTCCGTGAATATGTGTGCAACAAAAAGAGGATGGATGATAGGTAAAAAATATTTGGAAAAAAAGATAGGTCCTCATGCTTGTTTAAGACTAAATAACTATTCTTTTCTCTGGTGAGCTTACCCTCATAGGAAACCTATTACTCCCTGGACGTGCGCGCGCTGTGAGCTAGCGCTAATGACGCAACAAATCGTGCGCAGTAAGGATGCGTAATGCAAAACAGGGGAACGACCTTAAGTTAAAATCACTCTGACTAATATTATCATCCAGTTGTTCTCTTCCATCGTACGGTTGATGAAAGAAAATGATTCAATGATGCCCGTCAATCGTCTTTGTTGTATGTTTTTGTTATTATTATGAATAAGCGTTTTTGGTCTTGACCTTGCAAAAACAGCAACATTTGTCTTTTTCGATGGGGCCAACAACTGGAAGATTTTTCCCAAACCTTGTGCTTGTACCTTCCGGCTTCGGAGCAGTTTTATTGATTCATTCAGCTCCGCAGAGAAACCCTGCAACACTTCGCAAGATTTTGGCGCCTTTTTCGGTCAGTCATGTGATTGCGATCGATTCTTGTTCCCTTTATCTCGGAGTTTCTCTCTCTCTCTCTCTTGTTTTTCTCTTTCTTGACTTTATAGCAATAAGCGATTGCATTTTTAACAATAAAAACAATTAGGCTACTCGGGCTTGCTCGACATCAAATTTATTATAACCATTTCGGCGCTACGCGCTTCGTTGGTTATCTATCATATCAGGAGCCATATTAAATCGGCTCCTGATCATATCCATCGCACCCTCGTTGTACGCAAATTTGCGTGTACCCACGCGCGTTTATGACGTTGAGGGTGGCGCAATTTTCTCTAAAAATAGCACATTTGTCTTTTTCGATGGGGCCGCGTGGACCCCGCGCTTACGGTCTCCGTCCCCGATTATGGCTCCTGATTGTATATATGATATTCGATAACCATTGCATAAGACAATAGCTTTTTCCAAGTGTTAGCTATAAAGAACAAGTCACGTTTAGCCAACGAACGGGGTGTTTACCGATTTTAGAAAGTATACAGCTTACAAGTTAAGTTTCTGTTATAGAATTAAAATTGCTTTTCTGTCTTTCCCTCTCAGTTTTTTGTTTGCTTGTTTTCGTTTGTTCTGGTTTCTTTTTTTTTTTGTTACATATATGCTGGGAAACCGAAATTTTGTCATTAACGGGCGCCTTTTTTGGCAACCATTCTGGAATGAGAATATCTAAAGCGGCTTTTTGGCGTGTTTTTTATTACCTGTTCACATTCCGGAATTGCTGACCAAAACAACAACGCATTCTCGGCGAATCTAAATTCTCCGAGCCAAAAGAAAAAAAAAAAAAACCGGAAACCGGGCGGTTAGTTTTCAGTCCATTTTTGAAACGATGGTTTTTTTTTATTGTTTCATATTTCAATTATTCTGATCATTCCCAATCAGCTAATCGGGTTTAAGAGTTCAACTAGGCTTTGGTTTCTCTTTTTTAAAAGCGTTTTTCACTGCTAAACGTAAGTTGCGGCTTGAAATTAGCCTCAATTCGAAACTAAAAGTATACTATATAATTTTTATTTATTATTATTATTATTATTATTATTATTATTATTATTATTATTATTATTATTATTATTATTATTATTATTATATAGCGTGCGTACCAGGCGTAAACGGCGAAGGGGAGCAAGGACGAGGGAGAAAAATGGGGGACTGGGGGCTAGGGACGAGGGAACGCCGAGCTCCTAGCCCCCCATTTTTCTCCCGCGTTCTTACGCCCGCTACGCAGGCTATGGCCTGGAAGAGGTGTCACAGTGATATGTGTATCCCCGTGATATGTGTATCCCCGTACACATATCACTAGTGATATGTGTATCCCCTCCAATATCGCTGCCAGTGATATGTGTATCCCCTACCCCCCTCCCCTCCAAGCAAGTGCCTGTTTTGTTTTTGTCATTTTCTTTTTACAGAATATTTGTATCATTCCCTTTCGACTGAAACAAACAAAGGGCACGAGATTTTTGAACGCATGGAAGCTCTTGTCTTCAATGCATATACTTTACTGTTTACATGCTGTACCGTTGTATAAAAGCTCAAGCTTTCGATGCACTTTTTATTGAGCCAAGAGAATAATAGGTATGATAATCCGCACAACAGCAACGAACCGACATCACAACAGAAATCACTAAGCTGTCAGCACAGACCGCAATGCGGACAACATTCGCATCCGTTTGTCTCTATCTCTCTACCTGACACAGTTGTGTTACTAGTTGTGTCAAATGATTGCAATTGCGGCACGTTTCTTTAGCAGGAGAACGCAAACCTGGCTAAACAGACAGAAATCGAGGGGATACAAATGTCACTGCGCTGGTTCAGTGATATGTGTATCCCACCATGCGGACCACACTAAGCCTCAACATTCGCATCCGTTTGTCTCTATCTGACGCAGTTGTGTTACCAATTGTGTCAAATGATCGCAATTGCAGCAATGTTTAGCAGGAGAACGTAAACCTGGTTAAACAGACAGAAACCGAGGGGATACATAGATTCCTTCGTAGATTCCTTCACAAAGTACTGGTTACAGTGTTGAAGAACTAATAACAAAACAATCTCTTGCTCCCCTCTCGAGCCGCCATTTTATTCATGTGTTGCCCGATGTTTGAAGGCCGGGATACTCAGCGTCAGTGTTTTGTGTATCCCTACCCGGGATACACATATCACTAGTGAAATGTGTACGGGGATACACATATCACGGGGATACACATACCACTGTGACAGAGGAACTTCGAAGAACCGATAACTTTCTCCTCAGAGCTGAAAACGTCGGGGAAGATACAAGATTGCTTTGTAAGTGGAGTACAGTGGAACACTGTTAATCTGGCCACCCGTGGGTCAAGAGTACTAATAACAACAACAACAACAACAACAACAACAATAAGCTTTATTTGCATGACTATAACAAAGTATTACAGCATTGCAAAAGCCACTTAAAATTTAATTATTAATTTCTTACTTAATTAAAATAACTAAAGAGATTACAGCCATTTCTTATTTTTAACCATTCAGAGAGGTAGCCATTGTAACTAGTTTGTCTCTCTGCTCAAAGCATGACGAGACGAATGAAATTAATTGAATATTTATAAAATAATCAGTACAATTCATTAGATGTGACAATAAGGTTTCATGCGATAATAGTCGTAGAAATATGATTTTAAGTTCTATTATAAAAAAGAACCTGTCTCTTATCGAAGAATAACTCGGGCAATCTAGTAAAAAATGAGCTTCATCTTCTATTTTGTTACAATTGCAGAGACTACATAACCTGTCATCACGAGGTATTTTGTCGTATCTACCTGTTTCAATCCGAAGTTTATGACTGCTAATTCTCAGTTTTACTAATGATTTTCTAGATGAATTCTTTCTTGTTAGATCTAAGTAGGCAGAAAGGCTATAATTATTTATGAATGTGTAATATAAACTAAGTTTTTGCGAATGTTGAAGGGTTTGGTTCCAGTAAGAGATATATTTCTTTTTCATGAGATCTTCATATTGTTTGAATTTACCTTCATTCAATGAATTAGAATTAAAGTCACAGAAATTGTAATAGTCAGTCATTTTCATGAGACTAGAGTAAAAACTATTATGACCGTTATAATGAAGGTCAATGGATATTTTTAAAGAATTGTTTGACTATAGAGCTTTCTTCCTTTTCTCGGAGGTAGTTTAAGTAATTAAGTATCTTTTTATTTATATCAATGATCAAAGGGAATTTACCCAGTTCAGCTCTACATGCAATATTGGATGCCTTGTTATGAACTTCTAAATAACGTTTATAGAATAATAGCCGTGGTTATAGGCAACTTTACCTACGTAAACATGGAGTTTCCCAAGTTTTCCAAGGGAAAATTTTACTGAGGAAATCAGGTTTACTTAGGGTGGTGTAACCACAGCTATTGTTTGTTGCGCGTGCAGCACCACCTCCACGCATAACAAATTTTCATGTTGCAAAAAGTAGAAGCGACATTGAGCGTATTACTAGTGGTAATACTCTCAACAAACCATCTCAACTTGCAATGCGACGTCGTTACGCAACAAGTTGCACGAATATTTTGCCCGTATTACTTGGCCTTTAAAAACCACCTCTTGAATAGCGTGTTCGTGCAAACATTTGCAGATACTACTCAATTTTGCCTCACTGACGAAAACTAGAGTGTCCTTGATTTGTCCTTATTTCTCATTCCTACAAAGCTCCCTTTTTATTCCACTTGCGCTGCATTTCATGGCAGTTTTTTTTAGTGATTTAAGCGCTGTAGTTGCTTGGTCGAGAGGCGGAGGGAAGGAGAGGTTTTCTTGCATCATCAACCGAGTGGTAATCTCCAATAGAATCTGAGTACAAGAACTCCTCACGGTTATTCCCATCGGGAGTCAGGGAAATCTCTGGTGCACTGAAACAAAAAAGAAAACAGTACAGCCTTAGTTAAAGTGATTAATACTAATAAAATAGGTTGAAGCAGAAGAAAACATTATCTAACTTCCCCTAATTTCGCGTTTCGTAAGAAATAAGAAACAGCACTTAAGTTGTGCTAATCGGTTAGGTGGTCTTCCCAGTGCATAGAATAGATTTTGTCCAATCCGTACTTCAAAATTATGATAAACGGCGATGTGCCACGTTGGGCTCGTGTCTTACCTTTCGCTTCTTGGTCCCGTTGCCAGGACACACCTAATCTCACCCTATCAAAGTGGTCAACCTTGTTCTTATGCACAACTCTTTTCTCACAGTTGGGAGATATTTGGTGTTAGTGTATACCAACCGACCAGTGGATGCGCTCTGATTGGCTATCAAGCTCGGGAGAGTATCTGTTATTTATCTCTACTTCAGTGAATAATTGTTAAATAGTTTCCAAATTTGGCACTTTCTTTTCACCATTTATTTTGCTCGCGACGGGCGCTTACTTCAAATTTGTATGCGTAAGGTGCAAAAGTTTTTAGAATCGATTAATTTACAATAATGAATCGTAACGCTCCCTTAAAAAACACCTCCTAGCACGATCGAGTAGCATAAACGTTCCAGGGAACTTGTGATTTTTTAGAGGTTTTTTTAGAGGTCCACTGTGAACATGCGAAAGCGAAAAATACAGGAATCATCCATTCCCTGGGTCTAATCAGGCATTTAACTTTGTCTCAGCATAAGGTGTTTAGGGTAAAAAGATATGATGTAAACGAGCAGAAACTGGAACGAGCAAATCGCACGTGATCAATTGATATGTAATTTTTCGGATTTTGTGTGTGACTCGAACGGAACGGTTATCTCCGAAAATCTCTGGAACCCTAAGGAACATTTATCTCATCTGTTTTCGGAATTCGGTCTAAGCAATAGTCATCTTGTAATCTCGGAGTGTCTACGAATTGTCATTAAAAAGTATGGTCGTTATAACAAGATACACAGATCAACACAGTGCACGGTTCAAATTGTTGAGCAACAAATGTTGCACCTGCTGCTTAACAAATACTGTATAGCGTATGATGTGATATCGAATGCTGAAAATAGGATATTCAACATGTCGAGCGCTGTTGAACGGAATAGATACGTAAGAGTGGAAAAATCTTACCCCATGTTGTAAACAAAAATGGCAGGGACCATAATGGCAAGCGCGCCGATACTGAACCAGGTGCTCACGTGACCTTCTGGGTGCCACTTGAATGGTGACTCGTTGAATAAAGTCCAGAAAATAAATCCCAGCGGCGTGACAAGTGACTAAAAAGTATGGAAACAACTTGTTTTAAATCAATAACCGTTTTGAACGACTGAACTTACAAAATGATTAGGCTACCCTACGACATGAACGTTTTGCGTTTTTATTTTTTACGATTCGAAAAACACAGATTCCACAAAAAATTGTTATCCTGGCGCAAAAGTATTTTCCGCATCTGTTTACTGAACTGTTGAAATAGGCACCTGCATGGCACCATTTCTGGACATAAGCGATAATCAAACCTCTAATGTCCAGTATGCTGAGTTCTCGTAAAATAGTAGCTTCCATGCAATTTGTTACAGTTTTGTAGTCACATAATCACTGTTGAGTCTTTCTAAATCACAAAAAATTGGACCCATCGTCTCAAAAGTCCCAAGGGGCAAAGTAAAATTAAATTCCCGCCAAGTTATTGTCTTACGGTAGTTCCTAGGTCCCTTACCGTAACAATAGTCCGCAGGTCCCTTACCATGACAATAGTCCCTAGGTCTCTTACCGTGACAACAGTCCCCAGTTCCCTTACCGTGACAATGGTCACCAGGTCTCTTACCGTGACAATAGCAAGCCAAGTGGCGCCCTCAGCATGTCTCAACAGATTTGCTCCACCGACATAAGACAACACGTACATTAGAATAAACACAGTTCCTCTGGTGCCTGGTGTAGCACTGCAACCTGCTCCGCCAAAGAAACATCGGATTCCAAACCACCAGCTGAAACCGAGAGAGGATATGAAACATTTGTCCGCTTTTAATGGAGAATCAGTTTGACAGAGCTTAAGCTGGCTAATTCGCGCTACAGAAAACGATTCTTACAGGTGTCTAAAAGCATGATTGAAAATTGTTGGTCGCCTTCCGAAATCTGTGAAACAAAAGCTTCTTTTATATTCCCTCTTACTAAAAAAAATCTCAAAAAGGAAACACACTCAAGGGCACAAAGCGGCTTTTTTTTCTGCATATGCCGTTACCTAGTCAATTCAAGTGTTTGAGATGGTTTTACAATCCGAGATGCTTAGACCCTAAGGCTGCGTTGCCTCACTGCTTCCGAAACGGTATTTCAGACAATTAAAACTCGCCAAAATTGTTTAAGACTCTCTGAGAAGCCAAAATTAAATTTAAAAAATCAGGTTTCGATACGGTCCAGCCATAGCGTATAGTGGTGAACCACGGAATTCCGGACTGAAGTTTTAAGTCCCATCATGGCAAGATTGCAAGACTCGAATAAGGTTGGCGTAGAGCATCTTTTGTATAGCCGATTATCTTGGCTATGACACTATCAAGTGGATAAAATTTTGTCATAGAGCGGTTTTCAATTGAGTGTCGTAAAAACAAAACCGAAATAATTACTTGGTTTGACCAATCGCAACAGACGTAAATTGCACTTTGAACTAATCAGAACGCAAAGCAAAAGCATGTGACCGGCGCCAAACGCGGGAAAACGCGTGCGAGCAAGTCATGATTGGTTTTGGTTTTGTTTCTTACTGGTTGGCGCGAATTGCTTCAACCAATCACACGCGGTGTAGTTTTTTTGGCCTTTTAAAGATGAAAAAAGCCAACGCAAACGCAAATTAATTTCTACATTCAACTGAAAACCCTTCCAAAGACAGCTCCATGATTTTTAGGAATGTTCCTAAGTTTATGAAAACAAGCCTTTATGTTAAGAAAAAAAACATGTTGTTTACTATCTTTTTTCAGCGACTTTTCTACTTGCAGGAAATCGGCTGATTTCCTATTATTAAGGGAGCCAATCAGAGTGCGGACTGTCCGAATGAAAATTCTGTCCCGCTACAATCTCTCACCATTATTTAGAGTTAAAACTGTTTAAAGGATAAAAAGGAACATACTTGTTTCCAAATTCTTTG
The DNA here is from genome assembly GCA_964017195.1 of Siderastrea radians. NCBI lineage: Eukaryota > Metazoa > Cnidaria > Anthozoa > Scleractinia > Rhizangiidae > Siderastrea > Siderastrea radians. The sequence continues at coordinate 46,762,338 of OZ024892.1, read as the reverse complement.
ATATTGCGCACGTTTCCATACCAGGGAAGAATATCTGCCCAGAAGAACGTCGCGACGCAAAGCAGCTGATACGTGGAAGTCGAGAACAAAAAGTACACCAAGTTAATTCCCTTTCTGGAAGTTTTATTTTCCATTTTCACTCCTCGTTCCTCCAGGACGTTCATAATGGCTGCTGGAAGCTAGAAATTCACAAAATGAATACATAGTTGCTTCAGTTCACCATTGCTGGAGAGTTGTTCTCGTAATCAAGGGCCAGGATTGGTGTGTTCTTGACCAGAGCCACCACTTTGCTCCAGAGGTGGATGGGGAGGGGATGAAGGGCTCTGGGGTACATGGAAAGGGATCGGGGGCCTCTTAAAGTGGATGGGGGGGGGGGGGAACAGGGGCCTTTAAAGGTGCATAGGGGAGAAAATGGATGGCTCGTAAGGTGCTCCTAACCCAAGAAATATGTTTTCGCTCAGTTTTTTCCCACTTGCGCGAAACAAGTTTTCAGAAATAGATACTGCTTCCTCAGCAAATGTTGGATGTGCCCACAATGTAACGGGAAACATATAGGCAGCAGTAAAACTCATAAATGCCGTAATTCACTGGCGGCTTGGGATCATGGCGTCCGCAGGAAAACGATCCTGTTTCGTAAGCCACGAAACTTTTCGGGCCATTCTCTGGCACGAGATATAAGTTAAACATTATTCCATTTAATCATCATTCTATTTTAACTGGCTAAAATAGAAGCTTTGTAGAATGAGCGGTTCATGTTTTCACAGATGGTTTTTCGAGGCCGAATAGCTTTTGGGGCTTTCGAGTAAAGCACACCTGGATGCGGTGAAAGTGAGGTGAACCATCCCTTGTACGAGGCATATCCTTGCGTTTCATTTAATCCTCGCAGTTTATCGTCCTAAAGACTCGAAATTTATCCAAATGTCTTATTTTCACGGTGTTTGAGAGAGAAATGGAACTCTAAATTTAATGTCATATCTTATAAGAAACTGCATGAATTAACGCACCGAAAAGTTTATGAAATTCAAGCAAACTTACGCAAACTGTAAATGACGGAGTGACAATTTCGCACACACTGGCATGTGTCGCTAACTGTGAGATAAAAAAGGGGTTGCACGTAAGGTATCGACCAAAGGGATTTAACGTCTCCACTCAACATTGTTTGAAATTGCTGAATTTAACACGACAAATGTGTTTGACCTCACTGTTAACTGATGTTGGACTGGAATCCAAGATTCAACCCGGTTCTCTGTTGTTCTTAAGTGAAAACATGAATGTTGAACTCTTTGACCACCTCGTTCAACCTCGTACAACAACGTTGTATTCAACAATAATGAAATGATATTAAAAGCATTTGACCGAGTCGAGTCCCAGCTTATACAGTTAAAGACACACTTACAAATCCAAGCATAAATATGATTGGCCACAACACTCTCGAGACGCCATGAGTTCCATTTTTTGGTTTCTCAGCTTTAGGATCAACGCTGGGGAAGATTGTTGGGATGAGGCAGATGAATAAACCGACAACCACGACTATTGCACACAACAGCTTCAACACAGTTGGCTTCTTGCGTAAGATGAGAAGTCTGTTGTAAAGAGAGAGAGAGAGAAAAGTTTAGTTTTTAAGAGTTATGAATTATGTGAAAGAGGTGCTCTTTTTGCGCTTGAACTGATACGAAAGGGGAAAAATCTGTTATTTTGGAGTCGCCTAAATATGCTCCAACTGAAAGGGAAAGCAACAAAATTTAAGTACTCTTTGAAAAGGGTTGCAAAAATTTGTAAGAAATTACAACGCAAAAATAAATTTTAAAGGATTGTACAGTCCGTGATAATCTACCGTTTTTGGCTCAATAAATAGTTGGAATTGTCGATTAAAATTAGTTAATCATTAAGAAGTCTCTTCGTACATAATTTTATTGGCTACCCCTGATCCCGTTTAAGAAAGACATCTTTGATTGGGAAACGGCGCCTCGCTTTGCGATTACAGTTGCAATCTCTATCAATCGGCAACGTTTTCACGGGATTTTGCCTTGGACTGATGCTGGCGTCCGTTAATCGAAACTCCCGATAATTTACCAGAGGCCCGTTTCTCGAAAGTCCCGGTAACTTTTCGCGCCCGGGGCTCGACTTGGGTTTCGAGAACTTAGAATTTTACTTCTTGGCTTTAAAAACCAACAAAATTTGAATCTTTAAGGTAAATTTTTCACTCTTAAAATAACTTTCCGGGCCCCAAACGCTATCGGGACTTTCGAGAAACGGGCCCCAGGCCCAGTAACAATGTTTTAAAATCAGTTTAGTTTAACGCTTGGTAGTATTATTAGCACTGACCTCATATGTTACAAACGGATTCGATTTACAATCGCTTGGTGGTGTTATTAGCATTTCATAAAACTGTAAATGGTTTGAACCCAGGAGTCATATCATAATTCGGTAAATTGTGATCGTCCGGGTGAGTGTAGGAACGAGCCTTCACAACTTACAAACGAACACTACCACTCTGGCTACGTTACGTTGATGATACCTTTACAGCCGTACACAAAGACGAAATCGACGATTTTCACGAACACTTTAACGGACAAAACGCCGACATACAGTTTACTAAGGAGATCGAGGAAAATGGTAAAATACCTTTTCTAGACTGCTTAGTTACCCGCGACAATAACGAACTACGGACGACAATTTACAGAAAACCGACACATACCGACAGACTACTCGACCAATCATCTTACAACCCAACTTCTCACAAAGCTACGACTATACGGACCCTGACAAGACGCGCACAACTAGTTTGTGACTCACCTGACAGCTTAACGGACGAAATCAAGTACTTAGACAACGTTTTCAATAAGAACAATTACAACCGGGACTTTATTAGACACAACACTTACAGAAACTCCGAACCAAACGCTACGAACACTAACGCGACACCTGTCACTACTACAACCATACCTTACATCAAAGGGACTTCTGAAACTATCGCACGAATCCTACAACCCTACAACATCCGCGTTGCTCACAAACCTATCACTACTTTACGACAGCTACTGACGAACGTTAAAGACAAAGACGAACCGAGCGACAGACGGGGAGCAGTTTATAAAATCAAATGCTGCGACTGCCAGGCCACTTATATTGGCGAGACCGGCAGAAATCTGAACGTCCGACTGACTGAACACAAACGAGCGACTAGAAATGGTGATATCAACGATCACATTGCTGAGCACCATTTAAAAATAAACCACAGAATCGACTGGGACTCTGCTGAATGCGTTACCTACAGTACGGACTACTATCAACGAATCACTCTGGAAAGCTGGTTTACTAACATAGAACAAACACCACTGAACCGTTGCCAACAGCTACCTGCACCTTACAAACGACTGATTGCCGACAATAACAAGGCAGACAAACAATAGACAAACCGACTTATTTGACTAACAATAGACCAACGGACATTTGACTAACAAAAGACAGATCGAAACGCACCAATCAAGTTTAACAGTCTTCAATGCCAATAACATCACGGCTTAACTGACAGACGACCAATAACATCAGGAGATCGTCGACCAATCAGGACAACGACCAGAGACTTATAATATCTACTGACGATTCACAGTTCACTTGACTCTGAAGATGACTTCCGCTCAGGTTGTCGAAACGTCAGTCAATGTCACCTCAAACAGTCCTTCTCAGGACTACACTAACCCAGACGATCACAATTTACCGAATTAGCATTTCATAAGTTACAAAAATTTCAAAATTCAACATCAACAAAAATTGAGTCTCCTAGGAAGAATATTGTACACATAAAATAGATTTCGGGTCTGGCAAGAAACGGGCTGCTGGAGCCGATGCTAACTCATTCTCGTCCCCAGAGCTGCGATCCTTTTGGCCAGCGCCACGGATCGAGAGCTCTGGCGGGGGCCAGGATAACGCGCAAGCGCAATAGCTGCCTATTTTTGTAACCGATGGTAACCGTTATTGTTGCAAATTTCTGAGGCTGCGCAGAAAGCCGGAAGTCCATGAATCGCGGACTTCCTGCTTTCGGACCCTGCCAGAGCTCTCGAACCGTGGCGCTGGCCAAAAGGATCGCAGCTCTGGGGACGAGAATGATGCTGTCATCTACAGAACTGCATATTCAAGAAGTTGGTTTATGTTAACTGGAACAAATTCCAATTTGGATGATTCTCCGCCTGTTTAATTCAGGTTAGGTGAGGTCGTGAAGTAGCAGCGGGGCCCGTTGTGAGAAACTTTTGGCGCACAAGAAGAAATTACTATTTTTCGCGGGTCGCGAGTTGCGGATAGTGTCGCTGATAAAATGTCCCTGGGTGAAATGTCTCGGGTAATTTGTCGAGGGTAAGATGTCGCTGATAAATTGTGAGTAAAGACAATACTGTTCATCTTCTTACTCTGCTACTTCTACATACATCAGGCACAGGAAATCTAGCATTTATCCAGCTCCCATCATGATGTAAGCGCTCTGTTATCATTGCGTTTTTTTACCCGCGACCCGCGACCCGCGACCCGCGACCCGCGACCCGCGACCCGCGACCCGCGACCCGCGACTGCGCCCCCCGACCGCGACCCGCGACCCGCACCTGCGAAGATTAGACACCCCCCCGCGTATTAATGTTCTTTAGTTTCTTTCTTTGAGACAAGAAAGACATCTAGGGAACCAGCGCTAGATAACTAATTCATGTGTCGAAGGCTCTCATCGGCAAAATATAAATCTCTGGGTCAACCAGATCGGTATTCAGTAGCTTTCAGTGGTTTTTTAAGGCCTGTGGACAAGTAACTGTAGTACCAGGGTTTCTTTAACAGCCCAGATACATCCCGGAAGATAAAGTTTTTCCGGTTTACAAGCAACTCTTTGTTGGAGGGGTTAACGTACTATCCGGGACAACTCAACGCTCTTGGCAACAGGTAAGTACTTTAGCACGAAAACAGATTTTTTTAAGAAGGCAGTTTAAGACAGAAGGTTCTTAAGAAATTTCAGAAACGCTCCTTTGCCAAAATAGAAGGTTCTCAATATCGGGCTCTTTGCAAAAGACATTAAAAATCTGGCCAAAATATGTTGTTATTCCACCGAAACATTTCTCCGTGGATGAGTATAAGTTTAATTCGAATTACTATGAAAAGTATTTAGCGTCGAGATTTACCCAGAGATCAGCTGTAACATTTAGCCCACCATGATGCAATGGCCTTGAACGCTTTTCTCAAAAACAGAGAGGGGAAACAAAGCATCCGGAAGATTCTTAAAAATTTCAAAACGCTCCGTTGGCAAAATATAAGGTTCTCGATATCGGGCTCTTTGCAATAAACATTAAACATTTGGTCAAAATATGTTGTTATTCCGCCAAAACACTTCTCTGCAGATGACTATAAGTTTAATTCGAATAACTATAAATAGTCTTAAGCGTCGAGATTTACCCAGATATATACCCAGACGCTTTTCTCATACTCCCCAGAGAGGGGAAACAAAGCATCCGGTACAACAGTATTTTCTTTCTCTGCATCGATATGTGATTATGTTTGCGTGACGTACCTTTTAATCGCGTGACTCTGTTAAATGGTTTCGCAACTCAGTGAAGTGCAACAATTCTAATTTATTTTATTTTTATTAAAATGCAAGTTCACTCACCTGAACAAAACAGTCAGAGGAATAAGGAAGTTTCCAAGAATTGCTTGCAGATATGGCGGTGTCCTCGCTCCTTTGCTCGCAAAAACAACCAGTAAACCGTTCAGAGCATCGCAAAGGCCGACCAAAAACAACAGAAGATGAGGAAAACGTTTTTCAGTTTCGCCAAGATCTTTGGGCGAAAAAATTCGAATGAACAGTGTTCCTAGCCCAAATATTACGACGAAAGAGAAACTCGCAAATGACAAGACAAAATAACTGTCCACGGACTGGCCCGAGGCATTGCCATTTGTCGAGTCAATCCAAAGTGGCAAACTCACATTTTGACCAACTTGCCCCAGGACTGCTATAAAAGCGAAAAACAAATTGGCCAAGAAGAGAGGGACCTCGAAGAATCCTATTATCACTGTTTTCGGTTTTCCATAGCCAGTCGCCGGTCGTTGCGTTGCTAAATCGGGAACCTGCCTGTCCATGAAAGTTGGTTGTGTGGAGCCGATATCTGACATCTCTAGCAGGTTGATCTAATTTGCTTAATTAGCTGTTAGCATCAAGCTTTCAACCAAATCAATTCAACCTTACAAGCAAGGCTTAATTGTATTTTGTCGGTATTTGGTATTCACTCGGCTGTTCTGCTATGCCGTAGAGTTGTTCGCTGCGTGTGTTCCACGCACAATTGTTCCAGCTCAAATGCACAGTTCCTGGGTATCTTTTCTTACGTCACATTGAAAATTAACTTCCACTTTTGACTTGTCACGCTTTCTTGAAAACCGCATGTTTATCACATGCTCACTTACGCAACGACATGAATTTTATCTTATAAGCATCTACAATATTGCATTTCACTATTGCATCATGTAAAAACACTGAAGTGAGAGAGCAAACTCCATTGAATACTTTCAAATGTTATCATGCGGAACTTTTATCCCTTTCATTTTACATGTAAGCAAACTTTCGAGATTAGTTTCGTATGCCCGTAGTTCTAACCTTGTCCGCCGAGTGGGCGCAAAACCTTGGATTCTCTTCTATTTGAAGGACGTTCTCAAGACTAGGGAATTTTTGTCATTTCCTAGACGTCACCACTGATTAAAGCACAAGTGGTGTATAAATCGCCTTGGTATTCTTGTAACACCCCTGCATCAGTTTAAAACAAGCCTGGACTTGACAAAATATTTCTCTCCAGTATCTACTTTATGTAAGCCCACTTCAAACCCAGCAGCCGTTTTGCATCGACCCCGGCCGTTCGAGGCTTCTAAAGCGATGAATCAGTCCGGGAACAAAGACAGGTGGCCCCCGGGAGTTTCGTTGTGAAGTTTTGGGCACGGGTTTGCCTCTAGGACTCTGAAAGACCATGTGCAGCGGCATTTCGTCGCCTAGATCGACTTGCCACTGATAAATGAACAGATAAATTTTACTTTATTCTAGACCAAAACTCTCTGATTGCTGTTTCATATACGCTACTAAAATGCTTGAAAACCATTCCCTTCACAGCGGCAGATCTAACGCCAGTACGGTTGTTTTGTGAACTATTTTTGCCACGTAAGATCGATTTCGGGGTTAGGTACAGCCTTGAATTGAACTATTTGGGCCATCTTCAGGCTTTGAAAAGTTATTTTAAAATCTTAAATGGCACAGCGATAATTGCTTGGGATCGCATGCACCATGCTTATCGCAAATTGCATCACATTTCATTTCTCTGACAATAAAATTTTAATTTTTAGTGACAAATCTTCTAACATCCAGAAAAAACAGTCTGTCAATAGGCGACACACTAATAACAAAACTTTAATTTTAATTACTACAGAGTATAATTATACCAACATTATGTTCAAAACGTTGTTGTACGTCTATCTAAAAAAAACGGAAGTAACTTTTCAGAAAAAAAGAGAAAAAAAACTTTATACGGGAATAATACTTGGATTGGGAAAAATTCCGGGAATAATATGTAAACTTTTTTTTCTTCAAGTTACGTCAGCCAGTTTGGGAATCACTTCTGCCTAATTGAGCAGTTGTGAGAAACAGCAAGGTGATACTACTTTTTTTTTTTTTTTTTTTTTGAATTTTTTTATTGAAGAAAATAAGACTTTACAATATTGAATGTTGGAAAAAAAAAGACGCACAAAAAAACAGATACAATATTGATAATACAGAGAAAAAATTACACCGTTTCACTACATATAAGTACAAGTACAGAGTTAGTTTACAACAGATTAATTTAATTACAATTTTAACAAAAACAAGAAAAAAAAAAAAAAAGCAGGTGGCACATTCTATGTGGAAACACTTTGAGGGGCTAAAGCGCATAATGTTGTCCATTTTGATCTAAATTTCGACAAGGTGTTGTTTTTAAAAGCGATTCTGCTTTCACAAAGGATCTTGTCTTTGAGAACGAGATGAAACATTTCAAAGCTTGGGGGGCTGTTATCCAACCAAGCCTGGAAAATGTGATATTTTGCGATGATTAGAACATGGTTTAAGGCGTAAAACTTAGTACAGTCTGGTTTATAGCCGTACAGAATATCCGTCACGCTTAAGGAACGATTCTCCGATCGTTTCTCATTCCACCAATTAACAAGGTGATACTACCTTGTGACGTGTTTGGATTCATGCAAACGGTTGAACCTTGAACCTTTGCATTTTATATCGTTCAGAAAGGCACAATAAGTAAGATTTTGGCCACTGGCGGAATCTCCTAGGCGGGAATGATTGAGAGTAATAGTACGGTGGATTTTATAGCTGACTACAAAAAGATCCCCCCCAAAAAATTATAAATAACAAATGAAGCAAAAACAGTAGGAGCGCTTTTCGGGGATAAAATAATGGAAAACTGGAAAAAAGGTTTAGAATAAACTCCGCCGAAGCAGTACGTGTCGCCAACACCTTGTCTAGGCTACGATAAGAGAGGAGAGGAACCTGAAACAAAGAAAACGCTGGCGTAGTCACGAAGGAAAACAGGAAGTCAATTTTATAGGTTTGTTTTGATTGAGTGTTCTGACGTCAACGTGTCAAACCACGAACGTCAAAAGAAGCTTTACTATTCGCGGTGTGGAGCAGAAGGAAAACGATGGTAACTCCGTGAACACCAATCACGTTCCCTCTGGTTTTCTCAGAGCTGACGGAGAATTCTGATTGGATGTTTGATTTCACAAGAAAGATGCGCATTAAAGGACTGCGTAAGCGTCTGTTAGTAACACTTTGTTAAGCAAACAAAGATGTATTTATGGTGTAGGATGTACAATTTCGGTTTCTGGGATCCAGACTGGTTTACGAGAGGAGTTCGAGAGGCAATTTACATCAGAGCCCACAAGCCGACCCTAAATAGAGACGGTGAGGGGGGGGGGGGAATACAATTTTCCATCGATCTGGACGAGGCTGGTCAGGTTACGTCACGTGACCTGACCAAGTTACTGTGAACAAGACTCTAGCAGAGTCGAAAGCTTAGAATTTTACTTTCAATACGGTGTAGCGTCAAAAATTTATTAAGTCAACCGAAAGATGTATTTACATTAATCAAATCCTAAACACAATGTTCTAGGTTTTTTCAAAGAAACTATACTTGTGTCTCTGGATGGAAATGGATTACAGCTTGAAAACGCCAGGTCAACGAATGTGCCGGGGGGGAACTCCCATATAAAAGGGACGGGGATGCTCGTCGGAAAATTAGAATTAAACCCCTAAAGGAGACCAATCTGGGCATGGCTCAGGCTTTATTTGACCCTAAAGGAGACCGTGGTAAAACAGACAACCAAATAAGAGCTACAGTGATTTTAACTGCGCTTAAGATGTTGACACAGTATGACGGCATTTGTGTTTTTTTATATAGGAATTTTTTTACGCACAACCCTAAGTGATACCTGTATGGGTAAAAATATTGGCCTTCCGTCCTGAATTCCCTGAGTGAGACTAAAATCTGAAAATTAGCCCCCTAAGCGAGACGACGAGCCTTCCCGTCACTTTCATATGGGAACTCCCCCCCCGGGGGGGGGACGAATATGTGCAACACAAAACGCATGATAGCCGTGTGAGGTACTTAATCATAATTTTAACACAGTTTTGGCCGAGAGGGGGCTACTCAATAAAGTTTTGTACGGGGAGGCTCTGCCCGGACGTTTAAACCCTCACCCTAAAATATACCAAGTTTTACCGAAATGGTGCTCCTTTCGTATACCTAGAGCAAAATTGTACCCCTTTATTATCCTGCAAGGACAAGCCAAAACAATATAATTCCCTGTAATCACAAAACGTTTTTCCCGGGGTTCAGTCGTTCTGATTCAGTTGCGTAGACCATTCTGCCAAAATGTGGCACCCTTTAATATACTTCGCCTTAGCCACCATTACCACTTTGCAGCTGATTTTGTGACCCTTTCGTATACTAAAATGACAAATTTTCCTACCCTTTTATATACAGCGGCCTTAAAAAAGGCACCCCCTTCGGGCGGAGCCTCCCAGTAAAGCTCACTATAGGGCGTACTCCCCCCCGGGCAGTTTTGGCGATTAAAACGGATTCCGCTCAACGTTCGAGCAATAAGTGCAAAAAATATTTACTAAAAAACTACTCATAGCACGGTAACATTTTAAATGCTATTTGAAACATCTCACTCCAGTTCACTTGCCCAAGTGACCCCGCGATGAAATTCTCAAGCATTCTCAAGAAAATTAATTTCAAATCTCGTAAAAGTATGCTAAAAACGGGCGCCATTTTGTTTTGAACTGACATGAAGCGTCTTTTTAACTGAAATATGGATAACTTCAAATCCAATTTTCTCTCGCGGGGTCAGCTTGGGAGCAAAAGTAACGATAAGTTCTTCTTAGCTGTTCTCAAAATGTGACAGTGTCGCAAGTATTTTTTTGGTAACTTAATTTTTGCACTTACTGCTCGAACGTTGAGCGGAAATCGTCTTAAAATCAGAAGAATCCCCTTGACATCATTCCTTTTTTTAAAAAAAATATCACACTTTCGCACGTCGAGCTGAATCCAAATAAGGGAGCTTGCTTGGGTGCTATTTAATTCTTGTGCTTTCGTTTTCTTGTGATACGGATTTATGTTGCATCAAAAGGCAAATTTAGTTGTTTACTTAGACGCTAGAGTAGTTAGTTGATTGAGATTTCTCTGATAGAAGAGGTTCCTCTGGGCTGGCAGCTGAATGGTATTCGACAAAGGAATGCGAGCTGCAGAAAATTTCTTGACGACCTCCTCCATCGGAATTGAGTGAAATCTCCGGCTCCCTGAAAAGAAAAACAGACGTCACCCCATAGTAGAGCCTTCAGGTATTTTTTCAACCTTGTTGTGTGGACCACCACGTCTAAATTAAAAATTGATCTTGTATGTACAGGAGCCGTATGTAAACTTAATTGGGTGTTTAGCAATAGGACTCTTGCATGATGGTGTCATTTGGCTACAATTACCAGAATCCTTCAGTTTGTTCTTTTCTTGTGTAAATTAGGGTTATTGTTGTTTATACCTCACTGGGATTACAAATTTTTTAAAAACAAAGAAAAACGAAATGAATTCTGGTAGTTGTAGTCAAATGACACCATCATGCAAGTGTCTTATTGCTAAACACCCAACTAAGTTTACATACGGCTCCTTTACATACAAGATCAATTTTGTGCTATTGTCATTTTTTGGTGATTTGAATCCAGTTCGTAAAATAAAACTAAATTCTGAGGAGCTACGAAATATTTAGTGGGAAGCTAGTATTTAGCCTAAGCCTAAACTCTGGAAGTAACCTGTATTTATTTAGTTATCTTGGCTAAACTTTACAATACCCGGCCACTTTCGAGCACCACAAATCCACTGCTCCAGTGGTCCTTCAGTCATTGACTTATAATGAAGTTGTACAAGTGCTCCTGCAGTCCTGCAGTCCCGTAGGCGATGAATAACTTAGATTAAATGAGATGAACTAGTGCTCCCGCAGTCCTGCAGTCCCTTAGTCAAGGAGTGCTCCCGCAGTCCTGCAGTCCCGCAGTCAATGAATTACTTAGATTAAATAAGTTGAACTAGTGCTCCCAGAGTCCTGCAGTCCCGTAGTCGATGAGTAACTAAAATTAAAACAAGCTGGGAAATGAAGTGGGGTCTAATCATCCTGACAGCCTATTGGGTTGGGGGTTAGGTGGTCGGTTAGTGTAGAGTTGGGGTTGGGGTTTGTGGTAGGGTTAAGGATAAGAGTAAGTTTAGAGTTAGGGGAAGGTTAGGGTTACGGGGGTTATCACTGATGGACAGTGATTAGGGTTAAGCACTAACTCGAGTGGTTAGCTTTCAATTGTTGTTATGGGTTTTGCTTAGGATTAGGGTTAGGATAAAGGTTGATTTAGTGTTAGGGGTAGGTTAGTGTTAGGGGGGTTAGCACTGATGGACAGTGATTAGGACTGCAGGGACTGCAGGACTGCGGGAGCACTAGTTTAACTCTCTTAATTTAAGTTATTCATCGACTACGGGACTACCGGACTGCCGGACTGCGGGAGCACTAGTTCAACTCATTTAATATGTTACTCATCGACTACGGGACTGCCGGACTGCGGGAGCACTAGTACAACTCATTTAATATGTTACTCATCGACTACGTGACTGCAGGACTGCGGGAGCACTAGTTCAACTCATTTAATATAAGTTACCCATCGACTGCAGGACTGCAGCACTGCGGGAGCACTAGTTCAACTCATTTAATATAAGTTACTCATCGACTGCAGGACTGCTGGAGTATTAGTTCAACTCCCTTAATCTACGTTTTTCATCGACTACAGGACTGCAGGACTGCGGGAGCACCAGTTCATCTTATTTAATTTAAGTTAGTCATCCACTACGGAATGCGCGAATGCGGGAGCACTAGTTCAACTACATTTTAAGTCCATGACTGAGGGACCACGGGAGAAATAGATTTGTGTGCTGGAAAGTGTCCGGGTATTGTAAAATCGCTCCGTTATCTTATAGAAACGAATACCAAGAAGGCAGATACATGGTCCTCACCCTATGTTGTAAACAAAAATGGCGGGAACCATTATGACAAGCGCGCCGATACTAAACCAGGTGCTCACGTGACCTTCTGGGTGCCACTTGAATGGTGACTCGTTGAACAAAGTCCAGAAAATAAATCCCAGCGGTGTGACGAGTGACTGTCAAAAATAGAAAAAAAGCTCGTATTTATTTCGAAGGGTCATTCAATTTTGAAAGTGAAAATTATCAACATTTCAATTCAATAAATACAGAATGTGTTAGGTGCTATTCAAGAGCATGAGCATCAGTCTTATGAAAACATGTGAGACGGGTGAAAACATGTGAAACGGAAATAACCTAGTTAATTAGAACTCCAGGCAAAAATACAATCTGCGACAAGTCGTTGTGGCGTGAATTTCTTCTTATTCCTTCCACTTCCCATCACCTTAGGAATCCCATTTTCTGTCCGTAAGTACCTTCTGCCTGGATCCCCGTACACTTCCCGACCACGTTTCCCCCGGGTTCCCGCTCCATTTCCCACGGAACAGTGAAGTTTAGTTTAAGTTATACGCTCGTTGTTGTTACTCAGGGTCTCAGGGTTTACCGTCTACCGCGGTCAAACGTCTGAGGCAGTTTTTTCGTTTTAATTAGGAAGATTTATTCACGATGCAGTCGAAACATGAGCAAGGATATATAAGTTAGTGGGTGAGTGTAAATTTATTTTCATTTCTCTCAAATAAAAGAGTTTCTTTGCTGTTTAGATGTTCCGCACCTGAACAAAATTACTCTTAGAAATGGCGCCGGCAAGTCCGTTTCCCGTTTTCAAACACTTAGAACTTTTTAAGTAAAGTTCGAAACATTTAAGTAAATCAACAGGATACTGGTACAGTATCAAACTTTAAACAGTGAAAATAATTCCCTTATCTTTGAAGTACTTTTCTTTTTTTTCTCGTTTGACCGCGGTGAAGGTTTACCGTGACAACTGTCCCCAGGTCCCTTGCCGGTGACAATAGTCCCCAGGTCCCTTACCGTGACGATAGACAGCCAAGTGGCGCCCTCAGCATGTCTCAACAGATTTGCTCCAGCGACGTGGACTAAAACGTGCGTGGCCATATACAAACTTCCCCTGAGGCCTGGTGTTGCACTGCAGCCTGCTCCACCAAAGAAACATTGAATACCACACCACCAACTGCAAAGAGAGAGACAAATACAATCGTTTCCCTCCAAGGGTGACTCACCCACTCTCCTCTGAAGAAATATCAGATCAGATTTTTCATGGGGAGAGTGGACGTTCAACTCAGGCTAACTTGGAGTAACTGGAGTTACTTTCACACTCGTTTCGCCCGTTGCTTACCGAATGGACAATATGTAGCTATACCTCTTCGCTTCAAAGTCTCTGTACTTCAATATTTACTTTTAGGGCATTGTTTGAATCCATTTTAGGTTACTTAATGGTTGGCCAATAACAACAGAGTATTGTTTGGTCTTTTTTTTAATACGTAGTTAAAATAGGGCTGTTTCGTTGAAAAGAATCTGATTAGGGCCGGTGAAAAAGTCTTAAAAATTTAACAGTAAAAACTTCAGTAAGTATATAATTGGTTCTTACTTAGTCTGTGTTCAGGTACTATACTCTTCATCAAGAAATCGGTCGAAATCAAGTATCGCCGGGTGCCTGGATCCTTCACACGGCTCCATTTTTTCGGTTCAACTTTGTCCACCAAACGTTTCTATTACCACCAACTATTAGTTAGTATGTTTGACATCTTTTCAAATTTGATATTGCTTAGAGGTTACTTACCCCTACAGGTTTCTTTCACAGTTCGGAGGTACTTACTTACGCAACTGGGTGAAGAAAGACGATTTAGATCCACGTTTCTTGCATGAAACATGATGGCAGAAACAAGCTCGAAAAGCAGATCAAAAAACTGACACGGTAATTATTAGATTAAAGGAAAATTTAGACCTCGGAGTTAAATCCACTGTGAAGAAATTCAAAACCGGACCGGCGTTTCGAGCGTTAGCCCTTCGTCAGAGCGAATCAAGGAATTGTCGGTTGCGAGTGGCTTATATATAGAACGGTCGAATTGGGCTACTGAAGGAAACATGGCAATTGAGGAAACATGGCAATGTGAAAAACAAGAGTAAATCAGTTGAACGAAAGGCGTTGGTTGATGCCTTGGTGATTAAAAGTACCAATTTGAAAATGAATTTTCTTCTTTAAACTAATCTCTAGATTGCAGAGCGTCTATACTACAAGCTACTTGTAATGTTCACCACTTGTTAGACCAGAACATTTATTTTTCATTCGAGTGTCTTTGTTTTGCAAAACAACTATTCCATAGAAACGGACTATGAAGCGACTTACGTGCTTCCAAAGTTTTTGATATGGTCAAGATTTCCATACCACGGCAAGATGTCGGTCCAGAACAAGAAAACGACGCAAAGGAGTTCGTAAAAGGAAGTCCAAAACAGAAAATAAACCAAGTTGATTTGTTCTTGTGAACTTTCATTCTCCAGCTTTACTCCTCTTTCCTCCAGGACATGCATGATAGCTTCAGGGAGCTTTAAAATTGCAGAAAAAAAAAGATAAAGTTGGTTTCAGTACTAGTAACAGACCGGAACAATTATTGCAACTACAATAGCTCGTTAGCTCGTCCCCAGTCCCCACACGGGCATAGTAGCCCTGTATTCAAGATGGCGGTAACGTTGTCGTAAAAACCTTCCCCCTTAAAGCCGGATAAAAAAAGACTGTAGGGGTGGTTATTATTGGAAGTGACATGACCCACGTCTACCTGGAAGATCAACTGCCCCCCCCCCCCGAAAAAAAAAAGAAAAACAAACAAACAAGCAAAAAATACAGTAACAACAACAACAACAACAACAAAACCTTATGACTGCGATTCGCAGAGCGCGATGTTTCCCGTTGGTTTTTGCGCGCGTGCGAAGCACTTTTTGCTTTTACTGGCCACGTAACTTGCAAAGTGTGTCTGTTTAAATAAAAGCTTTTGACCAGTACTTTCCTGTGGTACTGTTTGCTATGCTGTACAATGTGGCTCTGACTTTTGGGCGAAATCCTTACGTTTGTCCATTCAAGTGAACGCTATTGAGAGGTACGTTCTTGTGGTGCTGTTTATTATGCTGTACAAGGTAGCTCTAAGTTCTGAGTTTGAGGACTAAATCTCACATTCTTGTGGTGCTGTTTATTATGCTGTACAAGGTAGCTCTAAGTTCTGAGTTTGAGGACTAAATCTCAGAAAAAACTGAAAAATCGGCGAGCGAAGAAAACCAATGTGGCTCCGTTCTCTTCCCCAGTCTGCCATCAGCAGTCCAGAGCATTTCCACTTTTGGAAATGTACGAAACAATAGCGTGACGTCACAATATGGCGGCTTTGGCTTGCTTCGCTCGCCGACTTTTTTTGTTCAGTTTTCCCCACCGCAGGCGGAGCCTGTTCACAGGTTACTCATTGAAAGCTATTGGGAAGCACTTTCATGTGACACTGTTTTTTGCCTTTACTGTGCGATTTAAAGTGATTCTAACTCTTCAGGCTACGTAATACTTTCAACAAAGTTTAGCAGTATTTTGTCTCGATGTTATAGGCTTTTGAGTGTAAAAGGTTTAAACCACGACAAAAGAGAAGATTACTTACACAGCCAAGCATGAATATGATCGGCCACATCACCCTAGAAACGTCATCAGTTAAAGGCGTACTCACAGGATCATTCCCTGCTTTGGGATCAACTTGCGGGAAAATTGTTGGAATGAGGCAGATGGAAAGACCTACAACCACAACTATACCACAGTTAAGCTTCAAGCGTGTGGGCTTCTTGCGTAAAATGAGTAACCTGCGGAGAAATGGAGAAAATTTCAGTCCAATCAGTTATCGCATATTTCATGTAGGGGATTATAGAGCGGTTTTCAGTGGAGTGTCGTAAAACCAAAACCAAACCAATTATTATGGCCAATCACAACAGACTCGAACAACACAACGAACCAATCAGAACTCGAAGCAGATACATGGAATAGGAGTCAAGCGCGGGAAAACGCGTGCGAGCAAATCACGATTGGTTTGATTTTACTCCTGATTGGTCGAGAAAGGGCACGAGATTTTTTTAAACCAATCACAGAGCATAGTAAAGTAAAACCAAAACAAAAGTAATTTACGTTCGACACTAAATTGAAAATCGCTCTATTAAACCGGAGTAATTTGATCATGTGTGTGCAATTTCGGGTTTGCAATTATTTCGGGATCATTTGGGGATCACTTCGGGCTCGGGATCATTTCGGAGTTGAGATCATTTTAGGGCTGTACAGATTGGCATAAGAAATGGTGCGGTCAAAAATAAAAATGAAAAACTGGAGCGAGGATGAGTACGGAAAGTAGGAAGAGATGCCTCGGTCACACGTTTTACGGGCGTGTGAGGCTCGCGCGCGATAATTTACGCTTTTTGCGCTTCGCGACTCGCTGGCATGTATCCGGGTGGTTGGAAACGAACTGCATTAACCACTTCCATTTGAGAATTAATATTGTGCCTGCGGTTCATAATTTTGTGAGGGCGACGTGATTATAAGTGCTAGGCATTATTTAGGGCCATCCTCTTTAAAAGATTGATTGATTGATTGATTGATTGATTGACTGACTGACTGATTGATTGATTGATTGATTGATTTCAAAAATAAATTACAGCCGCAGACTTTAGACCACAAACAACAGGATCAAAAGATTTTATTTCTCAGTTATTTTATTTAAGAATTTAAGGGTGTGTTGTCTAAAATTTCATTTTCAAGTTGTTTGACTAGGAAATTTAAAAGCAGGTCCTCATGCAAGTACTCAGGGGTCTTTGGATGTGTCAGATGGTACGCAGCTGATGATTTGTTTACAAACTAAACAAAACTCTAAGAATTGTGGAAATTATGGATTGAATTTATCAGTGGATGGCCTTTTATTCACCGACGTGTAGGGTCAACATAAAGCACACTAACTGACTAGCCGAGGCAAAATTGAGGCTTGTCAGGCTATATCTGTCAGTGCGGGATCCCACGATGACTTGCCCACTGCGGACCAATGCGTATGAGTCTGGGCTCCCACGAGTTGCAGCACTGAATAGAAAGTCAGATTGCAACCGCATGTTTTGTTTTGCATATGGGAACTTACCTCAACCGACACCTGTAATACTACATTTATAACACGACATAAATTTATCGATTAGGAAAAAAAGCACTCATCGGTACCGGTAAGTTAGCGGAAGTTTTAAGAAACGGGCCCTTGATCACAAAGGGTATTGCCTCCCACAGAGTACCGCGACCTTATGAATTCTAATTCTTATTTTCTGTCATTATGATTTTCTTTGAGAACCATCGAGAAGCCATCACGCAACAGCACAAGAAACAGTTAGATTTAAGAAACAGAAAGTGGCATTTGTACTTACCGACTGAACATAAGAGCGCGAACCCGTTTTATATCTCCCTGTCATGTAACCTATCCTGACTCGTGTACCCAGAAGATGTACTCGTATCACAGATCAGAAGGCAAAGCGTAGCCCATTTCAGGGCAAAATAGTTTTACATTCTTATATAAGGCGTATAAAGCAAACATTCCTCAGCCAACGTACAAGAACAAGCACTATCCATTTCCTTCCGCTCGCCTGCGCGCAGGCGATCCAGCAGTTATTTTCTATTTCAAAATACTCAATAATAAGGGATGGTTTTGTAATAAAATACCGTCTCTGATCCCAAACATGAAGAAGTTATGTGTCAACAAATTGATCATAGAGTTATTGAACTCCTCTATTTATTTTACTAAAATACAATTAATAAAATTTATTTCATCTTAGTTTGATTTTCGAGACAAATTGTTATCAATGTAATTTAATTATTCGCCCATGTATTTTTTCCTTAGTTAGTGGTACGCTTTTGCAATTCTATAAAGTTTTTGGTCATGCAAATAAAGCTTGTTGTTGTTGTTTGTATGTTACGTAACAGCACAAGTTGCATTACAGTAATCATGTTTCACTGCGTGACTTGAGTAGCGAAATTAGCGATGTTGTAGTGCAAATGAAGACAAAAATTCAAATGAAAATAGACTACAAGTAGTCTCTCTTTCTGCACAGGGATAGTCGAGCGAAAAGTACACGCGTGGAAACGTAATGGGCGCGTGATGAGCCTCTTTTGCTCGTCTATCCCTAAAATCACTCACCTGAACAAAACAGTCAGAGGAATAAGAAAGTTTCCAAGAATTGCTTGCAGATATGGGGGTGTCCTCGATCCTTTGCTCGCAAACACCACGAGAGTTCCGTTCAATGCATCAAAGAAGCCAACCAGAAAGAACAGGAGATGAGGAAAGTTTCGTTCAGTTTCGCCGAGATTTTTAGGCATAAAAATTCGAATAAACAGTGTTCCTATCCCATATATTGCAGTAAATAAAATAGAGGAAAATGACAAAATGAAGTAACTATCGACTGGGGGCGCTGAGGTGTTTCCGTTTGTAGAGTCGATCCACAAAGGCAAACTCACATTTTCACCAACTTTACTCACTAACACAACAAAGGCGAAGAACAAGTTCGCCCAAAAGAGAGGCACTTTGTAGAAACCTATCTTAACTCCTTTCTTTCCCCCATAAAGAGCCGCCGGACTATGTGACGAAGCATCAGAGGACAAACTTGAAAATGCTTTGCCCGAGAAAGCTGATCGCTTGGTGTGAGTTGTGATCTCCATTCCTACTTTAGAGGCAAGGTCGTAGTTCGAGCTTTGACATGAAGCGAAAAAGGCAGGTTTATCTTATCCCGGGCTTATAGTCATGAATTCTCTACAGTATAATCAAATGGTTATCACATGCCACCGGGTTTGTATATCAAGGGATTCGGATTCTGTACTTGCGGGCAAACGATCTCTAAAATGCGCCGGAAATGGAAGTTTGTTCCAAGATCGGTGAAGAAAATTAATTACACATTAGTGTTCCTGATAACAACGAGATAACTCTAGGCTTTAGGACCAACGTAGTGAAATTTATATTTACTTCGAATACCTCTCTTGCCTCTAGAGAGCCTCCTGTGTGACCGCACACCTGAAACGAGATCGCTACGGACAAAAAATGTGATCAGTCCACTTTTCCTTGCCCCCGCGTGTCCGTTCTCATTAACAAGTTAGGACAGTTGGCGAAGTGAGGGGTGAGGGTCACGCAAGATGCAAATGGATGATTATTATTATTATTATTATTATTATTATTATTATTATTATTATCATTATTATTATTATACATAGGAGAAAGCGACTGAGTGGCTCCAAATGAATTTTAACGGATGCGAGTAAAACGATCTTGATATCGAACTCGATTATTTTGTCTATCTAGTGGTATCGCCCCTTACAGCAAAAGAAACCAAAGTCAGTTTCCTTTTCTATACAAAATTACAAATCCGTATCACTCCAGTCAGCGATAACGGACGAAAGGCTATGGAGAACCTAACAGTGGAAATGTACATAAACATATTTGGATACCCTTGCCAGAAATTGTTGTTCCTAAATAATAACCGAATACGCTGTGTCTTATGACTTTTAAATGACGGCAATAATTGCCGCCTAGAGCGCAAATGAAACCAGAAATCCCCAGAGAAATGAATACAAAATCTGTTAGTTTTCTCTGTCCTTACTAATAAAAAAGAGACCCTGTGTTTTCAACCGACCCCATACCCCGGCCCCGCGTTTTCCACCAAACCCCTTGTTGGTGGAGGTGGCTAAGCGATCAAACATTTGTTCGTAACTCAAAATGTTGAGTAAAAATGTTTGATTTAGATCAGAGATGGGAAACCGTCTAAATGTAAAGTTGAGAGAGTCGGCTAAACAGTAAAACATGTTCGTCCAATGTGATGTTGGACAGAAATGTTTGATAGTTTGGCCGGGGCCTTTCCCGAGCGTATGATCCGGCGTCCTCCGGCCAGGTTGCAGGAACACTTTTGAACTTTTTAAGTTTTCGCATTTCACTAAGGCCAAGCATCAAGAATAATCCAATACACTCTTTTTTTTACAAGAACGCGTAAAATTTGGCTGAGCTTGAGGATGTTCTTATTTTAGCCCATACATTTTCTTAAATTTTGGGGCAAATCTCAGCCTCAACGTTCTTATAAAAATGGTTCTTATAAAATAAAAAAGAGTTTATGTAATGAGCATTTTACCAATCTGTTACTTACAAATCAGTTTCAGATAAATATAAGAAATGAAAACTAGACATGCATTTTTTTTAGAAAAATACTAAACAAGCCCTTAGACTCGAGCTCATCACATCAGTTTAAAATATATAATTTAGAGTTAGAGGAGCAATAGTAAATAAAAGTAAAACGAAACCCTAGTTTTTATCGAGATAATGACAAAGGGCCGGCATTCGAACGACACAGAGGTCGAGGGCCGTTTGATTCAGTTGGCAAACACAATTCAATGGACACATTTGAAGATGGAGGAGTAACCAGGATGAAATATATTAAAAATTGAAACTTGAAGGAAAGAACACAAAAGAAATCTTAAGAACCATGCAAAAGGCTCAAATATTGCTAACCACGCTTGGTCAAACAACCACCTAATTGACTTTGAAAATGCATGCGTAATTGACAAGGGCAATTATCGTGTCCGTAAGACTTTGGAATCCTGGCACACTGCGAAAACCATCAATGCCGACAATAACTCAAAACCGTTGCCTAGGCAATATTCCATTCTTTTATGACTATTCGTCATTTTTTAATTCACTTTCAGTTTTCACGCATTTTTTACTACAATTTTTTACTGTTTGTTAGTTTTTTCGCACATTTATTGCTTATATTTGTAATTTTCACTTTCCATTTTATTGTTCGTCAAAGGCTACAAACTGGTAGCCGAAAGCTTACCGTTTTAAATCTTTTTGACCAGAGAACGTTTTAAAATTTTCAATGGATACATTTGACAGATTTTATGGGAATTAAACAAGTTTGGACACGCTGCGTTTGACTTGAAGCTGTTCCGATTAAATAATGTCTTTTTTTTTTAATTGTCCAGCACGCGAACGTGGGTTGACCTTGTTTGGCCTGATTTAGATCACGTCAATAATTGATTACGGGCCTGAATGACAGACCCTCTGAGCAGACTAGACAACTAAACAAAAACAAAAACAACTTTCTCATCTTTCTTTGATAGTTCGTACTGTCTTTCTCTGTCATTATGAGTAAGATTTCTGATCTGATTGTGTTTTTTTTAATTAATAATTATTTTCATGTCTGCAAGTTGTAATTTAATTATTGATTTGAGTAAGGTCCACCTCCAAGGATGATTGACGTACTGAAGTGAGGAAAAATTCGGGTTATGATCAGGTGGTGTACGCACTACGATCGCGTTGCATTGTGGAAACAAAATTTCCAACATGGCGGCGGAAGGTTCCTAATTCGGTAAGTTTTCCTCTGTGTCTTAATCGTTAGTTAAGAAGTATTTCTTTCTCATTTTTATAAAAGTTACTAGATAGAAGGCTTTTGAAGGTTATCGAGTGTTTTTTAGATAGACTTTCTGAGCATAGGCATCGTTATAAACGATAAACACTTAACGCTTATTCGTAGTGTAATACGATACCATTTTTGGGGGGCATCAAACTTTTTATCTATGTTCGTTGGAGTCCCGAAAAGTGTCTAAATTGCTTCTTTAACTTTCCATCTACAGTTGGATATAATCGCTCCCCAACGCGCCCCATCGCATCTTTGTGTTTTCGGCCGATGCGTTAAAGCAATATGGCCGCCAAAAGGCCTATTGTTGTGGAAGGCAACACGCCGGGCAAGCCCGACAACAAACGACCGCCGCCGGAGGGAAAATCGAGGAAGAGCCTCTTCCAGGATGAAAACGTCCCTTCTAAAAAATTCTCAAGTGCCCGAGAGTGGTCTGCGGAGGAAACCTCCTCGTTAGTGCAATACATTTGCCTTTTTTCTGAAGACGCATGGAGAGATAAATGGCCCACCACGAAAGATGCCGGCTTTTGGAATGCCTGTGCGGACCGAGTCAAGATGCAAATGACGCGATTTTTGTTTTACGACCATGATGCAACGCGATTGTAATGCGCACACCGCCTGGGTTATGATGCAATAATTTTCGATGTAAGAAAAGCTAACTACAGTTAGTAGTTACCTGACAATTGGCCAAAAAAATAGTAGTTAACTGACAATTGGGTACCCCCATTGGCACCCTCAATACTGTATTACTGTGATCATATACAAGTACTACACCGATCACTTTCTCCGAGACCCAGGGAAGATAAGTGGACGGATCGAAGAATTCACGATCGAAATCGAAATCGACACAAGCGAAAGTTGAACTAAGATATCACGAGCATTATCGGCAGGAGCTAAATCACGAGCGAAATGGGCACGAACAAAGGTTGAAGGAAAATTTGAAAGAGCGAAAGTTGTTTGTCTGGACGTGTAGTAACCCTCTTATAGTAATTTTCGCACATGTGTGTCTGCATGTGTTGTAATTTGTGAAGATTGTTTGACACGTACGTTAGTTATTAGTCAAGACAAGCTCTTTTTTTTTTTTTTTTACTTTTATTTAAAATTTTTGACATTTTTAACAATAAAAACTCTCGCTGACTGTTCAATAAATAGACCACCCGTCCAGAGGACAACGTTCAAAAAATACTTCTAAAAACTCAGAAGTTTGTTGAAGGTTATCGAAGTAAGAGGTTATACTAGATACCACCCACTTTCAATTCACTCATCACAGGAAAAGACGTTAGCAATCGCGGCGTTATAGACAACTTCACACACAAAATTATCGGAACATTGACGACTGTCAATTGCGATTTTGGATATCAAACACGAGAACGTGTGTTTCATCAAGATAACCAAACACCGAGAAGTGGGTTGAAAAAACAAGGCGCAGCCCAGTGTTTTTTTAACCGACTTCGAGGTGTTTGGATACCTGATGAAACACTCTTTCGAGTTTTTGATATGGCTTCTCAAACCATTCATAATTCTTGGAGAAATTCAAAGCAAAAGTTGGCAAAATTTTATGCTAATTAAGATCCGGTATTCAAACCACCGTCACGGTAGTGTTTTCCTTTGTTTTCTCTTCATGCATTATTAATGAGCTTAAGAAATTCTTATACACCACTGCAGCAAAAGTATTTTACAAAGATGTAACTCACACTGTATGAATTATAGTTACAGTAATTATCCCCGGTAATCTTCCTCGTGTATGTTGTAGTTCAATTTTATCCTTGGTTCAATTTTTCTTTTTCTTTGTTCTTTTCTATGTAAAGATATGATAATGAATATAAAACAAAAGAAAATAAAAGTTGAACCAAGGATAAAATTGAACTACAACATATATCTTTACTTTATCACTTGTTGCATAAGATGAAAACCATTTGGTGTATAAAATTTTTATAAGGCAGTATTTACAAAATATTTATCACTGCCTGTCCTTTTCTTCTCTCAATTATAAAACTACCTCGTAGAAACTTAAAGAGTAACACACGACACTTCAAATTTAAATTTTGTACTGTTTTCGGATATTTTTCGGGTTTTCAATGTGGACGCCAGCACAACAGCAAGCATAGCATATACACATAAGAAAGAGAACGAACATAGAAGCAGGGGCCCGTTTCTTGAAAGTCCCGGTAACTTTTCGGGCCCGGAGCTACATCAGCCCGACTTGTTTTATCAACTTAGAATTTTATTGCTCAGCTTTTAAAACCAACAAAATTTAAGTCTTTAATGTAAACATTGCGCACATAAAATAGCTTTCCGGGCCCGAAACGTTATCGGGACTTTCGAGAAACGGGCCCCAGGTTTCGTATAACATTTTGGATGCAAAACTCAATTCTTTTTGCCACAGTCTTTTCCAAACCATATTTCATTTTTTCCAGGCTCAAACTGTCAAGAAAGAGACAAAACATCGACCGTGATCTGCCTTGAAAACAGTACAAAAAGATCAAACATAAAATCCGGCTTAGAATCGAAATATTTTAGCCGGCTAAGCGGCTTGGACAAAACTCTATACTTTCTCCAGATCAAACCTTAATTTATCATACTTTTTTCAGGTCTACAAGACTAGTTTTGATATTTTCATACTTTTCGCCACTTTTCCAGACTCTATACGAACCCTGTAAGAGGAATCAACAGACTCATTCTTGATTTCAGCTCGAACTCTGAATGGAGATTTAATCTTCACGAAAGCGTGTCAATTACAGTGGCGTCCCGCGGAACGCCCAACCTAATGACACGACAGCCTAGTCATTACGAGCACTTTTTTGTGGCCCACACGAAAGCTCATTCCTCTTTCTATCTGAAAACTCGTAAAAGCGGTGACCAATGACCATCTTTTGGCACCACAAACTGCTCTTTTCTTTACAAATTCCGGCCTCGTTTACACCAAGGTATCTGGTGGCTAAAATGATCATAAAAAACAACAGAAATTGAGAAAGAAAAAGTCAAAGTTTTTCTTTAAAGTGTATTTGGTGACCACTTTCAATGCTATTTCGCCTTTTTATTGATATTGGCTCTTGCTTCCTTTTTGACACTACGACAATAAAATGACCGTCGGTAGTTTAACGGGTCCCACTGTAATTAAAAGTAGTCACATTTTGGCGCTTCTTGACTTGCTCCAAGTCGCTCGTGGACGCGCGCATGGTCCACACGCGTGAGTCAAATTGGCGGCTGTTTCTGCGTATTGTAGACAACACCGATTTGCATCGCGGGCAACTCACGCAATATTCCACGCGCGTTTTACATGCTACACAAGAACACACATATCATATCTTTTGTCCTCAAGAGAAACATTTTTTTTGGTCCCCAAGAAATACGAGAGGCTTGAAGCAAGTTTAGTTGTAAAAGGTATCGCAGGTTTCTGGATTAAAAGTAATTGTTAAGAAATTATTTACTTCGTAGAAATATATTATGCTAATTCATATTAAGCGAAAATTGCCATATTTGGGAGTATCTAT
Source organism: Siderastrea radians (assembly GCA_964017195.1). Lineage (NCBI taxonomy): Eukaryota > Metazoa > Cnidaria > Anthozoa > Scleractinia > Rhizangiidae > Siderastrea > Siderastrea radians. The sequence goes on along the minus strand of OZ024892.1, from coordinate 46,736,828 downwards.
TGTGTTCACAGCTGTCTATAGTCACGTGTTGTCCGCTCTTCACATCCTTACTGTCCAGACACAGCCCTGACTGTTTGTGACGTAACGTGCGCTGCGGAGTATGTTCCCAGAGCTGAGAAGCAAAATACAAGGTAAGTTTTGAAAGTTCAACGATCGTCGTGAATTTTTAAAATTCGCATAAAATTCTTATTGGAGACCAACAGGAAAGATGACGGTAAACTTAGAAACTGAACTAAGCCCAAAGAATATCATGAAAATAGAATTGAAGTAACAATGGAATTGGCCAGCGTAGCGAGCGTTTCCGCAGGCTTTTACCCATGTTTGAAGCATTTTTCGTTTTCTAGCCGCGCGAAATTGGGGCGAAAAACATATGGGACCAAACCAAACAAACAAACAAACAAACAAACAAACAAACAAACAAACAAAAACAGAAGTGCTAACAGTGACAAGTAGTGGGAATTTTATTTTGCTGTCTGGATAGTTTTTGGGAGGCACAGAGTGCTTTTGGGGATTTCGAAATATTTAGCAGGCTTATTAGTTATCGTAAAACAGTAATTGGATGACTCAGTACAAACTGAAACAAAAAAATCGCTTTTTTTCTAACTAGATTAAACAGCAAACATTTTCTTCAAGTTTATTCATCAATTAACTTTGGAATTTAAGACATTCTCTTCCCGCTAGAATCCACTGTAATTCACTTCAGTTAGTGAGGCCTATCTACCCAAACCGCTTGCAGATGTATGTACCACAGAAAGTAGAATATAATATAACGAATGCACAGGCGTACTAACCTGTTTGCTATCCGCGTCTCGGCAGCCTTCGATGATGACTGGTCTCCCTGGGGCAGCGTCTTTCAATGTCAGACACATGTCGTGATGCCGGACAAAGTTGCTTTTCGTGAGAGCCCACTCCTGGGGAAAGACAGAATATTTTCGACGTTAGAGATTGAGCCTGAAGTAACATGGTTTATCTTTACAAGGCTGGTCGTACTTGCGGGCCTTAACACTGGTAATACACAACAGACAATAAAGCATAAGATTGTAATGACTTTATTTCTTGTTTCAGTAGCCCTTTAAGTACCGATTCAACAGAACAATCCTCCTTAATGGTTTTTTATACACATGGCACTAAACCTTCTGCCACACTGGGTCATAAGAACTGCCGTTGATCAGAAGTTCAATCAGTTAGAGACAATTCATCTTGTGTGATCGTTTTCCATCCTCTTGAGCTGCATGTCGGGATCACGTACAGCCATCACCTTTGTGCGTCATGTTGATCATCCTCGGAGACCCAGGGGCAGCTAGTCGGGACGACGGGATATTCATGGGCGAAAGTTTACAACAAGAGCGGGAGAGCCCCTGGGCTCTTACTCTTACCGAACGAGTTCCAGAAGCGTTTGAAATCCCGCCTTCTTATTGGCCAGAAAAAATTTTTTCTGGCCAATCAGCGAAGAGGAACAGCCGGGCGACTCTCATGTCTTCTTACACGAGGTTGTTTTCCTCATCAAACGCCGTAGTAGCGTGGCCCGTTCAACGGGAACATTTTTGAGGAGAGCTTCAGAAAAAAAAATTAATACTAAATAAATAAACGAAGTCGAAGAAATCGCAAACTATAACGTGGCCGGAAGAAAACAAACACTCAGCGGGATTTTTCACGAAGGACTTATCGAAGGTATCGTAAATTTTTAGAGCTAACGACTCCCCTTTCTCAAGTGTTGCATGAGGCTAATAGCTACTCGAGTAAACGATGTTACTAATTATTTCTCCTTGTTCGTTGAACTACGTCTGAAACTTTGCACGGGAATCTCCGATGCACGGGCCACGCAACTATGTCGATCGAGCGTGGGAACCACAGTTAACCAAAGCGTAATATGAGTGTTTGTATGGAGCTGAAATTCGATCGAAAATAATAGGCGGTCTTCCGCTGAAAATGCATTAAAATGGAAATACAGTTTGAAAAACATTACCTGCTGTGTGCTTGCTGTGTTTTTATTGCTTTTCCGAGCTTCTGGAGGCCGATCTGGGCGATTTTCTGCTTAACGGTCGATGCCACGTACTAGAGAGAACCAGTTCTCTCTAGTACGTGACATGACACGCTCGATCAACATAGTTGCGTGGCCCGTGCATCAGAGATGGAAAGTTTCAGACGAAGATCAACGAAGAAGGAGAAATAATTTGTTACATTGGAGAAAGGGGAAGTCGCTAGCTCTAAAAATTTGCTTTACCTTCGATAAGTCCGCCGTGAAAAATTCCCTGTGAGTGTTTGCTTTCTTGCGGCCACGTTATAGTTTGCTATTTCCTCGACTTCGTTTATTTATTGTTATTTTTTTCTGAAGCTCTCCTCAAAAATGTTCCCGTTGAACGGGCCACGCTACTACGGCGATTGATGAGGAAAACAACCTCGTGTAAGAAGACATGAGAGTCGCCCGGCTGTTCCTCTTCGCTGATTGGCAGAAAAAAAATTTTCTGGCCAATCAGAAGGCGGGATTTCAAACGCTTCTGGAACTCGTTCGGTAAGAGTAAGTGCCCAGGGGCTCTCCCGCTCTTGTTGTAAACTTTCGCCCATGAAAATCCCGTCGTCCCGACTAGCTGCCCCTGGGTCTCCGAGGATGCATGTTGATCAACTTAGCTGACTTTTGCTCATCACCACGCCATTTTAACCGTAAATTTAGTGTCTGTCACGCAAGTACAGTATACCTAATTAACATGTCAGTCACACCATAAAGTTAAAGTGCATTTTTATTTCCTATTTGAAAAGGCATAGAGTAACAGCACACAGTCGAACCCATCCTTACGGACTCTCTATAATACGGACACCCCTCTTATACGCATAGTTCAGCTGGACCGAAAGTGACTAAAATACATATAATCTCAACCGCTGTACCACAGACAACTCCCATAACACAGATCTAGAAGTAATCCTTGTCTTTTCAGTGTCTGTATAAAACAGGTTTGACTGTATTTGATTTTGTGTTTGTCGCGTAACAGAGTAACGGTGTATTTGATCCCATTAGTTCGTAGTTATTTGCACTCGCACCACGAATTTCATGTCTCTGGTTTCCTCTTTGTCACGCGCATGGCATCACGCAGAAGCAGTGTATTTGATTTCGTGTGCGTCACGTCATTTCAATATTATCATTCTACCTGATTTCCTGCTTGTCCGTGACAATCAAACATCCCCACAGAGCCACCGGCCTGGCTACCAAGCGTATCCAGGCATTTCTTTCCTTGCTTTAACTCGCCGAATGATACATCTTGTGAATCAGGAATCCTGGAAACACAAAGAGGAGCGATGAGGAAAACAAAGACCACATTACCTCACCACCGGTGAGTTGATCTACGTTCATAAGCGAACATGAATAGTCTGACATCTCCAGGTGATATGGGGCCAGAACGTCATGGTAGCCCACATATAGGGCAAGAACGTCATGCTAGCCCACATATAAGGCACTAATGTGACGTTCTTGCCTGATATGGTTACGATTGCATTGCCTGAACGGTCGCCAGTAGGTTCTTCGGGATTCGGGATAATAGAGAATAGGGGGAGCGAGATTCGGGATTGTAATTATGAACAGGATACGGGATTTAGCAGTTTTACGATTCGAGAGGTTCGGGAAATGTTGTAAAGAACCGGTATCCGGTAACGAAAAGTGAAAAATCCTTTCATTTTGACTAAACACAAGTTGCTCACGTTTTCCTCAACCCTGTCTTTCGCCTATTTTGACCGTACCACTTTTCTTATCCCACCATCTTCGACTGGTTCAACGAAGATGAGGAAATCTGTAACCTCGGTAAAGGTACTTTTTAAAACGTATGTTCGGGATCGGGATAAGCCGATAAAAACCATTGGGATTACGGGATTGGGGGAGAATTAAGGTCGGGTTGACGGGATCAAAGAACCCTATTATGGACCCTCTACCTTCTAATGGGAAAATAAGGGTGGTGCACTAGCGAGGCCTGGGTTCGAATCCCAAACTCCTCCCTGACGTCAGTCATAAGGCTTTCCTTTGGTCACTTCAATGTAGATTTATATGTAATTAGAAGCAAGGTACATACTGTAAATCAGGATACACATTCTCCAAATACCACTTGAAGGATTTGCACTTAAGGCGCTCTCGCAGTTCTTTCCTGGACTTTACACTGAAAAACAAAACCAATTTCCCGTTCAAGCCTGAATTTTTTCAGGTTTCTTCTTTTCAAGCGCTTAGGTTGAAACACCTTCCCTGTGATGATCTTCACATAATTCTAAAACCAATCTTGTTATCAACCAGAAGCTCAATAGAGCGATCTAAATTTCAGCATCTTTCACGTTACGTGATTTTTAACTTCGTAGAGAATGCGCCCATTAAAATATATCGACGACTGGAGCCTGTGAAAAATCTTGAAGGTGGCTATGTTGCGTTCCGTTTTTACTTGGGTAAAAAAAAAACAAAGAAATGTGAAGTATGACAGGCTACAACATAAGACATTGAACTATGCCACAGGGAGCAGAGGAGTCTTATTTGACTGTAATGCTGCCTAAATTCATCGCGCAAATCGATCTTGTTGATTCAAAACCATGAATGTGATTGAACAAAGCGTCATGCTATCTTGTTACTACCCTGGGTACCAGAGGTTCTTTCTCGGTAACGTCGGGCGAAATCAGCCAGAGGCCGAGCCGCTTCGGCCAAAAGCCGACCGCGCAACGAGCGGAGAACATAAGCTGCACCTGGAAACCGCGCAAAGGTATCTTGTTACGCGTCTGGCGAAATTCTATCCGCAAGACGAAAACCGCATGCAGCAGTTACTGTGGGCGTATCACCAGTAATAGAACATCGCCGTTCGGGCGACCATTATCGGCCTTTCGTCTTGCGGATAGCATTTCACCAGACGGGTAACTAGATAGCATGACGCTTTGTTCAGTCACGTTCATTGTTTTCAATTAACAAGATCGATTTGCGCAAGAAATTAGCCAGCATTCCTGTCAAATCTTACTCCTCTGCGCCCTGTGACTAATAATGCTTAACGCTTTTTTTGTTAAGGTTGCGTAGGCCGTTCATACATTGTCGGTAACGTCGTTCATACAGGTACAGCCAGTTAAATTTCGTCTCGACGTACACAAGTAAAAATTACTCTAAAGGAGAAATCCACCTATAAAATATTTTTAAAGTGTATCTGTGTTAGATAAGATAGACTGTGCAAATAAACTTTCTCCAAAAGCGGAAACCTATTAGCCATTTTAACAGTTATTTCAATGATAACTTATAACCCGACCGAAAATATAAAGGCCTAGTTCAAACGTCGAACTTTTCATGTGCCGAACCTAATGCAAATGAGCAAAAGCTATTGCTTTTGCTTAAGTCTCACTATGCTTACACAAGGAACAAAGAAAACATTGTATCCAGTAGGATAAAACATATTTACCTGCCATAGTTAGCGGTCCTAGCCATTGGTCGAGCAGCATAATAAAACCTTTTATATTCGTCCATCCATACCTCAGCTGTGCGGCGAGTGTTTCTAAATAAACAAAGAATTTTTTGAATAAACAAACAAGAGACTCTATTTGGAACGAAGATGCTCAGATAATGATTAACGGGCATATCTGTTCCGAGATAACGATGACGGTGACGATTGTTCACGATGATGATGATGATGATGATGATGATGATGATGATGATGATGATGATGATGATGATGATGATGATGATGATGGTGATGATGATGATGATGGTGATGATGAAGAATAAGATGATGATGACAGCGCCACATGACGCGTTTTTAACAGAACGTCAGGTTTTCCAATAACAACACTTCGCGCTTAAGAGTTCCTCCTCCTCAATTCCCCCGCTGCCGTCGGTTATACACCATCAGCAAGGGGACAAAACTGAAGAGAAATACTCAAACTTAACTGTACAAATATTTCTTCTTTACCCTCCACATTGCATGGATATAAGTAAAACGTTCAACCTTGTGAAAGAAATTATTAATTAAAAATACCCCAAAATTTCCAATTGAAAGAAACTGGTCTACGAAACTAAAGGTTCTATATGACTTACTTCATGTAAGTATTGGCGTTTCCATCTGGAAATGAATACGGATGCCGCTTTCTGAACACGTGACCCACTCTTGAACAAGGAATGATTTCCATACCACCACCACACTGCCATGTTCTGAAGGAGATTTCTGTTTACAAAAATAACACTTGTATTCACGTTATGACAGAAGAGTGAATAATATCTTAGTTCGCATTTCATTTCAGTGGTTTACACACCGTTCGTTTTATTTCCAAGAACCTTTGAGGACGTGAGAAATTAACGAAAAAAGACATGAACCGGCACTATATTTTTTCCGACGATACGAATATCGATATTGAAATAAGATATCGCGATATTACGATACAATAAAATATGCTACATCAACAAATTTGGGAAAGCAGTCTTTAATATTCCTTACCCAAGTTCTACATTTTAGCCCTTGTAAGGCGATTTGATGTTGTGCTATTACTGTGTTAAGTTTATTATTATGGAAATAATTATTTAAAAGTAGTGTAAGTTGTTGGTAACTAGTTTTGTCGCGCACAGTACTGTATCGTATCGTGGCCCTTGTATCGAGATATGTATCGTATCGTGGGAAAATGTATCGTTGCAGCCCTACTTTGCACAGGGTTCCTTGTAAGCAATGTTTAAAACGTACACGCAGGCTAACGTGACTTGAAGTCACCAACATTAATACTCACCAAAGTTCTCTCCTCCCCAAATGTCCATCATGACGTCATATTTCCCGAGCTTCTCAAACCAGGCCTTGTCCACCATAAATAACCCACCCGCAATCATTGGAGTCCTGGGATCAAATTACAGGGATGCAATTCATACAGTCATCAGATGTAAATAAAAAAGAGACCAACTAAAGGTTTGCAGCAAAAAGATACATGTAGTGTGGTGATCCTTGGGCGTTACTGTACCCTTCAATTACCACAACGTGCGAACTCTGAGTTCCGTTGGCTTTTCCGTCCATTCGAGGCATTTTTCGCTCCTTGGCCGCGTGAAATTGGGGTGAGCGCCAAATGTAGCATTTTTATGAGCTCGCCCTATTTTTCACGCGGCTGAAAAGCGAAAAATACGTCAAACCTGCAGAACATCCTACAGAAATGCTTGCTACGTAGGCTAGGTTTCTTACTGCTATCAATAAAAAATATCCTGCAAACCAACAGACTGTGAAAAAAACAAAGTGGGTCTACGTCCACGAATTAACAGTGTATGCACATGACATTTTGAGCCCGTTGAACTAGCCGTCTTTGTTTTTACAATGATTGAAGGTAATAAAAGCTCAACCATTGGTTGAGTCTTGAACTTTATATTTAATACATGTTATTGAAAGGCTTGCCATGAGAAGATTTACTCCCGTAGTTGTTTGTCCATCACATACCCAGCAGGGTCTGAGCACAAGGACCGTACCTTGGCTGGGAAGGACAGGTGGTTATACGAGAACGGCACAGATTAAGAAGCTCTGTAGCCCAAATGTGGCGTGTTTTTGGATGGACTTTTAGGGGTTGTGCTTCTGGTTGTGGCACAACCACCACAACCAGCTCCTTTTTAGGGGTTGTGCTTCAGGTTGGGGCACAACGACCACAACCAGCAAGTTTTTAGGAGTTGTATTTCTGGTTGTGGCATAACAGCCACAAGCAGCGTGTTGTTACCCTCTATGGCTGTAGAACTTCAGACAGCGTACTTTTTTGCCTCTCTGAGGGCAAATATAAAGCTGTGGCATCACTTTTCCCTGCGCAAAGCAATCTATACATTTTAACTAACGATAAACTGAAAGAGGCTGCGTCTCGTAAGTATCCAGTGCAAAGACGGATTTCCATAACACCCACAACCCTCACAACTCCCACAACCTCCACAACCCTCACAACTCCCACAACCTCCACAACCCTCACAACTCCCACAACCTCCACAACCCTCACAACTCCCACAATCCTCACAACCTCCACAACCCTCACAACTCCTACAACTCTCACAACCCTCACAACTCCCACACAACCCTCACAACCTTCACAACTCCCACAACCCTCACAACTCCAGTGCAAAGACGGATTTCCATAACACCCACAACTCTCACAACCCTCACAACCCTCACAACTCCCACATCCCTCACAACTCCACAACCCCACAACTCTCACAACCCTCACAACCTTCACAACTCCCACAACCCTCACAACTCCCACAACCCTCACAACCTCCACAACTCCCACAACCCTCACAACTCTCACAACCCTCACAACTCCCACAACCCTCACAACTCCCACAACCCTCACAACCTCCACAACTCCCACAACCCCCACAACCTCACAACTCTCACAACCCTCACAACCGTCACAACTCCCACAACCCTCACAACCTTCACAACCCCCACAACTCCCACAACCCTCACAACTCCCACAACCTCCACAACTCCCACAACCCTCACAATTCCACAACCTCACAACTCTCACAACCTTCACAACTCCCACAACCCTCACAACTCCCACAACCTTCACAACTCTCACAATGCCCACAACCCTCACAACTCCCACAACCCTCACAACCCTCATAACTCCCACAACCCTCACAACTCCCACAACCCTCACAACGCCCACTAACCCTCACAACTCCCACAACCATGAAAACTAACTCGACAGCCGTGCATGCCCACATACAACAACCACAGTAGCATGTGTCTAACACAAGCAACTTAAAAGTTTGTGTAAACATGGTGACATTTACCTCATATACCCACGTTTTGTCCTGTTATTAAAGACTGACAACACTCTCGAATGTCAAGGATCTTTTTATTTGTTATACCTTTCTTACACAATAAATATACCCTTATTAATTTTTTAGCCTATTCTCTTAAAGGTTTAACAATTCAACATGTTATTGCTGGAAAACAATTTTGAAAATATGAAAAAGCTGGATGTTGAATGTCGGCTCTTGTTCCGGTCTTAGATGTTGTATTAGTTTTAGACTAATCGGTATGTAGCACCGCAGAGACATCTCAGTCTGTAAAACAGTACTAATTAACTAACTGTTAATTTTAAACCATTTAAGATACGGCAATAATGTTACCGTTATACTGTCAACACCAACAACTCATAAACAAAACAGTTCTCCCATATATAATGTGGCAAAGATGTCTACAACGTGAGTAAGCATACTATTTTCTAAGATACTGCATTGAGATTTGACGCAAATTTGTATTTACGTAATAGTGCGAACCAGAAATACAAATGTATGTGAAATTGCATGTGACTGTTATTTTTTTTAAGAATAAAAAAATGCTGTTATTGTTAGCAGCTGATTTCAATGACTTTGCCTTTATGTTATAAGAACAATAATATTAATATTCCATTAGTTACCGTACTTTTTTACATTGTAAAATTAAATTTTGATGCTTATTAAATATGGGCAGCTTTGCTTTGACAATTAATTGCACATGACATGTTTAATTTTAGGGACATTAAATATGAGAGTTTGTCATTTGAATATTGCCTTGTTGTAAAAGTCTCACACTAATATAAGGTTTTGAGCAAAGACACTTGGCACGATAGCTGTTAAGTAGCTGAACTTGCTCATGTGTACAGCTTGACAAGGAAAACTTGTCATGGAATTGCCTTTGTGTAACAATTCTGTGTCTTGGTACTTAAACCATTCAAATGAAGTTGAGTTTGATTTTCCTTTGAACAAACCCATGAGTAACACACATTTTTTATGAAATACAATAATACTTTATCATTGTGAAAAAAAGTTACATAGCACCTTGATCATAAAGTCCTAAGGTGCCTTACAAATCTTTCTTGAAGTGTTAAAAGTAGATTAAAAATTCAACACAAAATCAAAATTCATCTTCTCTAAGATTAATCGAAAACATCCAAATATAACTGGGGGGGACAGGGGGCTTAAACCTCCCGCTTCCCGTACCCTTTAATCCCGGTTCCCGCCCTGTATTTGTTGGCTCCCGCCTCTTTGCATTTTTTCAATTGCAAAATATTGCACAATGTTGCATAATTTTCCCCTTTTTCTTCCGCTTCCCGCCCCCTCTTCTCCCGCCTCCTGTACACCCCCTGCCCCCTTTTCTCCCGGTCTCCTGCCCCCCTGTCCCCCCCCCCATAACTAGGATAGTGACTAGGACTCTTCAAACCAGAGATAAAAGGAAATTAGCAAGTGAGATTGCTTACTTTGTTGCAATGCTAACTTCAAGTGTACCAACACAACTGCTATTGTCCTGAACTCATTTTTGTATGTATGCACTTAAATTTCATTTTTCTTCCACTAAAAGTGATGAAAATGCTCTGATCCTGTTTTATCATCCACTAGCTGCCTTTCTACTTACAGTTGCAGCATTTATAGCTTGTCTGCTTCAATCTTGCCGTGCTCATAGACAGCCCTACGCATTTCAAGTGTTGCCACTGGTGGCATTGTACAACTTTATGTAGTTAGTTAGTTAATAAATAAATAAATTAATTAGTGTCCAATAAACATTAAAAGTACAATATAGCACAGTGTTTCATTGAAAGGGACTTTAGGTGACAATTAAGAGAAATGAGTTGTTGTGTTGACAATACAACATTGTTGCTGTATCTTAAATGGTTTAAAATTAACACATACATGTAGTCAATTAGTACGGTACTAATTTGCAGAGATGTTTCTGCGGAGCCACATACTGTATTTGTCTAAGACTAATTACAACATCTAAAACCAGAACAATAGCCAACAATACTGTTTTCCTGCAATAACATGTTGAATTAATATTGTTGGACCTTTGATTAAGGTAATAGGTTAAACAAGTTTACTTAGTTATTGTGTAAGAAAGGTATAACAAATAAAAAGATCCTTGACATTCGCAAGTGTTTTTAGTCCTTAACAACAGAACAAAAGTGGGTATATGAGGTTGTCACCATGTTTACACACATTTTTAAGTTCCTTGTGTCAGACACGTGCTATGGTGGTTGCTGCATATGGCCATATGTGGCTGTGGAGATAGTTTGCATGGTTGTGGGATTTGTGAGGGTTGTGGGAGTTGTGAGGGTTGTGGGAGTTGTGAGGGTTGTGGGAGTTGTGAGAGTTGTGAGGGTTGTGAGGGTTGTGGGAGTTGTGAGGGTTGTGAGGGTTGTGGGAGTTGTGAGGGTTGTGAGAGATGTGAGGGTTGTGGGGGTTGTGGAGGTTGTGAGGGTTGTGAGGGTTGTGAGGGTTGTGGGAGTTGTGAGGGTTGTGAGAGTTGTGAGGGTTGTGGGAGTTGTGAGGGTTGTGGGAGTTGTGAGGGTTGTGAGGGTTGTGGGAGTTGTGAGGGTTGTGAGAGTTGTGAGGGTTGTGGGAGTTGTGAGGGTTGTGGGAGTTGTGAAGGTTGTGAGGGTTGTGGAAGTTGTGAGGGTTGTGAGGGTTGTGGGAGTTGTGAGGGTTGTGAGAGTTGTGAGGGTTGTGGGAGTTGTGAGGGTTGTGGGAGTTGGGATTTAATGAAATTCAACGTTCCATTGAATTATTTATAAAAAGAGAGAGGCAAGCACTGAAATGCCTGTGTATTTGATTTCTGAGAATGGAGAAAAGTGGTGCAGCTAGAGTGAAACACGTTTATTAGTGCTGTGCACTATTTAGTGTTCCCCACTTTAAACAAAGGGTTTACTTATTATACTTACTAGCTGTCTATTTTGCCCTCGCAGTAAAATACACTGTGTACTGTTCTACAGCCATCTCGGTTATGGTTGTTGTGCCCCAACCTGAAGCACAACCCTACAAAGGAGCTGGTTGTGGTGGTTGTGCCACAACCAGAAACACAACCCCTACAAGTCCATCCAAAAACGTGCCAGGTATAACTTGCTATCTACGTAATAGATTTTTGAATTCAAAGTCCAGTATGTCCAGTATTTTATGGCAGCTGTTGATAGTGTTTTCAAGACAAGTTCAACCATATTTTGAATAAGATACAATTTGTCCTTCTTGCTAGAGAGACCAAAAATGGTCTACAGAATTCTAAAATTATTTATGTGTAATCTATACATGTGTAATACAGATAAAGACACCTCTTTAATATGGACACTCAGTTATGTGCCTTAAGTGTCTGTATTATAAAGGTTTGACTGGCATTTCACTGGAGCTACCCAAAATACCTGATGGGTGCTATTGGAGCGCTCCTTCTTGCTTTCTTTTCCTTGGGTGTTAGATTGTCCCACTTAAAATGGAGACTCCAATCAAACCCTAAAACACAACAAGCAAATAATAACATAATGTGGTAGAATCTCTGTATAGACCCCATAGCCTCATTTGTTGTGACCATTCTTAATTTCTCATGTTTAATGAATAAAGTAAGATTTTCTCAGTGAGGTACACTGAAGTAGAGTGTAAACTAGGACTGTGACAGATCTCACCTCCTTTAATGTCTGCTGAAGCTCCAAGGTAATTGAAGTCGTCCATGTTGATTACATCAATGATAGGGCTCACTACTATTGTTCTATCCTGAAGTGTAGAGGAAGAACAAAATGACTGAATCACGTGCTATGGTCATTTGTTTTGAGATGATCCTCTAGTGTTACTTTCCGTAGCAAGAAGCAATCCACCACCCCCACCCCCACCCCCTGCCTCTATTTATCACCTCAGGATAAGAGGACGCGGAGTTGAGATTCTTGTCTGAGGAAAAAAAACATGATGCAACTGACTAGACTCAAGCCATTTGGGTCCAGTTGTTCGAAAGCCAATTACCGCTAACCCTGGGTTAGATGTTGTCCAAGGTTTCTAATTTTCTTGTTTAAAAGCATTAGCAATGCTCTTTTTTAAGTGAAAAAAAATTCAGCTGTTAACGTTGTTATGGACTGAAAGTGAACTAAAAATTGGCACTAATCCTGGGTCAGTTTTTTTTTTATTTTGCCACACCAGGCCCTGAACAACCGGGCCCTGAACTTTCTTATTGTAAGTCTGGAGAGCTAACTAGTTAACTTGACAATGCATCTGCTACCTCAAAATGTAAACATGACTTTTGCTTACTTACTGTTCCACAGTGGTGCTCAAACAAAAAAAAAGAATTGTTGCTCCCATAATCATTACAATAGAACAGGCTCTTCACTCTTAAAAGGGTTAACACCCTCTCAAGATTTCAAAATTCCAGGATTTTCTAGTATCTTTTCCATGACCATTCAATGTTTTCTGTGATGTACATTTGGCCTTTTGTTTTCAAAAACAGTAAAATGGATCCATTTTGTGACCCACTAATGTTTGCTTCATGCTTTTTCATTCATCAGAAAGGCAACTGTTGAATATACACTATAATTTTGTATAATGTACTTCTTTTTCCATGACTCTCCATGACAAACACTTAATTTCCATGACTTTCCAGGCATAGAAAATGAAATATATTCTAAAATTCCATGACTTGCCAGCTTTTCCACGACCAATAATTTATGAACCCTGTATTAACATTACTGTAACTATGTGTACAGCTTGATTAGCCAGACAGCTGTGCACTGTTACCTTGCACAAGCATGCATGAGAAAATTTACATTTAATAACTACTAGAGACATACATGTACACTTACCTGCACAATTCTATGAAGCAGTGGCTCTAACCAGCCAACATTACACTCACAGTGACTATCAAGAAATGTTAATATCTGACTTGTGGCAGAGTCTGCTCCCTTCACCCGAGACCTTATTAAACCTACATAAAAAAATAATAATGGTGATAATTATAAATTAATTAATTCACATATCAATGGGATTTGTTAGGGCTTCAAAGTACATGCACAGTTCTAACCATTATCAACAAGCAACAAACTCAAATGTTTTGTTTTCAGGTGAAAGGTAAACATACTAGTGAAGTCTTCATAAGTCTGTAGTGGCTCACAGCTGCCCAAGCTATGTCATGGGTATTTTTACGCCTTGGGGTCGAAAAACTGGTTCAAGCAAAACTGAGAGCATTTTCTTTCTTTTCTTCAAAATGGTCTTAGTACAAGGTACTCCAAGAAGAAGATATAAACTAAGTCAATTCTTAGAGGAAGACCAGAATATAACCAATTTAAAATGGTTTTTCACTGGAAGTGAGAGAAAACTTTAGAAAAAACGACCCTTTTATAACTTGCAATTCTCTTCTATCTAGCCTGTTCCATTTTTCAGACAGCATAGCAGCACATGAGTGAAAAATATCACGAGCAAAAGAGCAGAAAAAATGCAAGGAGACTGGGGGGAGGGGTGACTTCCTGCTCTTTTGCTCGCAATATTTCTTGCTTGTGCATTGCATTAGCATAAGCCTTTCTTGATTGTTCTGTGCAACGCGTGGCCTGTAGATTTTGTTGCATAGACAGCAGGTAAGTGGTCACTTACAACAATCTTAAGACCCAGTACTTAACGTCCACCTCTTAAGTAATCTCTTAAATATGGTTTTACAACACCCCAAATTTAAGCTTTAGGGTGCTTATGCAACCGGGCTCGGGTTTATAAACTAATACATAGATTTAGCCATGCCTAAAAGCGGAGCCTCCAAGGAATAAACTGGTGCTCATTTCTCAAAAATAGTCCTAAAACTTTTCGCTCTGAAATATATTTCGGGGCTTTCTTTGGCTTGTTCGCTTTCGAAAAGTGTTTCTCAAAAAGCCCGAAAGTGTTCCGAATTGTCCTCCAATATTTTGAGGATCTGTTCTGTAAAACCAAGCTTGAAAGGTCATTCTAGAGGCTGAGCACAGCTTAATTTTTTTTTTCAGGCATCAAACTGAACACATATTTTACTCAGGAGCCGTCTTGCTTCGTTTTTGCAATGATTCCACATCCTGTCATTAACTGTCAAGGCTTGTCAAATCTCCTTGGATCGAATTGGCTGTTGGCTTGAATGAACTTGAAATGACGCTCATGCACAACAACAAAATAAAACTTATTCTGAAGTAAATGGGTTATCTTCATCGCCTTCGGATGTTCAGTTAACAAATAACATGAACGGCCCCTATAAGTCTGGTCAAAAATTTATACCATCAGCATTGAAAACAAGCAAACAGCAAACACGCTTTAAATTATGGCATAAGTTTTGCGGATGCGAAGTAAGCCTATTTAAAGTTATGCGCTTTGAGGAACGCAAAAAACTTTTTTTTCTGAAGCTTTTCGGATAAAATAGTCTTAAACTGACAACTGCTTCGCCTAAAAGATTATTACTATTGTAATAATGTACATGAAAAAATTACTCGATTCTGATTGGCTGAGAGCAGTGCAGTTCAGTTGTAACACCAGTGCAAAAAGTGTAACACCAGTGCAAAAAGTGTAACACCAGTGCAAATTACACATCGATATTCTGGATTATGAATATTAAACGAACCGCTTTGAGTTCGTAGCATTATCAGCTGATCTTCATCAGCCAATCAGTAAATAAAGTGTCAAATCCGCGTCAAATGCTCACTTCCTGTCTGCAGTAAGATCTTCCGGCACTTCCTCCACGCGAATTTTTTCATGTTTATATTATTAATAAGTAATCATACGGTTTTTCTCGTTCAATTTGGAATTAATTTGCACTTGTGAGTTTTTCAAAAAGCTGAAATTGCACTCGCCGAAGCGGCTCGTGCAATTTCAGCTTTTTGAAAAACTCACTCGTGCAAATTAATTCCAAATTGAACTCGAAACCGTATGATTACCTATACAAAAGTTCTAGGACAAGAAAATCGACAATTGCACAAACCGACCCGACAGTTAAAATTGAAAGCAATTATTCACCGTAAGTGATGCTTGTGCAGTTGCCTTGTGACTGTGCTTTGGACTACTGTTATGAATAAACAAACACAAAATGATAAACAGAGAAATCACTTTTGAAAACGTTTATTCGAAAACCCGAAAGTTTATACTTAAATGCAGTTTGCGTTACACTTCCAGCATGGTAAAATATTCTAAGACTACATCTGTCACAAATCTGAGCTCGTTTTCTAATAAAGCTTTACAGCAATCTGTAAAACGCAGTTAATGGAGCGAGACGAACTAAGCTTATGTTGTTACATTGTAACTAGATTAACTCACGTAAGATGTACGTGACATGAATGTACCATTATTCCCTTTCTCTTCATGAATGTACAAAGGCGTACAATGGGGATTCACTGATCAATGTTGCAATACTGTCTAGTAGTTTTACATCAAATGCTCTGTATGGTTAAAAACATAAATATCGCCATTCATGTCTTGTTCGAGCACCGCATGAGCTTACTTTATGCATGGTACCTTATTTACTATTGGTCTAGTTTGTGACGTCTGTCTAGGTATAAAAGGCCTAGCTTAGGTCCAAAGTCACATTCACTAGCTGTCTTGCTAACTGTAAGGTTTTCCAAGGTTCTTTAAAAATTGTAATTCCCACCCTCCCTCCCTTTGGAGGATTCCTTACTGTAATCAATAAATTTGGGTTCACCACTCGGGTTTCGCTTTCGGTTAAGTCTCGCAGTGACTTCCCCAAGCTTTGTTTTCGATCGGTTAGTTGCGTTATTTACGTTCTTTATCTGCCTATTCTTGTCTGATCCAGCATGTGCCGGCGGTGTCGGCTCGTAGTGCTGGGGAGATAAGTAGGCTTGAGAAAGTCATATCTCTAGCACGATGCTGGCCGGAGGTCAGCTCGTAGTGCCGTATGAGTTAGGCTTATACATCGTCTTAGCTTTTGACCTGTCTACTTGTCCGATCCAGCGCGGTTTTGGCGCTGGGGAGATAAGTAGCCGTGTGGTCACGCAATGGAAGTCGTCTGTCACGCCGATCGCAGAGAGGTGTTCCCCCCTTTAACGTCAAATATTGTGTTGTTATTTTGTGTACTATGTTCGCATCTCTGTGCTCTATATTATTAAAAGGAACCGCGACATTAATAATTTTTTGAAGTCGAAGGTAAATGACACAATTCTAATGACATAAATTAAATTTCCATTTCAAAATGTTATTTCTTTGACCGTAACAAATACTCTAAATCATGCACCTTAAACCCTTTAAAAACTTCACTTACTCGGTTGTGTTTCAGAACAAGGCAAGCTCTCCGCCGTGAAGAAAACAAAGCGATGAGGTCCTTTGAAGGCAGCTTTCATAACTTGAAGTTTTCGCCTTCTACCAGTATTCTTTTGAACTTTTTCTTTCCATTTATAGATATTAAATGTTTTTTTCTCAAGTTTAAAACTACAGTACCGTCGGACCATCGTTTTGCTAAATAAACTTAAGCTTTTTAAACAAACCTCTTTTTCAAAAGTGACGATGGTCATGCAATTTGCCGCCAAGAAAAACGCGGTTGCCCGAAAGCACTGTGCGATTTCCCGCCAAGAAAAGATGGCATTCTCCACTCCCAGTCGGGTTACCTTGGGACTTCCCTCCCCCTCCCCCAGAGTCTGTACGGACGTACGCTGATGTCACAACCAAAATTTTTTGGATCGATAGATTACCAAATTTCCTTAGAAATGGAGCTCCGCTGGCGGGCTTTGCCCGCAGGCTCCGCTGACATATACAGGTGTATGGGCTTAAAAACCTATTTTTCAAACTGTCTTAAAAAAAGTAAACTGAAACTGGGTAATGTACCTTCTCTTCTGTCATTTCTAAGAACTTTGACTTTTGGAAGACCAACCAGCATCTCTCCATCACCAGCTGCCATTAAAAAAAAATGTGTTAACATTGCACTTAAAGCAACTTAAATTCTTGAGAAATTTGTGTACTTGCTCAAAACCACCCAACATGAGTTTAAATAGCATCTGTACTACCAAGGATGGGTTCTGTGACATGAAAAAATATTTATACTCATTTTCAGCCCCATTTTCTACTCTGGTATTTTAGGAAGCAGAGGCAGATCCAGGAGAGGGGTTACAAGGGCTGCCCCCACCCCCTTTGATCAGTTACTTGTTTTCCAAATTTGTCATTTTCTTATTGATGAGAAAAATAATAGAATAAAGTGAAATTTTACCACCAGAGTCCTGAGACCCCTCTAGCCCCAGGGACATTTGGATCCACCCCTGGGAAGGTTGTCATGCATGAATTTATACAGGTTTGCAAATGGCACGTCATTGATCCTGATTCTTGGCGCACAAGTTAAAACATACCAAATTCATCGAGCTTCAGACATTTAATATGCTAAATACATGTACCTGGTCATGTGGTCAAAATGTTAAGGTATGTTGGCCCCCATGGCATTGATAAACAACACACAAAATCAAGAAAGCCATATGTTTGGTGTTACACCACACCAAGGTGCTGGTAGTTGAATTGTATTGGACTGCATACAGCAAAAACAGAATTACAATGTAAATATATAATTAAAAATGATTTTATATATTTAATAAGGTCAAACTGTTTTCAAGCTGGTTTGATTTGCATTTTCCTTTGCCTTGAGATTTTGGTAACTGGGGGAACACACATGTAATCAAACTAATTAAAATTGAAAACATTTTGACCTACATGGTAACATCACTTTAAACTACAACATACATATGGGACAATAGCATCTGTAAGTTATAACACTGTCACTCAATGTAATTTAGAAGAAAAATAAACTATGGACTGACTGAACATATCATGATTATTATACAGGCTGTACACTTACCATTGTCACTGTAATCATCCACCAATATGATTTCTTTGATAAGATTTGGAGGACTTCTATTTAAAATACTGCAAAGAAGAATTAAAAAAATTCAAGTTGGGTTTGGCTTAAGTTTGCATTTACACTACATGTATTTAATTTATCCTACTATAATTATGTATATTTATAACAAATTCAAAAAAGTTATCAGGAATAAATTGTCTCTAAAGAGTGATAATTTCTACATGTCATTAAAAAAATACATAAATATTGTAGGTAATATCATAGCATACAGCATACATGTATATATGACTGTAGCATGTGCTGAGCTGTAGAAAAATTCTCTTTTTTTTTTGCACTAAGCTTGCACTTGTGTTTGCAGTTTTGTGTGTCACTGAACACTGTCTAATTTGCTTACCCAAATGCAAATGCAAGCAAGTGAGAAATGACTTCCCTGTCATCTTGCAACATGCATACTGCATGCATTAATTCTGCATGTACTCATGATATTTACTACTCTGTCCCTGTGCTTGCATTAGCATTGCACATGTAAAACAAGCTTTTAATTAATTTCTGGTTCAGTCTCATCACCAGGCCTTTAAATGCCACCAAGTGCAATTCTTCTTGATGAGCTTGACAAGTGTTGCCACAGTTGATTAATGCCGAGGATGGCTGCAGGGATGAAATTGTTTCTAGTACACACAACTGTGCCTTCATCAGAACTGAAAACTACTTGTATACAGTCACAATCAAATATTAAAACAACTAAGGGTATTCTTGAAAATAAAAGAGAAATCTTACCTTTTTACAGTTCTAAGAAGTGTTGATCTACCCTCGTTATGAAATGTTATTATCACAGATGTTGCAGGAAGATCTTTAGGGTACTCTTGGTATCTGCATCTAATGAAAGTTTTGATAATGAACAAAAATGAAAACAACCTTACAGGGAGGTCACCTGAATGGGCTCAGAGAGGGCAAGGGTTGTACCATAGGGAATGGCTAATCAAGTAACTCAGGTAGAGGGGGCTTGGAAGCTACAGTGTAAGAGGTACAATTATTGTTCCTAATTCTGTTCCAGCTAGCACAAAAATACAAAAAAATCTGGATTTTTAAGCTAAATAGGAAACATGATTGCCTCAAACAACCTGGATTTTAAGTCAGAGATTAAACTGGTCTGTTTAAAACAATCTGGATTACTTGAATAGGAATCTGGAAATTTGCCATAAACTGGTTTGTTTAAAACAAACTGGGATACATGTACTTGAATACAAGTATGGATTGCTTCAAACAAGAAAAAGAACTGGATTGTCTCAAGCAATATGGATTACTTCTGAATAGAAAGCTGGATTGCACCAAACAACCTGGATTATTTGAATTCAAAACAGAATTGCCTCGAACAATCTGGATTACTTAATAATAAATACGACACTGGATTGCATTGCCTAAAAGGATATGCAACCCTAAATATTAAAAAAATCCTTACTGTGAGTGTCTTGTGTCCGGAATACTTCTGTCTCCACCTATTGCATCACTAGCAGCTTGATTAAATTGGTTTCTATTATACTTGTCCTCTCCGTCTTTCAGTGCTCCTCCTTTTAAGTAAACTTCTTCACTAAATGGTGGCCGACTCACTCCCTCCTCCTCATGGATATACTAATAAAATAAATGACTTTTATTATTTATTTACTTAACATTGGATTAAAGTGGATTCCCATCAGTTTGACCAAAGATGGGCAATAAAAAATGTAGACCTGATATTACCCAAGCATTCAAATTCTCAACAGCTGCCTGGCACCACATGACCCAATACCACTTTTGCTGAAAGGTCAGGTTCCGACTCACATAATGCTTTTACAAATGATGAATAATTAATTTAGCACTTTCTCGAGAGGTGAGCTTGGGCTGCCTGTGTTATGAAAAGTGTTTATCCAAGGACTTCTTGAATAAAATTGTGGAGTTCTGATTTCTGAAGTTAGATGAAAAACTCTAATTAAAAATTTGCTTATGACTGAAACAGAAACTCTGATGACCATATGGCAATTTCACAGGCCATCATCAAAAACCTGAGAGTGTTTCATCAGATATCCAAATGTCTCAAAGTTGGGAGAAAGAACTTGCCTGTATCTCGTTTTTTCAACCCACTTCTCCATGTTTGGATATCCTGATGAAACACTCTATCTTGTGTTTTAGATATTACTTATAAAGACAAAAACTTGTCAACTACATAACTCTCACTATAACATTAGTGTATGTAGCTATAAAATATTTAACACACTAACAACACATTAACTTTTGGCGACATCCCTTCAAACATAGAAATTTATGAATACAGATGTACAGCAATAATTATTAACAATATCATCACAAAGCCATTCAAAACTTAATAACTTAATGAAATTATACAATCTCTCTTAAAATTTCTTGTTGCTTAAACCCATCTTACATCTTGTACATTGAAAAAATAATCACCCTATAAATCTCAAACTATTAAGTAAATTTTGCCGTGTTCACTGTTTTATTTAAGCCATTGTTTTCAAAATTCTCAAATTGGACTGCTAATAAAAAATCAAGAAAAAATGTGCCTTGCATTCTACAATGAATGCAAGTTTGAGACGTTGTATTTTTGTTTTCTGTCATCAAACCTGTGGTTAAGACAATTTGTGCCAGACAGTACCTGTAAAATTGTTCTTTTGATTAATTATGCATCTTATATAGTTTAACCACGCAACCACATAACCATGCTAAAATTTTGCAAATTCTCAAAGCTTGTAAGAGTATGGACCTAAGCTTATATTTATGTGCAACTATTCTTTGATCAGATTTGCAGCGTTAAGAATTTAGCCCGCCTTTGCTTTAGAGACTTAGAACAAAGAGAAGAGTGATACTGCATCTTAGAAAAATATTCAATTATTCATGTGAAATTTCGCCACTTCATACAGTGACACATACAAAGAACTCAATAGCAAGACAATGCAAACCTTTAACACGCAACAAGCGGCATGCGGCAACACTTCATGTAATGAAGACACTATTTAGTTTTAAGAGTTGTATGGCACCATCGCCTTTCTGGATAGACAAAATAATCTCAAGGTTCAATTAATGTCTTGGTTAAATAACCTATTCCTGGAACTCCCATACTTTTTAACTCGTTATTAAAGGTAAACTTTTCCTCGTGCGGCAGCCTCTTACCTTCGGCGGATCACCCCGTAGAAATCCGGAATCTGATGTAAAATACAATATTCCTAAAAGCCATATCACTATCATTAGAAGGATGAAAACTCTTCTTTTTCTGATAATCATGATGTTGCTTCAGTGCGGAAATATTAAAATTCTTGCAGTATGCTATTTACATTGCATGCATATGAGTTGAAAAGGACAAGACTCTTTTTGCTTGGTAACCAGGTATTTACAACCGCGAATACCGCTGAGAGGTAGGCACGCAATTCGTACAAATGAACTCTGACAAAACCATTGAAATGTGAAACACAAAAATTTGGTTTTATCATATCAACTGAGTTGATGAGGTAAATTAAAACTGAAAGAAACTGAAAGCTGACATTTCGAGCATTAGCTCTGGCCAGGGTTTATTTAGAAACTGACCCCCTTATTTTTTCTTTGAAATGTGGCCAGAGGTTTTTGCATTGAGATTTACGAGAATGGAGTATCACAGCCAACCATCACACAGAACGACTGATAGCTCAAATCAGTAATATTATTCACGTGACAATATGGTTTTGCCAGCTATCAGTACTCGAACCTCCCGTTAGCCGGGACATCCTTGGGACCACATTCAAGTATCAGCTTTGGGGACGTGTGAAGAGCTTATCTTGTTCCAAGAGCTCTGCAGATAGTGAGAAGCGGCACGAACTGGGGGCCGGGGGCAAAAATGCGTGCGAGTGACGAAGAGGCTAGAAGAGGTCTTCAATCTCATCTCATAAAAAGAACACGTTTTTCACTTTTTATATATACACAAGATAAATAATTGAGAGTCTCAAATTGTAGCCGCATTCAGCAGTGACAGGATAGTGGACCAGGCGTTATCAAATGGCTTTAAGACACCGGCTCGTGGCTTGATCTCAAGTGTTTCTCACTTCCCTAAGGTGTTGTGGTTAGGTCGCATCAGGAACTGGGTACAAGTCTAACTTGACACATTAACGTGACACACACCCTTGGTAACACATAAGGTGGTAACACGGGCAGTGAAATACCCACAGTTCTAGCTTAGGCCTGTGTATATACCAAAGTGAAGCTGGAACCTGTTTTTAGATCTCATCAGGCATGATGTTTCTTCAAGGGGCCCTTAGAAATCTGTACATGTAATCACTGCTTTCAAGGGAAGAGAAGATAATGGCAAATGAAATCGAGATTGATGTGTTCGGGTTTCTGTGCCAGTTGGCAACTTTCTCGGAATGGCACAGTCCAAAATTTGGAACTTTAGATTTTAAAGTAACAGAGGATGCCCTTCGCAAGATATTTCCTTGGGAATCAAAGTTTACTAATGTACGAAGTGGAAGTTTATCCGAGAGATTGTATCTTCCAAGTTTAAAAGCGGGCGATGAAGCCGGAAGTGCTTGGCTTAGATACGAAGCTGATCTTGACATCATGTTCATGCCAGAGAAAGCCGTTATCAAAGAACCAGGACTTGGAAAAGTTGAAGAAAACAAGGATGACTCCACCAGTGAAGTTATTGCCTTCATCGAGAACGCAGAAACTCCACGCTATGTAAAACTCCGAACTAACACTGCTTGCAAGTGGAAACTGCCAGACGAGATTTTAGAAAGCGAAGGAGGCAATGTTTATATTTCAAGCTCCAAGTTTTCCGAGGTATTTCGAAAACATTTGCCACAGATCGGCGCTCAAAAGGCCGCCGGACCCTCACAACTTGTAACGTCAGAGCACATTCAACAAATGAATTCATTTGGCATCCTAGAATCTGTTGATTTGGTGTTTGCCTTTCGCTGCCCCGAATGGCCTTCCGTTGCGGTTGAATGGGTCGAGCGAAAGCGAAACTGGCCTCCAGCAGAAACCATTCAGGCGTTAATTCAGCAGGGCTGCGCCGTTGTTGCGAAGGGATTTCCAGGTAGCTTTTATGAAATGAGACGGAAATGTTTCATTTTTATCTCTGTTTATCTCTGTTCTCGTTAAGCGTTATTGATTAGATGTAAGGGGGGGGATTGAGGGGGTTCTACTGTAAAAGGGAGGGGATGGTACACATAGGAAATTTTGAAAGGGAACCTTAATCACTACCTCGTTTTGTGAGCGTGGCTCGAGTCTATTTTTACCCACAAAAGGTAGTACCAATTCTGACAAAACAGTGAACGTCTTTTGCTGTCAAAGTTTTTCTGGTTTCCTCCCTGAAAAGTGCATGGATAATTCTAGCAATGGTCATTTGATCACGACATTACCAGGATAATTCAAACAATAATCATTTGATGTTTGAATAACCTAAGAGAAACCAACTCTAGACTACGATTTGCGCTCATGGATAGTCCAGTGTAAAGAACACGCTAGGGAGCGCCTGCACCTCTCCCCACCCTCCCCTCCCTCTTTACTTCCTCCCGCACAACTCTGAGGCAAATTCTGTTTTTTTTTTAATTAGATGTAAGACAAGACACGATAAATTTAGTTATTTACCGTTTAACCATCAGATACAAGAACATAAACGATGACGTAAAATCAGACAGCTTACAAATTTACTGTACTATATTACAAGATTAGATAATTGCGAAAAAATGGATTTAATAGAGGGAAGTAACTTTTTATGCAGACACGGTTGATCTTATCACTCCACTACAATTCACCTGGTAAAAACAACACTTGGTTACTGAAGGTGCTCTTGCGCCCTTCTGTGGTGTCGTTTTCGCCCAAGACTGCCTCCTCTGCAGATTCCTCTTTTCTTAAATCTGTCAGGAACTTGCCTGACTGCGAAAGCGAGTGTACTTGTAAAGCTTGGGAAAGAGCATGAAGCGCCCGCGCTCTTCTCAGGTCAAGCGAGAGACTGGGGATGATTCAGCGACCGAAGGCTGTTCAAAACCGCTAGAAAGGGCGCAAATGCTAGTCACTGAATCCGCCCATGACCTCAACTACGAGAGGCGCCTTAGCACTAGGGCCTCATCCGCAGTAATGTATCTGTATTTGGTGTCTCGAAAACGGATTTTAAAAAATCTGCGTTCACACTAGGGGTAAGAAACGGATATCGTAAGATGTGTTTGGGTTCCCAGGCTTGGTTCCGGACCTTTTTGCTGTCTTGTGCGCAATGGCACCCCCGATATACTAATCAGTGGTACCCCTGATACTACCGGCGACTGCATAATGCAACTTGTGGCGTCTGCGTTTTGGGAAAGTTCTGTTTTTACCTTCCACACCAAAACGGTAGACCTCTGTTTTCAAAATGTCTACACTTTGAAGAGCGTTTTCGAAACGATAAACATCTCCGTTTTCTATCCTTTTAGTGTAGATGGTGGGCTAAAACGCACACAAAAGTAAGCGTTTTCAAAAACGCGTCAGTGTGCACGGCCCCTCAGAGTATTTTGTTTACAATAAGAAAAACAAAACAAAACAAAACAATGCGCAACTTACAATGTTTGCGACTACAAAATTAATTATATAACCTACAATACAACACAGAAATGTTGCAGTACGTACAATGGTTTTATTACAATAATATTACTTACAATCTTACATTGCAGTGTATTGACTCATTCTTTACCGTAGTTTTACTAAATGCCAGGGTATAAAAGTTGTTGTTTGCATTGCAGGAAGTGAAACTTCACACCTTGAATGGAGGCTGTCATTTTCCCTAGCTGAAACTGAGCTTGCGCGAAATCTCACTCCAGTACAGAGACGATGCTACTTGCTCGTCAAAAGCATCATCAAGGACCTCAAATGCAATTTTTTACCTTCCTATTACATCAAATGTAGCTTCTACTGGTTATTAGAGGAAGAAAAAGCCTACGTCTGGAGAAACACAAACCTTGGAAATTGTGTCCTCATCGCCTTGACCAGGCTGGTGAAATTTCTGCAATGTTATACGCTGCCCAATTATTTTGTGAGAGAAAGGAATCTACTACAGACTGTCCCAAAGGAGGATTGTGAGATGTTGTCAGGAGCCTTAAAGGGAGTCATTGCAAATCCCATTCACTGTTTTGCCAACTCGCCTAAAGTCATGGGACGCCTGGAGTCAGTGTTGAGTGCAAGTCCCGAAGAGCAGGGTTACAGTAAGCTTGTCGTGCTTCTGAGAGAATTTGATGGTTGTTCTCCAGGAAAAGTAGATGCACTGAAAGACTTGCTTAAATTTCACTTTAACAATCTTGGCTTGACTTTGTTGATCGGAGAGCCAGAAACAGCGCAAAAAGGATTGGAGTATATTCAGTGCGTGGTGGACATTTTAAAAGGGGCTGGAAAGAACACAAACGCGTTAGAACTTCTCTGTAATTTTCTTGTCCGTAGCACTGAACGCGGTGATGGTGACATGGCTCCCTCACGCTTGGTCTCCATGAGAATCCTAGGCTTTCCAGATGATGAAATAATTTCAGCTTTGAGCAAAGCTACAGGAAGCACTGAGCTTGCCGCGCACCTATACAACAACGCGGGGTGCTTTTACCACGCCCAAGCGTACAACGATTCAGATGACCCATTTGAGCCAATTGGGGAGCTGCTATCTCATGCAGAGGCCGTGCTTAGAAAGGCTGTAGACCTTCAACCAGACAAAGCTAGCCATCATGTTGAGTTAAGCATGTTTTTGTATAGAAATGACCGCTTTGAAGAAGCCATTTCGGCTGCCAAGAGAGGCATTCCAGAGAGCAAGTCTTCAGATACGCTTGAGTATCTAGAATACGGCAAAAGCGAGGAGCTAACTTTAGATGGCAACCTTGGTTACCATGTGCAGCAGAATGGGTCTATTGAAGCCCCAGCTTTGGTGTTTGCATACTATGTGCTCGTGGCTTGTCTGGAGGAACTGGACAGGAAAGATGAAGCTCTGCAGTTGATGTCTTCTTATAAAGCGGCGTGTGAAGATCCTCGCAAAAGCAGTTGCAAAGACGACGCGATGGTGTTGTTTAATTTTTCTTGCTTACTTTTGAAGATAACAGAGATTCAGTAATGAAATAACTTTGATGCTTTAATTTTTCATTATGGAATTAACAGTGTACAACTAACAAAGTTATAGTAAGAAAAACAGTGCCTTGCAACCACGCAGCAGACACGTTTCTTTTGCTGTGTTTAAGTTAAGTTTAATGTTAATGATACTTTATACCAACTGTGCAGACTGTATAACTGTGTTCGCGCGATGACAATTTCTCGTCAACAAATTAGCATAAGAAAAGAATGTCATTAGTAAAATCATCTACTTTAAAAGAAAGGCCCGTTTACACATGCGATTTTTGATGCGATTTTTGCCGCGCTCTCCAATTCAACTTTTGTCGCAAGTGAACTGGCGGCGATTTCGCTGCGATTCAGGGTGCGATGTTTGCTGCAATTTCCCAAAAATCGCTGCCAAGTTGCATCAGGTTTCGAAACATGTGCGATATCGCGGCGACAAATCGCACAGAAATCGCACTCTGAAAGCGCCGCTAGTTTACACGCGCGATGTAATGATACAACTTGAGTGCGACAAAAATTGCATTAAAAAGAGCGATAAAAGTTGCATAAAAAATCGCATATTTGTGTAAACGGGCCCTTAAATGAACTTGGAAGGATGAAAAATTAGTGTGAAGAAAAAAAACAACAAAAAGAGAAAAAGGAAAGAAAAATAGAGAGACCAGAAACAAGTAAAGAAAGACATGTAAAGAATGGACAAATGAATGCACGCGATAGAAAAGAGTATCAGGTTAAGGAAAAAGCGAACAGACTGTCATTCTTTGCTTAAAACCGCTTACTTGAAGAATCATATTTGAAGAGGGTATACGGCAGGGCTGGAAAATCGAGTTCGACCTAAAATAAAGCTTTTCCTTCAATACCAGACACAAACGACACTAAATGATCCAGTAAGATCTCGAAGGAAAATACATACAACCACTGTCTTCGCACCGGAAAATGTGTACAAGCAAACCAAACCACGATTGGTTTTGGTCTTTCTTCTAATTTGTGTAGAAAATAGCGCGAGTTACGAGTTTTTTAAAGAGGGTCTTAATGGTTAAAGTAGCTTTGACGGTTGACAGCTGAAAATATAGATTTGATTTTGACGGATGATATATTTTCGGTATTTAAAGGTATTAAGAAAAAAATCCCTTCGAAGATTTAAATTTAATCATGTACTATTGTGGGTAAAAGTAACGCCCTTCTTTCAACATTTTGAAAGACGGGTGTGTGCAAGGTTTAGACTTGCTCCAAGTCGCGCGTTATGACTATGGAGGACGCGCGCGCGATCCAAGCGCCTGAAACAAAATATTCCACGCACGAGTTTTGCAACAATCTGAACATCGATCACCGTGCTATAAATGCACATATGCAGAGCGCGTTTTGCAATCACTTGCTAAACATTTCTTTTGTCCACGCGGAAAAAACCAGCGACTTGTAGCAAGTCTATACACTGAAGGTTTTGAGGTTATCCGTGTCCAAAGATGAAAGACATCTCTAGTTTGATATCGAACAGACGGTACGTAAGCACTTGAATGTGTAATAGCATAAATCGCCGAATGTAGATTTAAGCTTGAAACTGTGTGATACGTTCATGATCAGGTGTTTCCCGCAACTGGAACCCTGAACCACTGCAAATGGGCGTTTAGTTGAATTTAATAGCATTCTGTATTATTGAAGTGTCTTTTTATTTTCCGATGTAAGTTAAAGGAAATTCGCACAATGAGAAGCCAACTAGAGTGGTTTGAGGAAGTCGAAACAAGTCTTTAAAGCAACAAGGACAACAACAGCAACAGTAACAACAACAACAACTGAACGACAAAAATAACTGAGGCCCAGTTCAGACGCCGTTAACCTTTCATGTGCCGTTCCAAGTAGTACGTAGTTATTTGGCAGTTGTAAGGTGTCCAAATCACTTTTTTTCGACAGATTTCAATTATCTCAGGGTACGGCAAAGCTAGATGCTTAATACGACCTAGGAGCGATGTATTTGGTACGGCACATGAGAGGTACGGCGTCTGAACTGGGCCTGAGTCAGAGAAGGAGGTCCACCCTTTAAAGTGAAGAGGCGCAGTTATGTAGTGGTTAGTGAGACTCCACCAGCGAACCGTTAGAGATAGAATCCTAACAGAAATTGAGGAGGGAATGGTAAACTTGCAATGTTTTAACGCCTCACCAAGAGGGAGAAGTGATGCTGTTAGTCGCTTCATCCCTTACGGAGAAAGATGCTTTCAATCCCTCATCCCGCGGATATCTTTGGCCCCATCCTGCCATACTGCCATTTTCAGACACATTATCGCGAACTCGCATGGCTTAGCCCGCGTTTTTTTTCCAAGCGGTTTCACAATTTAGTTGAAATTTCTTAGCCTATAGAATAACCGTCCCACGGACGAGATCTCGTCGTTACTGCATATGAAACCAGGCTCACAAGCAGACTATACTTTAGAGACAAAATGTAAGGATTTGTATGGAACTTGACCGCTAGTTCAGTCAGGAAACTAAAAATGACGATAAATAGCCAATTTACTTTACATACCAGATCAAATATTGTCCTTGTGCTATTCCTTGACCATCTGAAAGCATTGCAACCGCGTTTTAGCCAGCTTTTGGGTTTCCGAAACCGTGAACCTTCGATGAGTTTACTCAACAAGCGTTTCAAATTCGCCGTAACAAGCCTTTAAAATCGCTTGGTGTGTCGCTGGCTTTAGACACAGGCCGCCCAAGCTCAAGATAAGAGATTCGGTATGTTATAAGGTGGTGTTGTGTTACAACGGTTTGAATTATAAATGTTTGAATGGGAAGACAACGGTTTTTTTTAGATAGTAGAAATTATTGTTGTTTGACAATATAGTTAACTAATCCCGTTGCTTTGTTATATTCTTTGCCATTTGCCAGCTTCTCAGGCCGATTTGAAGCCATTTCGGCGATTTAGCGGTTCCCGGAGTTTCCACTTCTCAAAGAAGCGCTTCTCTTAGCTTCTCCTGTACTTTAGACAGACTTTATACAGCCAATCATTGACTACTTAATTTAACCCCCCCCCCTACTCTGCCCACCCACTTCTCAGTAGTGTGTATTCAAATTTCGGAGTTAAATTCAAACCACGAAGTACCAACATTCAAAGGGGTAGGGGCATCCGAAATATAGTTTATTTTTCTTTCTTTTTTTTTTTTCAACAGCGAATTTTATAGACAAATCCATTTTGAAGAGAGTGTTCCAACCACGTTGGAACACTAGAACTAGAACTAGTTCTAGCTCCTTAGACTGCTGACCACTTAACATGTCTCCACTCAGTCCGGCCTACCGATATTTCTTTTGCCCGAAAATTTTTCGTGAGAGAAAGCTTTCTTTGAGTTTTCTTTCACTATTGTTCATTAGTTAGCAAGATATTTCTTTGCTTCCTTTCCCTGTGTACTTTTTTCTTTTGCATATAAAGCTTTCCAGCCGAATTAGCTATATTTGGATGGTATTGGTCCAAATCCCCCGTTCCCCTCAAAATCAAATGCCCGGCCCTTATCTCGCCCTGCGGCTGATTTAGCAAGTTCAGGTAGCAGAAGTAGCAACAAAAAAAAAAGACGTTTAGTACTTACGAAGAACATGGCCACTGATGGCCTCTGCCTTTTTTCCTTGAGACATGTACCAAGAAGTTGAAAAAGTTGAACATTGAAGCCGGACCAAACATTTTCGCAAACTTGGTAGTGCGGGTTACTCGGCTCGTACGGGGACCTCATTTAATTGGCGATCATGCGTTCTTTTTCATTTTTTCTAATAACGCAGGTTAACGGGGATCATGCAGCTGCTACGTGTCGCTAAAGCAGTACTTCTTCGTTTTAGTGTGTCAGTGTGCGTGTTGTGTTTCTTTTCTCACTTCAACCGTCATATGTTCTCCTTATATGACGAGAGCTCCACGGCTCACAACGGGACCACAACCAATGTATAAGGATTTCTATGAGTTTTTATCTCCAGTAACGGTAAAATCCCACATCAGACTTATATTTTTAGCGTCCAGTGTTCCTGTTGCTCGCATGGGCTCCCGCAGCGCCATAGATTACCCTAAGGAACTGATCAACACTCGAAAAAATCGCATACAATTTCTATATTTTTGGACTTCGTGAGCCTGGGTGTCCTGCGGTTGATTTTAATTCGACAGGCGGTCAAGCGTTACCTTTTTATTTGTTCAAGGTTCAACAATCTACATGCAATTATAGTCAGAGGCGGTTTTAGTTAGCGACTTCAAATGCTGGACTGACTGCAACGCACTGACATGGCAAAATATCAGACTGTACAAGAAAGAGATGGCGACTGGGTCGGTCCTCAGTATTCTCTCGTGCATGGCGTCAGAATAGCTTCATTGCTGGTGGATCCAAATTTCGGCGAAGATCTTGAACGATTTCAAACGAGGAAAGACGATGTGTTCGTGGTCAGTTATCCCAAATCAGGTGTGAATTTCAACTTAGAATATTATATTTAGTACTAAATAGGAAATGACAGCCTAAGACGCCTTAACCGTTAAAAAAAAACAAAGAATCAAAATTAATTTTTCATAATCAGTGAAACCCGCAACGAAACGCTAGATGATCGAAGAGGAAAGCACGGCACTCCATTTATATTTGCAGTATATTAAACTTACTTTAATTCAACTGTTACACATTTAAAGTCACATTACAAATGTTAAGTACTTGAGTCAAAAACTGATTTTAACATCCCGAACTGATCGAAATTGAACAACATATTTCGCGTGACTATTGCCTTCAGCTTGCCATAATTGTGACCTTGCAAATTGTATTTGCGTGACCTTGATAGGATATACATATTACATATCCCTAAGCAGTTAGAGCTGCAATAATGAAGAGGAGGTACTCCAGATTTAAAGTGACGGGAGGAGCGCGTAGGATTTTTTTTTTTGGGGGGGGGGGGAGGTGGGGGAAAGAAATTTTGGCCTTCAATTTTTTGGGGCTAGTTTGGTTTAAGTAGAGACCGTGTTAATCACTACTGGATTTCGAAAGGTTCGAGAATTCATCATGGCATTTTTGGTTTTTTTGGGGGTTATGCTTCAGGTTTTAATTTATGTCAACACTTGCACCTCCCCGTCAATTTAAACTTCTTCCTTGTTAGAACTCATCAGCATGGATAGCCCCAGGTTGGAGAGCTGGACAAAGACACAGCGGCACTGCTGTGCATTCACCTTGGCAGTAAAGGGCAGATGATAAGCTGTCGCTTTGTCTAGCTCTCTGCCTGGGCCGGGGCTATGCCATGCTAATGAGTCCTCACAAGGACGAAACAGCTGTCCACATTCTCGTCCCCAGAGCTACGCGGTTCCGACCAAACAGATCATAGGTTCTGGGTACGAGGATGGCAGTCTGTGGCTGCCATTGCGCCCGGGGACGCGCCCGGGTGATATGGTTGTGCGCATGCGTAAGGTACTGGCCATGCCGCGGGGATGGTGTGGTATTTGCCTCAAGCTTTATTATTATTATTATTATTATTATTATTATTATTATTATTATTATTATTATCAATATTATTAATATTATTATTATTGCTATTTACCCATCAAGAATGCATGGAAATATTTAATTTCCTTATTCCAGCCGTATCAGCCATTATTTTCCTTCCTCCTACGGCCTAAACGTCTCTTATACCTCTCTGCTTATAAAGAGAGAGAACATTGATTCACTTTTAAACCATTTCCTGTTTAAGCAACAGAAAGCGATGACCCGTTTGATAGAGAATCTCACATAAAAAATTCAATCCTGTCAACGAATTTTGGGTCTACTCAACCCCCCGATATACAGGAGCAAACCAGTTACAAATCCCCTGAAAACCTCTCACAAAGTCGTTTTATTCCAGGATTAATTACTGCTATTTTATGAAATTGATAACAAACGCTTTTCAATTATGCCACCATTATTTTTACATTGAAAGGAACTACGTGGGTCCGCGAGATTCTGTGGCAGATTGTTTACGGCGGCACAACAAGTGATGTACATCTAGGGAGTCGTGTTTTCTTTTTGGATGCACATCCATTACTGCGTGCGCCCGAGCGATACGTCGACCCCGAGCAAGCTCAGTCGGAACCAGTCTCCAAACCTGTTATTGACCTCCTTCCCAGTCCCCGTCTGATGGTTTCACATCTTCCTTATCATGTGATACCCAAAGGCAAAGACGATTCCACGGCGTGTAAGTACATTTACATCGCTCGAAACCCAAAGGATGTTGCAGTTTCCTATTACCACTTCATTTTACCATTTTACAGTCAGAAGACACCTCAGTTGACCTTGGAAATATTTTTCAAATTCTTCCTCCAAGGAAAATGTGAGTATTTTACAATTTACGCCATAAAACGCTTCATGTCTTATAAACATCCCCTTCCTTTTATTAATCCTCTGGCTAAGGTGAAAAGGGCAAAAAGAGGTGAACGCCGGTCGACCTCCTCCCTCCATCGGGAAATGATCGTGATAAGTAGTCTGTCGACGTTGCATTGCCGAGCAACTTTTCGGAAAAACATCAAGTTTTACAACATAATTAGGTGAAACATGTTTTCAGTGGGCGTCTTGTACCTTTATGGCCATTATTTCGTCGTTTCAGTGTTTTCGTTTATTATTATTATTATTATTATTATTTGCTTTCCTCGCCTTAAAAATAATTTTTGCAGTGAGAACAGGTACGGTATAGGGGACCTCAGGTAATGCACGCGAGTAGCAGGAGAACACATAGGGCCGATTATTTAAACGAAGCCTAAGTTAGACGTTGTTTAAGGCTAAATCGAGGTTTAGACGACGACTCCATAATCCACGGCTAACCGGAGTCTAAATTGCATTATTTGAACGCCGATGAGCCGGAGTTCACGAAGACCACGTTTAGACGACGTCTAACAAGTGTACCTATTGTTCTGACATCATGCATGCGTGTTACTCCCAGAGGAACTCTATTGTCTTGCTGTTGTTTTCTTTTAATAAAAGGACTGCATACATAATGTGGTATAGAGATGTGCGGAAATATTTTCAAGAAATTTTACTTTCGTTTTTAAAGGAAATGAAAAAATGGAAACACATATCTCTTAAATTCAGTTCAGAGGTTCAGGAAGTGCATAAAAATACAAATTAAGAAACAAGTTAACTGCAAAGGGCTAGACGGTTAAACGACGTCTAAACCTACTCAGGAGCAGGTCTAACGTGCTATTGTTTGTTAGTCCACGGTTAAACTTCGTCTAGACGCGGCTTATGATAAACGTTGTTTAAATAATTGGAATCAAGGGCTAAATCCCGATTTAGACCACAACTTTCTTAGCCGGGGGTCTAAACTTCGTTTAAATAATCGGCCCATAAACTATTAGGAGTTTTGATGCCTCTGCCTGTTTGTTTGAAAGTCGAAATAACACTGTAATCCATAGTGATCTGAGGATCTCATTTCTCTGGTTGAAACTGGTTTTTAAGACTTCAGAAAGAGAAAAATCTCATAGTAGACAAGTAGTTTAAATGACAATTTATTAGTAGTTCAATGGCAATCCAACCTTAGTTTAATCATGCTTTAACAGCTGATCCTACCCTTAGGATAGTAAAACCTCGTCTAAGTCATTCTTTCCTCGGTTTGTTTTCGTCTCCTTAAATTTTTAATTGCTTAAAAAAACTGAGAATGTTTGGAGGCTTCCCTAAATAATTGTCTAGTCATTGAGTAATGGATCCAGAACTTAGCTTAACACTTTAAGCAATAGGGACAAGCATCTAACTTCTCCTTACAGTATTCCTACTTGATCAAACATACAGGTCACGAGAATAGAGGAAATGATCACCAAACATGAAATGTCTTGATGTTTGTGCAAATTCTCTTAACTAGTACCATAAGAAATATGTGGAGAATACTAAGGAGAATAAGCATATTAATACTGGGGCTTAAAGTGTTTTAAAAATCAAAACGCCAAAAAGGTGGTGAGGGAGTAAAATTGCTAGCCCCACCCCACCCCCCACTAGAAGTTTGATGTAAACAACTTGAGGTTTCAGGAAGTGATACAACCTCATTTTGATTGCATTTTCCATCCTTACTTTGCAGTTGCTTACAACTTGTGGTCTGACCATGTTCTGGGCTGGTGGAAGCAAAGAGACAATCCTAATGTGTTGTTTCTGAAGTATGAAGACATGAAGAAGGTGTAACTGTGAACGACATTTGATGTTTATTATTAATTCCTTCACCTGGGATCTTATTAAAAATGGCGGCCGTAGAGTTCAAAGCTTTGTTTGGTTTTCCATTAAATTATCTGAAAAAGCATCACGAACTAAAGTATGCTTTCTAGGAAGGTTTGTGTATTTGCGGTTTTAGCGCTTAAGTTGTTGATTGTACAAATTCAAGACAGTTGTATGAGTGAAGTGATTCTCGTCCTCGTCCTACTACAGACTGCGAGCAGTTCTATTTCTGCTCAGGGATAGTCGAGCAACAAGAAAACGCATGCGAGAGCAAAAATCACCTGCCAAGTGAAAATGTGACCCGCTTATGCACTACGTGGGCGGCTCACCATACACTCGTCCACGCGGCAGGCGATTTTGGTGCTTGCTCGCAAGCTCTTTTCGCTCGACTATCCGTGAACGGAAAGAGAGACTGCTCGTAGTCAAGCCCTGCCACTCTTGACGGCATTAATTCGCTGTTTCTTCTCACCAGGTCGTGCTAGGAACTTAAAAGTCCACTCAGTGTTTCTCTGTAACGTTATCTTTGCCTCGAGTTAATTACTTTTTGTTTGCTAATTATTCTACTGAGTAATCATGAGTGGTTACCATTTTTGAATAAAGTCCGTTACTTGTCGTCAGTGCCATATTCTTGATATTTGGCGCGCGAGTTTAGTGGTCATCGCGTATGACGGAGGTCAGAGGGATGATGGATGATTGTATGGTGCTGCTTTCTTAGCTCAGACAAGACACTTTACTCTCCACATTGTTTTACTTTCTCTACCCAAGAAATCCTAACAGATAAGCGGGGAGGGGGGGGGAGGTAGCCCTGCGATGGATTAGCATCTCATTCAAAGGGGAATAGAGATGCTTCTTGCCGCTTTGGTGAGTTGGGTTCCCTCAGTAAATACTACTACAACTATCATTGTAATTCGCTAAGCGCTATCAGGTGTATTATTGCGTATTGATGAATCACTAGTAATGAAGAAGTATCCCGTACAGGGAGGGTAGCAATTCTTGTAGTTTCTTTATTTTATGGACACAACCCCGATAAACTCCAGTTGCATGACCTCGCTTATTATGAGTCTTCCATATCTCAGTGGTAGAGCGTTCCAACCGGTATCTGGAAGGTCATGGCTTCGATTCCCGGTGGGGGCTTGGAATTTTTTTCCCAGTAAGATCAGATTATCTACATTTGTATGCCTGCTCACAAAACTAAATTTTCCTGTTTGTTCTATTCCGAAGGACTTGCCTTGC
This sequence comes from Siderastrea radians, assembly GCA_964017195.1. Taxonomy (NCBI): domain Eukaryota; kingdom Metazoa; phylum Cnidaria; class Anthozoa; order Scleractinia; family Rhizangiidae; genus Siderastrea; species Siderastrea radians. The sequence continues at coordinate 46,700,842 of OZ024892.1, read as the reverse complement.
TGTGTGAAAGCTATGGCGGAATTTGTGGGAAAACCTTTGACGGAGGAGGTGATCCAGCGTATTGTACATCAGTGCTCATTTGGGGAGATGAGGAAGAACCCGGCTTCTTATCAAGTGTTCCCTGGGAATGATGACGTCAGGTTTTTGCGTAAGGGGGAAGTAGGTGATTGGAAGAATCACTTGACACCAGAAATGAATGATCAAATCGAAAAAGAGTTTATTGAAAAGATGAGAGAACATTGGCTGGAATTTGACTGATGAAAACAGAATAAGTCTAGCGCTGGTCCAAATGACCGTGAGAAATTAGTTTCGATTGCATGGTTGTAAACCGGTAAGCGTCTCCGCTACATCGATCACTGTTAAGTTGACTCCGGATAACTCGAACCATCAACGGAAATAAAAAAGGTGGCCGTTGTAGGGAGGTGGCCGTTATTAGAGGTTCGACTGTATATATATATATATATATGACCCATTTCTATTTCTCCACCTAGACCTGACTGCGTTAGTATTTATTCCCCGAGGATGCAAGGCCTCACAACAGGAGTACTCGACAGCAGAAATATGAGGACTTGCGCCCTGGGGGTGGGGAGGCTGCACAAGTGAGTTTTCTCAATAAAGTTTTAAACCCGCGGGAGGTTCCGCCCCTAGGCCCATTCGGAGATACTAGCAGCAATTGCTACTCTACAAATCCAAATGTGTAAATACAGTTTATGTTATGTTATGAACACTTAGGCCCGGTTCAAACGTCGAACTTCGTATGTGCCGATCCTAATGCAAATTAGCAAAAACAATAGCTTTTGCTCTTTTGCATTAGGTTCGGCACATGTAAAGTTCGACGTTTGAACCGGGCCTTACCCTTTACTATACTTATTGCTACCAAAATGGCATTCCTTTATATACTTGCACCCCTCTCTTATACATCAAGTATAAGCCAAAACAGAAGCATATCCTATGGTGCCTGCATTTTCCTCTGGGTTTTCAGTTGCCCCTGGTCAGTTACTAAAGGTTGCAAGCTTTCGTGTGTTTCGCGTTGTTATTTTTGCCAAATTTCAGCACCGTTTTATATTCTCGACTTAGGGGGCTATCTTTTGACTTTGCTGCGGGGGGGAGCCTCCCTGTATAACCCACTATGGGGTGTACCCACAGGGGTTTGCATCAGATTTGATTGCCATTCATTTAATTGCCAGTAACGGCAGCTATGTTTTTGCCATCTAGTAGTCCTAGCTTTTGACGCTTTTGTAGGGCTGAATTGAACTAACTCTTGGCAAAGTTCAACAATCTGCCACAAATTCAAAAGAAGAGACCAAGCATTTCACAGATTTACAGTTGCAACTTGACAATTCATACTGACTTTTAAATCTATAGACCTGCAGCAACTCTTCGATCTTCCTCTCAAATATTTTTTTTTAAGGTTCCTTGTTTGATTGAAACCATCCTCCAATGAATGCACACCCTGCTACGTTTTCAGGCTCACAAGGACTGCTCAATAGTAAAATACAAGGCTTTGAGTTGATTTGTATGAGATTGCTTCGACAGAGAATAACTCTTTCAAGGGGTCTTTAAAAGAAGTTTGTATGTGTCATTACAGCATATCTTTCTGTGAAAGGCGTGTAAAGTGTTTGATTGAAGACGAAATTTGTCTTTGAGGAGAGGTAGTTCAATACTAATTGGTAGGGCATTTGAACGGCTTTTTTGCCCCCAGGGGAGGGAATTTGAACAATCCAATCTTCAAAAGTTCAAATGCCCGGGGGGGTTGCCCGGGGGGGATGTTGAACTTTCGAATTGATCGGCGCATTATTCAGGAATGTCGACCACACAGCCAAAACCACATTGTCTACATTTAATAATCACTCAGAGCAAGTTTTCAGAAATAACTCTATCATTGTGCATCTCGTGATTTTGTGCTTGTGACGGGAGATATATCATCGTATCATACAATGAACGATTAACACACTTTTCAGCGGTCTTTTCACTCTAAGATAGGTGGCTCATGTATGAGGACATATATTGTCCCGGCTAGGGTGACAGTTTTCATACGATCGGACTCGCAGTGGTGGCCTAGTTTAGTTAGGCGGGATATAGCTAGTGTAAGCCCGGCATTTCATCATTATAAAGTTGGGGGGACTAGATTTGGAAACCGTTGGAGGAGGTAATATTGAAAATAGCTTCATGTCCTTCATCAAGAAAGCCTAGAAATATTTTGATTTCCTTACACCAACCTTTTGATCAGTTATTTTCTGTGCTTCCGTATTAAAGGCCTGTTAGTTTACATGTACTTCTCTAAAATTTTGCATACCAACTACGCATATTATGCTTAGTTATATGCAGACCTCATTCTGGTTAAGAAACAAATATTGCTTTACTTGCTGGATATGTACCAGTCAAAGTGAATCTTCAACATCCTCCCCCCGGGCAACCCCCCCCCCCCCCCCCAGGCGTTTGAACTTTTGAAGATTGGCTTGTTCAAATTCCTCCCCTCGGGGCAAAAAAGCCGTTCAAATGCCCCAACAATTAGTACTGAAATGCCTCTCCTCAAAGACAAATCAAGTTCGTCTTCAAGCAAACACTGTTCACGCTTTTCAGAGAGAGTTATGCCGTAACGACACCTTCAAACTTCTTTTAAAGACCCTTTTGAGAGAGTTATTCACTAACAAAGGCGAGATTCCATCTTAGAAATCCATCAAACCCTGTAAAAACTGAAAAAACTCAAGGGCGTATTACTCTAGAACAAGAGATAATTTGGGTTCAAATTCCCCACCCTTCCAAGGCAACTTTCAAATTCCCCCCTCCCAGGGGCACTATGCACAGCCAAATGCTCGGGGTATGCCCGGGGGGATGTTGAAGCTTCAATCTGACCGTTACATCATTTCGATTTAAAGCATGAAGAAAGTGCTGGTCTCAGTTAGCCAGGCTTCCAGGTTCGATCCAGGTAAAGGAGACTTACATAAAGAATCTCTTGCACGTGAGCTAACAACGTTATAATAGGGGCATGTATCAAATGGATCTCTTCGATGGAAATTCTATCCGGAAGGCATTAATTTTGTAGTATAACCAACTGTATCTCACAGCTAAGAGCTCCAAAATTTTATGGTCTTCCAGTGATCCATAAGAACTTTCATAAGAAAGACACTCCGCTACGGCAAGTTGTCTCAAACACTAGTGCTGCAGCTGGTGGGATTATGTTCAATACAGGCGAGTAATTCAGTGGCCAAGATAAGAAGACTTCCCTTTAACGTTGGTCTCAACAACCAGCACATTATCAACCGGTGAAGATTTCATAAAAAAACAACAATAACAACAACAAAAATCTCGTTCCATGATGTTTCTGCGCTCTTTACAAATACTCAGCCAAAACCAAACCGATGGAAGGCCCTAGTTGACCGGATTCATGTCTTTGAATTTATCACAGTTATCCATCCTACTCGATTTATGCGTTTCGAGTAATCATTTCACTTATCAGAATGAATTTCAGAAGCAGAAAGAGGGAGCTGTTAAGGGGCCCTCTGTATCACACGTATAGTCAAGGTTACCAATGAAACTCACGATCACATATACGTCCCTTCTTGACATTCATAACTTTTCATTGTCGCTGATAAAGTTCAGTTGAGTTGAGCCACATTTCACATTTCAAACGTTTGTTATCCTAATTCTTAACGATATTGTTTGGCGCGCCCTGAATTTAGAAACGAATTTTTATGTCTTACTAGAGGGTCTGCAAAGGGTTAACTGATAGCTGAGAATTGGCCAAAATTTTAACTGTCAGCTGAGAAATGGCAGTTTTTATAACTGATAGCTGAGAAACGCTCAGATAACCGTCAGCTAAGATGGTTGACCTTTTTGGCCTAAATAGAGGTGGATGCAGCGTAACGTTTGCTTAAAAAATAATTTAAGCCACTTTTACCCTCGGCTTGTCTGGACAGCAGACAGCGTTAAACCCCATGACTATCCGTTACCTGCATGTAGGCGTTAACGCTAGCGTTACTTTTAAGTTGGTCCTCAAAGTGAAATACTTTCTTATAGAAAACAATCATATCTTATACTTGTTTTAAAATGTACAGGGAATGTAGTGTAAAACAAAGTTGACGAAAAAAGGCCGCCGGCAGCAATGTCGCTGAAGCAAAGAATGCACAAAGTGTTGTACTTATCGTTAGGAAGTGTTCCTTTCTTCAAAGATATGTTCATTGATGAATAAAGAGACATGATTTCTTTCATAATTCCAATTCACAGTCCGTCCACTGACTAAAAAGAACAACCTCGAACCATGGGTCTTTGTTCCCCTTGACCAGCGGTCGGGAAACGAGCGACCCTGAAAGGTTCTGACAGGAGGGAGTGATGAACTTGGGCCTGGGCACAAGTGCCGGTATTGGCGAATGAAAAACCGAGGTGTCTGGCCATCGTGACGTCACATATAAATCTGCCCCGGAAATTCAAAGGAAAGTTAACAAATGGCTTCCTCGCAAATGTTTACAGTCCAGTTTCTCAAAAAGAACAGATCAAAACAATAAAAGAACGAAAGGTATGCTGCATGCTATAACATAAAAAGTATTCTT
>OZ024892.1:46471292-46691292 GCA_964017195.1 Siderastrea radians | reverse complement strand
TCACTTATAGTTTATATATATTAATATCTAACCTGGCAGTATATTACAATTATTTCAGAACTCGTTTCATCCCAGAGTTTTATCACCGCTTTTAAGAACGTACAGGTTTTTCTATTGTATTGTTTCACCCTATCAGTACAGTCGAAACTAAACATGCCTCTGTGCGATGCGGATTAGTGATCAATCACTTAGGGTCGTGTAGCTGGTACACGTAGCAGGGACATGAAGTCACAATAAACTGAGTCGTCCTCGAGTCTCCCAGCAGCTCAATGGCAAGAGATCCGACCAGCGTGCGAAGGTAGTGGGTTCGATTCCTGTCGGAAACTCAACTTCTTAGGTGTTTCGATACAGTTTTTTGGGACCATACCTCACTTTTAAAATCGGCTCTCAGACAGTCTTCATCTTGTTGGATCAACGTGAAATTTGCACTACTTGTTGGTTTTGGATTGAACTTTAGCGAGGTTTACATTTTGTGAAAATCGATATTTCCGTGACAACGATAAACAAAAATCCTCGAAAACAGCAAAATAAAAATTTTGCGCGATCCAGATTTCACTTTGAAAAGCAAATACCAACATCTTAAACTGTGATGTATGGCAAACAAAATATACAAGAACAAAAAAATTCTGTATGTTTGTTTTGAAGTAAATCGCAAAAACATTTTCAATCTTAGTTTTTGCATAGAAATAATAAATGCACCGAAAAATAATCAATGATTTTATGAAATGGCTAGAAAATACTGTTAAAATGTGTCTTACTTACTAGAACGTTTTGTTGAAATTGGTGTTCGCGATCTCGAGTACGAATTGTTTTTCTAAGATCATTCGCGTAATAATTTTGTGGTAATTTTTGAATTTGAGCACTTTTGCGAAAATCTTAAGAACGGGTCGATAGAGAAGTAAATATCACGGAAGAATGCATTGCACATTACTTTAAATATATTAGCATTTACTTGCCAACTGTTAATATGTTACGCAAGCTTTTCCGTCGGTTCATACGTCCTCTTTAACGTTAAATTTAAAAGTGTTCCAGTGAATCAATGTTAATAAGACTCAATACTAAAACTGGTCACATCATCAAGCACGCGTGTTTAATGTTTTAAAAAAATCCATCGAGCCTTTCTTAAAATTTTAATAATAATAATAATAATAATAATAATAATAATACTTTATTTATATAGCGCTATTTCTATCGCTATCCAATAGCGCTTAACAAGTTGTTTAAAATTACACACACACACACACACACACACACACACACACATATATATATATATATATATATATATATATATATATATATATAACGTTACAATATGTCTATAATAAAAGATAAAAGATCAATAAAACAGTAAAACACTAAAAATGACTTGAAAAAAAACAAAAAGACTAACTAGTTTACGTAGTATATTAAGTAATTCTAAAAAGAAAACTCTAAATTATAAAAATACCTAACTAAAAGCGCTCAAAGTTCAAGAATTACCACAAAATGATTACGCGAATGATCTTAGAAAAATAATTCCTTCTCGAGATCGCGAACACCAGTTTTAACAAAACTTTCTAGGCGTAAAATAGTAAGTAGAAGACACGTTTTAACAGTATTTTCTAGCCACTTTATCAAAGCATTGATTATTTTTCAATGCATTTTAGTATTATTCAATACAGAAATTTTTTATTCTTGTACATTTTGTTTGCCATACACCACAGTTTAAGATGTTGGTATTTGCTTTTCAAATTGAAATCTGGATCGCGCAAAATTTCAATTTTACTGAATTAGAGGATTTTTGTTTATCGTTGTCATGGAAATATCGATTTTTACAAAATGTAAACCACACTAAAGGTCAATCCAAAACCAACAAGTATTGCAAATTTCACGTTGATCTGACAAGAAGAAGACTGTCTAAGAGCCGATTCAAAAAGTGAGGTATGGTCCCCAAAAAAACTGTATCGAAACACCTTAATACCACGCTAATGACATGCTGAAATTTATGTCTTTACTATGACAATAAGTGGTTCGCCTGCAGGCGGACATGGAATGAGCGTAAACGTGGGCACGTGTGGCTCAAATGAGATCTGATAATATTATGGATACAACTGATAATTTTGGTTGCTAAAAAACCAAGTCACGTCTTGTGTGACTTGTGCGTTTCTTTACGTCTTACGTGGCTAGTTTTGCGTCATGTAGCAAGAGTCAAAACAAAAATACTTTTGCACTTCTTAAGTGAACACGCATGGCCTCAAATTATGTCCTGATTTTGGCCTGGGTCAGATCATTTAAAGTTGTCCCTTTTTAGCCGCGCATTGATCGCAAACTCTGACGGGATGATCCCATCCCCTTGAAGGCACAGGCCTCCTACTTTCTGAGCAGTTACTACACACGCCCATTCCACAGGCCCGGCAGTGATGTTTGGTGTCATGTCCCTTGAACTCCGTCTTGCAGCAAACACAGTCTAAAATCTCGGCATCTGGTACCCAGTACCCAGGCCTAGCCGCGTCGGTGATAAATTCCTTAGGGAAATCTATCGCAGTCTTCAAAATCCCGACAGCTGACTGGACTACTTCGGTGACTTTCCGAGCAGCGACGGGGCCAAAAGGCTGGTCAGAATACAGGGTGTGGTCTACTTCAGTGGACGCTGATTCTCGGGGTAACTCCTCGTCTAGCGCATCCGATAAATCACTGAAAAAAAAGGAAGAAAAAAAAACTCTCTCAGTTTCACCTTCTTTTTTCCAATAGGAACGTCGATAACTTACAAACTCGAAAGTCGATGACCGCAGCGAACAATATCTCAGGAAAGTATTGCTCAATAACTCTGATACGAAAGGTCACGCTTTAGGGTTTCATTTACAGACTCAGAAGAAAGCATCTGAAAGCAATGGTCACACAACACAACTCCGTGGTATGGACAGTACCTTACGCATGCGCACAGCCATATCACCCGGGCAGTGGCAGGTGGGGACAGCTGTTTCGTCCTTGTTAGGACTCATCAGCATGGCATAGCCACAGGCAGAGAGCCAAACCAAGTTCAGCGAATCATCTGCCCTTTACTGCCGAGGCTAGTGCAAAGCACTCAATGCATAGCTTTCATATGAGTGGTGATACTTGATGAATTTAAACAAGGACTCACAATTGCAAATTAGAGCTGCCTTCTACAGCAGGCCCCAGTTGTTCAAAGAGCGGATAACTTTATATACTAGATACGCCATAATCCAGCAGATGCAAAATGTGAGAAAATCTCTTCTTGGCCCTCCAATTTATCAAAAGAGCTAGAGTGTTTCTATAAAGAAGTGTGTGCCCTTGCAAACATCTGGCCAAATGTGTAAGCTGAAGGAGAAATGCTCCGTTGGATAGCGACTTATCCACTGGGTAAAGTTATCCACTCTTTGAACAACTGGGGCCAGAACAAATAGAACAGAAAGTAGGAGACTTTTGCTGTGGTAAATCCTTCCACATAGTAAGGTTTTAGGCCCGGGCACTGTGTACGTTACGCGAAAACAGTTGTCGCGTGGGCGATTCCCTGATTCTTTTTCACGACTCTGTTCTTACGACATTGCGCGCGGCAATTGCAGAGGTCGTGCAACGATGTCTGGGTCTCAAAACATTTTAACGCATAAAGCGCAAGTTTAAGACATTGTGCTGCTCGTTAAACCTCCTATTTAGCGACTTTCCCATTGCAGTTGTGGCAAAATAATTTGCGTAATTAAAAATAATAATAAATAAAATAAAATAAATAAAAAATATGTACAAGTTGACTACTTCGTCACGTGCAATTGACAGTTCCAATCCACGCATGTTAGCAGTAGATCAGACCTACCTCAAGTTACAAGCCGGTTGTGGCTGCATCTCAATTGTGGCGGGAGATTTTCCAAAGCAGCGGTCACATACTCGCACAGGAGCGTCACCCCAGCCTCGTTCTGGTACAGGCCTCTTATTGGTTGAACATGCATCACAGACTCCTCGTCCGCAGGAGCGACAGTGGTGCTTAGTCTCCCCATCAGCGAACACTTGACGACACTCCTGGCATGCCTACGGACGAAAAGATACACGAATTGTAAATCTTGGTAAAAAAGCAGAGGGCACCCTTGTGTGCGATGTTAACAAACTTTGCGATTTTGCTCAGTCCCAAAAGTTGGAACCACTTTGTATGCAAAATTCAATAAACAGCACCACAGGAAAGCACTTCTCTTAATGTCTTTCATTTGAGTGGTGTCACAGCGTAGGATTTCATCCGCAAACTCGACGTATGTCGAAAAGGTTAGCTCAACCATAAAAATGACCGCGTCTACTGAGATTGTTGAGATGGCCGCCACCAGCAACACTCTCCCCTAACCCAAGCCTTAACAATTAAGACCTCAGACAATTGGAACCAAGATTTTCATACAACACCGGACAAAATCGTTGAATTATAGTGAGTAGAGTGGACTGGTTACGTCTGCAGCTATGAATTGCTCCTTTACTGCTTCATCATCTTGTAATAAGATGTCAAAAATCGTTTCAAAATTTTTTCCGAATACAAAGAGCCCATCCATACCGCCCGCCATATTGGTTTTAAGGCCGCGGATGAGAAACTAAGTCATCAGCATTTATTTATTTAAAGTGTATGCACGAAGTGCGGCGAATGATAGCGACATTGTGCGACATATTCATGAAGAGGCTCTTCAGTAAAACTTTCAGTTTCTGAATCAATAATTGCACGTGCGTTAAATCGTGTGCTACGGAGTTGTGACTCTTAAGCATTTTTAAACAAAAAATATTGTCAAGTCCAGCTTCTTTTACGTTCGAATGTTAATAGAAACTTTTGAGAAGTTTTCCAAAAAACAAAGCAAAAACTAAAATAATACTTCTTATAGCTAACATAGAGCTTCGGAAACGCTTACATTATTCAATCCAACTATTTGCGATCTCTAAATTGCAACGTATTGTTCTTTTCTGGACAGTGAACAATAACTGCTAGAATTTAATTTCCATAATTAGCATAATCTTACCTAAACATTCGTGTTTATTCGGTAAGCCTTCGGAGATCCTAAAACCACCAATTTTGTGTCCAAGAATACAGCGCGGATATAGAATTTCCTGAACTGACACAACAGAGAGGTAAAATAGGTGTGTTGTAGGTTGTCACAACAGAAGCACCTTTTTAAAACAGGCTTTTTAACAGAATTTTGAAGGCTTCAAATTTAAAGAAGGACAATTTTACTGATTTAAAGGCTTATAACTTTCAGTGGAACTTGAAATCACAAAATCGGTTTCTGTTGTGACACAATAGAGGTTTAAACTGATCAATGAGTGGTAAAATCAAGAAGTGTTGTCCTCTCCACGAGGAGAAAACTTGGACACAGAGTCGCGTTTTACAAAACCTTAACTTTGGGAGCTCATAGCATCGCAAAGAAGCGCAATCTATCAAACCAAAAGCAACCTTGTTGCACTTCCACCATTGACCAAGCTCTCTGTTAAGTTTAAACGGAATCGGCGCCCAAACGTACAAGATATAACGTTTTTTTGCATAAGACCTCCACCAAACTTTTGCCTTATAAATTTATTCATGAGCAGCTTGTCACCCGCGGCCTTAAACTGTGCACGGTCTATGACGAAATGCGGTAACTCAACACGCGAGGCTGTGCTATTGTGTCGCCCCTTGAAGTTCGCCGGCTTTCATAACCAGTCTCCTCTACTAACTTAATAATCGAATTAAACCTGTGCGGCGTCTTTGGACACCCTGTTGAATGATGGTGTATGATAAGATTCACAACTTCTCTTTTGTTCTCAGCTAGGTGTAAATAAAAATGTTGAATTCTTTTGGCCACCCCGTTCAACATTGTAGAACAAAGTTGTGCAACTCAAGTTGTGTTCAACAACGTTGAATGTTGAACCCGATTGACTGAGGCCTTTAAGGCTCGTTTACACATGCGATTTTTGATGCGATATCTGTCGCGCCCTCCAATGCAACTTTTAACTGCCGCAACTGCAAACAAACAACAATTTCTCTGCAATTCGAATGTGATATTCGCTGCAGTTTCTCAAAAATCGCCGCTAAGCTGCATCAAGTTTCGAACATGTTCAAAACCTGTGTGATGCCGCAGCGTCAAATGCGATTTTATCACAAGCTCAAGCTCGACAAAAATTGCATTACAAAGTGCGACCAAAATTGCACAAAAAATCGCACGTGTAAACCGGCCTTTAGACTCGTTGAACGCGTTTGGTTACCGATCCAAACGACGAAGAGGTGGCTGACAATTCAGCATATCAGGCACATTTCAGATGGCTGACAATTCAGAGTACCACACTTGACAAACACTGCAGACCATCTCATCATACTCGTCTAGCGAAAGCAATTTCTCCTTCCAGATACCTCGATTTGATACTCACTGTAATTTCCGAGTTTGGAATCCAGTAGTCAGGCGCCACTTGGTCCGTAATCCAGCTGGTCAGCGCTCTACTCGATGGAGTGCTCAGACTGCTGACCGCTTCAGTGACGTAACTGACGTTATCCAAAAGGCGCCGTGCCACGTTACCACTGTCCAGTGGCGCCAGGTTTTCCTGAAATGATCCAAACATAAATAAATGAATGGAATATTACGACAGCTACCCTAGGTACCATTTAAACATTAACAATAGAGTTTTTTGTCGAGGGCACTATCGTGTGATAGGTTGCCCGAGGAAATTTGAAGGTTTCAATTACATGCTATAGTGGAGCAACCAACGGCCAAAAGTCAACATGATCGGCCGAAGGCTGATCAACTAGTGGCCTAAGCAAACACCTAGCTACCAGCCTGGGGACCAACATAAAACCGACATTGTCACATTCTGTGACGAAGGAGATGTTTATGGGAGTCTTGTTTTGCGAATTGCTGATTTTGGGGGTAACAGGAACGAAATTTATGTTTGGAGAGTTCAATCTTTGCCATCTAGACTTAATTTCAGTTGTCAGGAACCGCGCAAGGGGTGGGCTGAGGGGGCTTTACCCCCAACCCCCCCCCCCCCCTTTTGGTGCTATTAAAACGATAAATGAAAAAGTTAGAAAATCATTAGTCAGTGATTAGTTTCCGGGTCAACCAGTTCTTGGTTTTCCCCAGTTAGATCAAATTTTCATATGGACCAAACAGGAACGGAATACCCTCCAAGAATTCAAATCGCCTTGCTCTGATTTGGCTTAATGAGTTGAACCTCATGTGCGTTATAGGGGACTCTCGGAGAGTTTATAGCTGCTCAGATTTTAATTACAATCGATGGTAGTTGAAACTCTCTCTCTCTCGTTTGGCTTTTAACCATCGTGAAATCTCATTGACTCTCTTTCGTATGAACTTTAATCGACTCTCGTTCTCTGGCCCGAGCATTGTGAACTCACCCCAGGCCACACGTGACGAAGCTCGGTTCTCACGACCGTTTTGACTGGATCATCGTTTCCAAACCAGTACTGTCGGCTGCGATATATAACACCACATTCTACACATTCCAGAACATACCTGTAAAATGGAGAAAGACGCAAGTGATAAATTGGAATAGGAGGAGTCCAAAGTGCTCCTTTGAAATGTCAAAACTTTTTACTGCATGCTTAAGAATACACTCTCTTTTTTATATAAGAACCTTTTTATAAGAAAGTCGAGGCTGGGATTGGCCAAAATTTTAAGAACATGGTAAGAACATACCCAGGCTAAGATTTTGTTAAGAAAGTGTTTATCTTGTCTTCATATTTGTAGAACAAGCTATGTGAGAATAAAATTAAGTGTAATAATTTGATGAAAGTAATTTACCGCCTATTTGAGCCCCAAGTGCTAGAATTTTTGTGATGTTGCAAATCATCTTTTTAAAAAGCAACAAGTATAACTTTTAGGAAATTGGTAGAACTTGACCAATTTCTTATTTCTTTCATTCAGAACTATGATTTACTGTAAGCTTTTCAATTGTTAAGAACGTCTTGGGCTCAAATCGCGAAAAAAATAAGAACATTCAGTTCCGGTTCAGCCTCAGCTAAAAAATTCGACGTTCTTATAAAAAAAAAAGAGTGTAAGAGAGTTAATGAATGAGTCTCTGAATGAATGAATGGATCTATGAATGGATAAAGTTCTACGAGAACTAAAATTAATTGGAATAAGGGATCCAAATTACAGTAGACTTGATTTCCTGTGCACAGTCTCGAAAGCGAGGCTAATTTCCCTTGGCTGGCAAAAATACCATTACAAAATGCTCATAACAAATTTTCCTTACAATGAGAACAAAAGAGTGAATGGATGAAAGGATGGATGTATAAGCTCACATGCAAATTTGCTGCTATTTAACCCTTCAAGCCCTAACAGTGATGAAAGAGAAATTTCTTTTTACATTATCAACACTTGTTCAAACATTCCAGTGATGAGAATAAAGAAACTGATCACCAAGGATAAGATGTCTTGATATTTAGACAAATTGTCCTCACTAGTTCCATAAGAAATGTGTGGACAACAGTAAGGAGAATATACATTTTTATATCAGGGCTTAAAGGGTTAAGACAATAATTTCCTTAGCAAAGTCCAGACGATCCCTTCGGGGAGTTAGCTTAGCGGTAGCTACAGTTGTAGATTAACAGTTGCTTACATACATCAGGGTGAGCACACAGTAGAAATAACGCAAAAGCACCAAAAATTGAGTTTCTCAGATAATTTCTCTTCAACTGTTGAGCCATCAAAACGTTACCCAGCCTGAGTCATTTTTTTGCTAAGTAAGTTGCTGCACCATTTTTTGTCAGCATGTAGGTTACTGCACAGAGGTGAGTACAAGGTAATCAGGCATTTGTATCAATTAATGAATTAACCCATTCGCTCATTTTAAGGCAATGATGTAATTTGGCTCCTGTCTACTCAAATCCCAGTCCAAATGTCCATAATTTCCTCTGCAGCAAGGAAACTAAACTTCTCTTCCATTTCCAAGGTTGTTTGGCGAATTTGACTTTGGGCACACACACAATTCAAAATTTGAACAATTTTTCAGGAAAAAAAACACCATATACCCGGTCGTCTGTCCATTGTATTAATGCCCATGATATATAATTATTTTGGTTTTATGATAAGCAACTGCCAAACTTACCCAGACCAGGCATATTTAGCAAACCCAAACCACGAGGAGTCACTGGAGGAGCACATTTTGGGAACCACAGTAACCTCTTTTCCTCTTTCATAACAAGCCTTAACCAACAACAAACCATTGATATTAACAACAGGAATAGCAGGCGAGAGAGTAAAAAAATCACTTAAAATAATATGGTAATGGAGTGCTGAATCTACACGAGCAAACATTTGAAATACATAAAATGTGAAAAAGCAATTGAACACCAATTTTTGTTTAACCCTTTTGCACTTCCTAGCAGGGGTCAAAGTATTAAAAAGTTCACGGAAAATCCCCCAATTTTTTTTTCAAATCCTGCAAAACAAATAGTGCCATGCAAAAGTACTGCCAAAAAGGTGTCATTTGAATGGTCACATCATAGGATTTCATCCACAGGCTCAAAAGTTAGAACAACATTACATGTACATGTCTTCTCCTCTTTTTTTTTTTACTCTGGGAGTGAAAGGGTTGAACACTCACCTTACAAGTGTATATCCTGTTGTCATATTGAGCTTGATAGTGACACCTGCTCTCACTCTGATGTTCTGCTGATTCATCTCTCTCGTGATTCATACTCTTTTGACACCGTGCACTGAAAACACGGTAGCCACACAAATTTTCATCATTTAAAAAAAAAGGTTTATTTAATTAAACGAATAAATAGTTGCAATTTAAAAAAATATGGGGACAGGGTGTTGTAGTGGTTAGTGTGTTGGATAAGGTCGATGGCTCAAGGCCCAGTCCCTGCCATTGTGTTGTTTCCTTGGACAAGAAATTTTACTCCACATTGTCTCTCTCCACCCAGGTGTATAAAATGGGTACTGGTGACATACTGCTGGGCATAGCCCTGTGATGGATTAGCATCCCATCCAGGGAGGATTTACTCTCAGTTGCTTCATGCTACAGAAATCGGGTTAAGCTGTGGCAGTGTGGTGATCCTGTGGCTCACATGCCACTTTACCTTTTTTACCTAATTCATTGGCAACTGTTCCAATTAGCCCGTAAGTTTTGTTAAGTTCTGGGGAGAAGAAGACATCCCATTTTCCGGTCTATGGCAGATCCAAGACAGTATTCATGGACAACTTACTTGCAAGAGAGGCAGGTAGCCTGGCAGGTAAAGTATGCATCAGGGAAGGTGTTGGGTATTGTCCTTTCAATGCCACCACTAAACTTCTCATTTAGGAGCTGGAACATAATTGGCAAAAACTGAGTATAAAAGGGGCTTAATGTACAGTAATTTAGGCAAAGTTAAACTCGAGTCAAAGCTGGTCAGCAGTGCCCCGCGTGGCAGAGCCCTGTGGGGCAGCTGGCCGTTTCACGAAGGGGCTGATTGTTTACAGGGCTCTCATTTGCATCAGACATTTGCTTTCATTTTGCTGCCATTCGTGTTCTAGCTTTCACGGTTTGCTCTCCTTGAGTGGGTGGGGGCGGGCTGCTCTGTTTTGGCTGCTAAGACTCTATGACCCTTAGATATCTTATCCAAGGTTTGCTTAGTTTCCTCCCGTTCATCTTCATCCTTAATGTTGAAAAACATATACCCTTCCCAGCAACACACAGCCATTTTGCTTAAAGAAGGGAGTACTGCACACTCCCAGGGCCAGTCTGGTCAATCACCCAAAGCAAGTAATCACCTTTGCTGAAACAGCTATATAAAATAGATCAGTAATAATTACCATCAATGCTTTGTATATGATAGCTGGTGAGCGTGATGAGCGAACTGAACTGTTGGCGAGACCATCCCTCACAGCTTGTTTGAGTTCTGTGAAATCGGTTGGTGGCGTTGAGGTTCTTGTGCCCAGGTAACTAATTGAGCTGAAAGCATGAGGAACCCGGCCGACATCAGCAAACCTTTCCTTTAAAATCACATCAGGGCTCTTCACATTTGTTGTTTCTTAAAAGCAATATTATTTATTAACAATAAATTAACTTAAGTTTCAGTTATTCTTAAATAACTGAAGCAAAACTAAGGAACAAAGAGACCATTAACGTTTCCAAGTTGAAATGATGATGACACCTAACTTTGCTTAAATTTTAACGCGAATGCTCCATATGAAAAAAAAAAACTGCCCACACATTACAACTTTTTATGGCAGCCTACTATAATTTATTGGTACCCTCTGACTCTATATTTTCAAAAGTTATTGAAAACTCTGCAGGATGCTGTTCATTCGTAACTGCATGGCTCTAACCATTCAAGATGACATTTCCCGTCATCTCCTTTACTGGTAGAGGCATGTAACAAAAACAGCACTCTATGTGACAATGTGATTCAATAAGAGTAGAGACTGGGTCAGATTCAACCCTGATTGTGACCCTCCATGTGAAAATTAAGGGGGCTTATCTAAAAATGTTTTTCGGGCATTTAGCATTAAAACATGTTTAAGAACTGTTTCAAAACATTTCAAAACTGTTTCCAAACCACTTGAAATGCAGTTGAAACATGGCCATTTGCACCATTTGAAGTGTGTTTCAAATGATGCCCTAGCATTTGAAACATTTGTCTGAATGTAAATTACTACGAATCATAATTTGTCGTAGGCTGTTTTAAAACGCATGGCAATAAACCATTTTAAATGTTTAACATTTATATTAGTTGCGTCGGTTTAAAGAACTTGAAACGTTTGACAACCGTTTTCAAACATTTCAAAACGGGTTTGAATGGTCAAAAATGCTACGTTTGAACAGGTAGAAAAATAGCTTAAGCCCCCTTTTCGTGTATTTTTGTTCTCATTTAGAAGTTTTTTCTCACCTGGAGCTCCAGTCTCAGTTTGTGACATCCCAAGCAAATGAGTGTGCTGTGTCTCATGAAAAATAATCACTGCAGGCCCCAAACTACAAAGAGGTACATCCATCCGACATCTTTCAGTGGCATCCTTTAACTCCTTGGTAAAATGTTTTAGATAAGCATCTGAAGCATCGCCAAGAAAAGTAAACATGTCTGTATGAAGCCGTTCAGCTCTTGTTCTGTAGATAATGATGTCAGATATAGCCAGAACCTTTAGCAAAAGCCTTGTTCTCTGATTCTGGTTCCCAGACATACCCAAAAGACCCTCAGTATCCAAGATGATAGCATGATTGACATCATCATAAGCAGCCCATACACCTACTGTGCATGAAAGCTGTGATGACGAAGTTGCAAATATTTCTTCACCATCAAAGAATGTGTGGTTTAGTGTGTGCGATTTTCCATCGCCAGTATTTCCAAATATGGAAACAACTTTCATGCCTGTTTCTCCACGACAAGAAAGCCTCGTTATAAACTCATCCTCAGTATGCACCTGAAAACAAATGTGTATAGGAGATCAGAAATTTAAACCTATCTGGCCAATAAAAAATGAATAATTGAATTACTCAATTTAAATAAGTCGCTTTATTTAGGTGTCAAAGGTATTTAGCACAGAATGCTACTTGGGGACACCATCAAGATTGGCTTGGAATTTGGAGATGTTGGTTTTTGAGGAGAGGGGAAAACCAGAGTACCCGGAGAGAAACCTCTTGGAGCAAAGAGAAGAACCAATAACAAACTCAATCCACATAAGACGCCGAGTCCGGGAATCAAATTCCTCTGAAATAAGATGGGATTATGATTATGACACTCTTCAGAGGGAAGAAAGGCTCGCCTGAATGGGGGACGAGGGGAGACTTGCTTGAATGGTGTTGTTGAAATACTTGTCTCCAACATACATATGTACAATAACAAATTTCACCTAGAAGTTACTGTTAGACGCGGGAATTAATGAATATTTGATAAATTATACTGAGTTCAAAGCGCAACCAACACACTTGCATTAGAAAATAACATTAGTCACTATCAACAAAAAAGGAAAGTTTTCCTGTTTATGTTGCGTGAAAATGTAATGTGATAATGTGCACAGTGTAGTTTTCGTGATCGTATATTCTAAACTTAAGTCTACCTGGAGAATTTCTTTCTCGTCCAGTAGCAAGAAGCTTCTTTGCTCTCCATCCGTGTTTTTTTCCGAAGAAGATGCTGAGTTCGAGTTACATTCCTCTGAGACTGGAAATTTACTCTCCTATTTAAACAGGAAGAAAGTAGTTTCGATAAAAATCTTCAAAGCTTTCGCCATTTAATGCTAGTAATCTATTCTTTGCATCGACTTCAGCTTCGAAAGCTGACGTAACATGCACAAAAAGAAAGCAATATTTTGTGTTGTATGTTGGTTACCTTTAATTTGTTCTTCGAAGCCTTCGGGGCGGATGATTTCTTTACACGCTGGTTTCGAAGTAAAGCTTCGTTCGTTTCCTCGCTATCGGGCAAAGTGGCGGCCATACTTTCAGTGACTTTCATCAAGACATTTGCTTCGTATAAAGCCCGAAATAGAAGAAATTTTCTCCACTAAAGTGCTGACTCGTGATCTGGGAACGACAACAAACTTCGGAGCCAAGCCTTGATTTTCCCATCCTACAATGCAATCGGGCCCTAGTGCTTTACAGCCTAGCCTTAAAGCTAGGAGCGCGCAACCTAGGCACCATAACATGCCTGGTAGCCAAGCTCTAATGCTCAATCCCAGAATGCAGGTGGGCCTTGAGTTTTTGTAGCCAAGCCTTCTTTCCATGTTCACGAGCGCAAAACCAAGATGGGCAAAACTTCAAAGGAAGGCAGTGATTCCAAAAGGAAAAGAAAGCGAGTGGCGGTTGAATCGAGCAGTGACGACGATGAGAGTGAACAAGACTTGGAAGAGGTAATGAAAATGTTATAGATCTCAAGAGGGACGTGCTTTACAGAAAGTGGTACGTGACTTTGAAAGATGTTGTTGACTTGACAGGAACTGAAATCCCTTGCAAAGCGCTCGAGGCAAACGCAAGAGAATTCCAAGCCACAGCGATCGGGAGACTCTGACAGCGACCTAGACTCGTCAGAAGGAAGCGATGCTGAGGTAATATGTTAATCAAATCATATTTTTTCTCATTGCAAAGTAGTTACAATTTTTAGTAGTACGCTATGCTATGTTTGCAAATGCGTGCGTGCTAAACATTCCATTCAACAAGGTCGTCAAGCCTATGAAACTCTATTTTAAATGTAAAATATGGTGGATTTCAAGTTAAGTGATTAATGGCACTTGCTGTTCACCAGAAATAACATCACATTGTACGGTTAACCATTTACAGAGTTAGCGTGTAGCCGTGTAGTTGGAATTTGGTGTTAAAAATAGATACAACTTGGCTCTAGTAACCAAAATACGTTAACTATATCCGGGGGAATTTCATTGCAAGTGAAAATGTAAAGTTATTTACCTGACCTAAAAACGTCAGCCTGCTGGGTACTATAATGCTATGAACAACAAGATCTAGACAGTGTCTAACAGTGATATGTTATCTTGCTTCTGAAGAAAAACCTTTAACCCTGTTTAGCATTGGGGGGGGGGGGGCACATTGTGCCCGTGCTGACTTTAACGGATTATAACTTTTAAACTGCTGGACGAATAATCACCAAACCTCGTGACTTTTCCTGAAATTTCTGAGAGAAAAATTTCTTGTGTCAATGACGTACCCATGATGATTGACGTTTCCATAGCAACCGTCTGCTCAGGAGGTGTTTTGACTGTTTTTTTTTGTCATTTTTCAGTCTTTTTCAGTTTTTTCCCCTTCCTTTGAAAAAAGGAGCTTACCCTTTACTTTTTTGTGCTTGTTTTGATTAAGTATGTTTCTTAGAACAAATTCATATATTTTTCGATGGCGTCATTGTCAACTGTTTGACTGCATGCTCGGGATTCAAGATGGCGACTCAAAATTCAAAATGGCTGCTTTGTGACGTCATTGTGACATCATGAAACATCATAATCGACACGTCATGAGCCCAATCTGTTAAGCTAATGACGTACATGTACTATAAACATGCCAAGTTTCATCACAAGAGTGTGAATACTTTTCGAGATCTATAGGGGGGGTACTTTGTGCCCCCCCCTCCAGGCTCAGCAACTCAAAAAAAGCCCAGGCGAAATGGGGTTAATAGAATCTCAACGATAGTGTGCATGACTCTGTATAATCTTTAAGCAGTGCAACAACCTAGTTCATTCCTGTAAACATAAGCTTTAAAGGGGCCATGTCATGAGGATTTTGCTATAGTATTTTACATGTAGGTCAGTTCTGTGCTAAAATCATTACCTAGTGCCTTTACTCATACACAAAGTGCTCCTGAAAAACTACGAGAAAGTCATCGAATGAATTTTATTAGGTAGAGTTACCCATAAGAATTTTTTGGTGATTGTTGAGGACATAGTATCAAAACCAATTTTTTCAACTTCCAGTCCATTTCCATCCTTGCCATCGGTAGCAACAGACGACAAGAAACAGTTTCAGTGCCTTATGTTTGGAATTCAATTGATGCGAAGACACTTTTTAGCTTTTTAAAAAGATACTAAAATAGTGTGACACAGCCCCCTTAACCAGGACGTTTTCAAATGTTACCTTTACGAGGCTATCAAACCATGGATTAATAAATGCGATTGCTACAGGATTGCTTCTTACCTCGAACAATGTGAGCCTGGAATAGCATGCTGCATTTAAAGAAGCTCCAGAAAACTGTTAGGTTTTTTTTAGCAGTATGTAATACTCTATTAAGAGTGTAGACTCATTGGTAAATAATATCAATTTAGTATTTAATTCTCTATTAAGAGTGTAGACGTATTGGTAAATAATATTAATTCATTTTGTCATGATTGCTTTTTCTTTTTATAGTGGACAATGGATTCTGAAAACAGTAAAGGCAAGGGAAAAGCCAAAGCTAAGGAAAAGAAAAAGGGAGGCAAGAAAGCTGCTTCATCATCTGGCTCTTCTTCAGAAGAAAGTGGTGAAACTTCATCTGGCGGTAAGAAAATCTCTTTATAGTGATTTTCTGTAATGCATTGATTAAAGGATCCTAGTCACCCACAGTGCTTTGCGCGCATCGAGTGAGAAATCCGCCATTTTCTGTGCCATCTAAAATCACGATTTTTTCACAGTGAATTAAAATCCGGCTACATCCGCGCCAATACGGCCAGTTTGGGCCTTCATTTACTTTTTTGGCCTTAAAAAATTAATAGCGGTTACATCTGGCCGGTTATTTTGGTGTTGTTTTCTATTTTTCTCGTGAAATGTGTGCGACAACGCCAGGACTCTTAAGCGGTTTATGCTCTCCTTCGCGTGGCAGTACCAAAACAGTCAAGCTTATGAAAGAAATCATTATTCAAGGGATATTCTTGGTTATTGCACTTGTGAAGGAAAAGATATCCAATAGATTGAAAGGCTGGACAAGGTTATTCCCCCGACATTTTACTTCATTACGGTGCGCGTTCTTCACGCGCTGAAATGTTTTGGTCTTCTAAGTGTGACGACGGGACTCGCTTTGCAGTGCCGGTAGCGACGCTGAAGCGAAAGCTTCAAAGACTTCGATGCCTAAGAACAACACTTCAATTTTTTCCATAAACTAATCCCTGGAATTGCAGAAAAGGAGGAGAAAGAATGGTTTGCGAACAGAAACTTTCAGATCTGTTAGCCGCAGTCGACACTTTAGCTACAATGTAGCTGCAGTACGTTTTGTTTTCAGGGCAATTCATGTATTTTGAAAATTGAAATGAATATCCATCCTGTGCGATGATAACAAAGAAAATAAAAGCTATTAACAAAAGAGTTTCTTCTATTTGAAAGGAATGTGAAATGTTCTCGCTTTATCTAGCGCTATCAATTAAAACTAAATGCGCAGAGCGGTGGTCAGAGCGGCGTGATCGAGTGAGTTTTGGAAACATTTCTGCCCTCTGTGCATTCGCCTTTTGTGTTTTATGGCGATGGGAAAGTCATGAATACCCAATTAAACAAGATTCCAAACCTTTATGGTTCTAGTTTGGCTTGTAAATCATATTCCTCGAGCGCTCGCTGAATATAGTTTGCTTTTGGGTAGGCGGATTGGGAGGCTGGCCGGCTTACGAACACAAACATTCTTTGAGTTCTAGCTTTTTGAACAGCCGCCAAAATGCACTGAAAATAATCGAAAGCCCTTTTACTGGCACTAAAATCAAAAACAGGCAAAGAAATTTCAGCTTCAGGCTACAATTTATATTTTTACCAGTTGATCTGTTGAGACGTTTTGTCACGTTCGACGAGTAATTTGATCGCAAATTTCAGATCAAAACAATAACAAAGGTGTGCCTGACTAGGATCCTTTAAATCCTATTTTGTAACATCCCCTCCCCACACACGCACACATGTACACTTCCGCAGAATAATTATGAACTACTGAAAAATTGAATTGTTCAAATTTTTCTTCTTGTTAAAGTGTTAATTAGTATTCCATTGTCCTAGGATAGACTAGTTGCAACAGTCATGTTTACGTCAGATCGTTTTTATGAGCAAAAATTCATACATGTAAATCTTGCAAGTCAACAGCAAAAGCAAGGAAGGATTGTTTGTAGAGTTTTCTTTGTTTTTTGAGTTCCTATTTCATTTAGTTCAATATTTTTTGTTGTGTAAGTTACCCCTTGCAAGGTTTACTGTAATATCGTGGTCATACTGTAAACCCCAACTGTTTAAAAACCCAGCCAATAGGCTTCTTTCGATATATTAAAATTCAGCTTGGTAGCGAGGCCTAGAGGACACAAACAAAAGAAATGAATAAACATGCTTGTAAAATTTCTTTTATTTGTGTCCTCTAGGCCTCGCTACCAAGCTGAATTTTAATACAACGAAAGAAGCCTATTATACAGCTGTAGGCCCTACAGCTAGGTTTGACAAAATATCATTCTCACTGGTTAAACACCCTCTCCTCTATATAATCAGACCACATCACCTTAAAGTCACATGTAGCCTTATATGGATGTGTATGCAGTGTATCCAGAAGAAAAGTACATGTAAGATTTGGATTCATATTTATCAGGGTTTGTACGTGTGCTGGAAATTCTAGAAAGTCCTGGAATTTTTTTTCTGGCATTTTCCAGGACTGGAAAGTCCTGGAAAATTAATGCAGGTCCTGTGAAGTTCTGGAAATCTATAAACTCTTGTTATAAAGTTTTCCTTAGAAACAATTTTCTGCAGTATTGTGTTTGGATTTCTGTTTGGTAAGGGTTTGCTGCTTCAATTATTGTGCATTTGGGAGCCCTGGAAAATCTGTCTGAGTCCTGGAAAAGTCCTGTTTCTGAAAAAGGGTACAAACCTGATTTGTTGGTGTCTTAAATCTGTTTCCCAAACAGAGTCCTCATCATCATCATCTTCATCAGAAGATGAAGACGACGAACAATATCATGATGGCTGGGATGACAACCTGATGGGAGACGAGGCAGATAGAGAAAGACTTGAAAAAATGACTGAAAAAGAAAGAGAACAAGAAATATTCAACCGTGTTGAGAAAAGAGAAGCCCTCAAGACGAGATTTGAAATAGAGAGGAAATTGCGGCTTGCCAAGAGGAAAGAAAAGAAGAAAAAACGGGAAAAGGAGAAGGCAAATCTCGAGAAAGAAGGTATAGCTCTGAGGAAGAAAGAGCGAAAGAGACATATCGAGGAAAAAAAGGCCAAGGCATTAGATGACTTGAAAGCAAAAAGATCTGAGAAAAAGGAAAAGAAAGTTGCAGAATCAATGGCAGAACAGAAAGAGCCACAGTTGAAAGCCAGTGATGTTTTTACGGACGATGAGGATGACGATGAACAAGAGGAAAGCAAATCAAGTTCAGGGGAAGGATCATACAGAGAATCTGAAGATGAGTAAGTTTAGCCTTCATTTGCTTTTCTCTCAGATTCCTCAAGCTACAGCTGTACATGTAAAAAATAATGGGAAAATTCTCAAAGTATTGACAGGCAGTTAAAAATAATTATAGTAACAATAATGATGATGGGGACAATGATGAGGAAGGCAGCACTAAAACAAATAGTTCATCAGGAAGCTGTTTTCACATGAGCAAGGTTGACAGAAGAAGCAAGCTAATTTTTAGGTAAATATGAAAATATAATGCCTTTCCACATTGACAGCATTATAATAAATATTGTAAATAACCAAAGGGATTTCATACAGGGTAACATTTTGAATGTAGCAGTCTGTGAAATCAAATGCAGCATCTTTGTATTATACAATGTACTTTGAATTTATTTTGCTTGGTTTTGCAAATGTAAAACTTGTAGTTGGTTATGTTTCAGGCAAGGTGAAGACGAACCTCTAAAAGTCTCCTCAGTTGATGATCTGGAAAGAATAAGAATTTCAAGACACAAGCTTGAAAGGTAAAGTCTGACTATTTGTTAGTAGGAAAATAATGTTCAAAGAAATTTGTGTGCTTTGAAGCCTTTGATTGTACAGATCAAGTTCGTTATGCACGTACTGCAGTGATAATGTTCATGCCTTTGCCCATACAGGTTTTTATCAAGTTTTATCCCATGTAACTTACACCATACATCATAAGTTTGAGTGCATGTAAGGAAGTAATCAAATTTGTCATTTTGCATCACCTGAGAAGCACTCTAATACATACATAGATTTCTTGCTTTTTGAAGTTCCCACATGCGTACAACTTGACCAGCCACATTGTACATGCAATACTATTCCGCAAGAATCACATAGTGCAAATAAACATCATACCGGTAATTTTTGTAACCTGCTAACAATGCACTTTGAGTCTTAATCCTGCACAACATAATATGTACCTCATACCAGGGTTTATCTATTTTTAGATGGGTGCACATGCCCTTCTTTGGTCAGATAGTTTCTGGATGTTTTGTCCGTGTTGGTATAGGAAGCCACGATGCAAGGCCTGTTTATAGGGTAAATATTTTCTTACGAGTAATTAGCTATCACTTCTAGCAAATTGCATATACTGCGAGTTGCATATCTTATCCATGACTTTATGTTATAGGTATAGGTTAGATGTTATTCTTGTAAATATGTTTTAATTCATCTTATACATGCCATGACATTTGTTAATAAACTATTACACCTGTTATTAATATCACATCATTATTATTATTATTATTATTACTATTATTATTATTATTATTATTATTATATATAGTTATTAATGCTACATGTATCTATTGCTTGATCTTTACGTACTTGGGAAACAATTTGAAAAGTGTTATAGAAGTGGTCAATCAGACGTGTATCACATATGGGGGGGCGGGGGGGGGGGGGCACAATTCTATGCCTTCAATGGGAAGATCTTACTACTTTCCAGTACTTATCATTTTTGCAGCAAAATTTCATAGACATTGATCTAATATGTTCACCGAGTTATGTCATGGTATAACTGGGAGAGGCTGTTTACCCATGGAGCAGAATGTGACAGATGTGACACACAATGCAGAACTTTTAATAGAATCTGCTACTAGTATCACATGTACACGAATCCTTATTTCTCCAGGTTGCAGAGATAAGAGATGTGGTTGAAACAGCAAAAGTATACACCTTGGGAACTACAAAGACAAACAAGGGACTAAAGCTTAAGTATGTTACATGATACTTTCTAGACACTCATGTCCAATATACCCAAAATGAATTGCATGGTCAATAGGCACAGACAACCTGACTCAGCGGAAGTCAGGCAGACAACCCGCTTTCTAGATTAATATCGGGTAAAGTTTTTTTGCATTTGGATTTGCCACATTTGCCTTATTGTACGTGTATAGAAACTGTTGGTCCCAAATGTCCTTTGAATTGGCTTGAAAACTTTCCCTTTCATGCAGTGTTGATATCATTTGTGACACTAATGTGCAGAGCTCTCATTAAGTTTTGAGCCACCTGTTGAATTGATCATTACACCGGTAGCAAACTTGTTGCGTTGTGAGTTAATTGTACCAAAGAAGGCAAGTTCACCTGCTACACCGTGGTCCTATCAAGCATACTCAACAGTAACAGGTGTTACTTGTGAGTTAATTGCACCAAAGAAGGCAAGTTCACCTGCTACACGGTGGTCCTATCAAGCATACTCAGCAGTAACAGGTGTTGCGGGTTATGGCCCTTAATGACAGCACTGACGTGTATACCCAATATGGGGAAAATGGTTGGGAAAAGCTACCGTAGCAAAATGTAAACTGAGCGTGACCCTCCTTTAACACTGTAGCTTAATTAGAGTATACAGGGCTGTCATTAAACCTTGAGTCACTTGTTATCTTAACCCTTCAAGCCCCAATATCCACATCCATATTCTCCTCACTGTTCTCCATATATTTCTTATGGAGAACTTGGGAGAATTTGATTACACATCAACACATTTCATGTCTGGTGATCATTTCCTTTATTCTCATGACCTGTATATTCGAACAACTAGTGATATTTTAAAAAGAAATTCAATGCTTGTCACTCTTGGGTCTTGAAGGGTTAATCTTCACACCCGTAACAAACTTGTTGTTATTTTTGGAGTAAATTATACCAACAAGAGGCCAAGTTCAGCCGCAACACTGAGGTCCCATCAAGCATACTCAGTCATGACAGGTGTTTTGAGTTACCGTGGCCCTAATGGCTAAATGACAGCCATGGGTATGGATGTGATGATACTCAGTGCTTTCATTTTTTTATTTTCAATAAGCTCCGACAGCCAACAAAAAGCGTAGGATATTTCGCTCAGAGAAGTCAATTACTTTTTTCCCTAAATTGAAGTAATTGAAGAAAGATTCTTTCATACCCAAATGAGCTGCTTACTTCAAATTTTACTGAAACCCCTGGATACTCAAGTCCTAGTTACTTCATGCTGCAGGAACTGAGTAGACAGTGATTCCATTAGATGGTGGCAACTGGCAGATTTTCCCATTTATTTGAGCCTAAACAGCCGCCTGCTTGTTCTTTGTTGTACCTACAGTGTATAAAAATTGTTTAGATACATTGTAGCTGCGAACTTTGCTTCATTCTGATAGCTACTTCAACAGTTATTGATATCCTGGGTTAATCTCACCAACATTTGTCGGCTCTAGGGAGGTGAAGATTTTTTGTTGTCATAATTATCTTTCTGTGTTTGTTTTTAGACATGGTAATCAGGAAAGAGTGTTTAGACTGGAGTTTGTGTCCAATCAAAGATTCACAGAAACAGAATTTGCTAGATGGAAAGAAGAGGTATGAATAATATGTATAATACCATGCAACCTTTATTTTTTAGGTCCTTGCCTGCAAATGTGATGCAATGGCAATGCAAAAAAAAAAACAAACAAACAAACAAAACAAAACAAAAAACAGCAAAAAACAGCAACAAAACAGAAGTAATATTGTACTTTTTGATGCTGAAAAGTCTAATGTGAGTGGAAGAAAATCTTTTCCTTTTTCTCGCTTGGCTTGTGCTCATGTTGGCATTTGTCTCATGTGTGGACAATTAATGTAAACAAGCAACTGCAAAAGCACCTCGCATGTGTCTGGCAATCCTTACCCTTGTGTTTGCATTCGCGCTACCTGTACATGTTAACACCAGCTTGGTTTCCATCACAGTGTAAACTGGGCTTAGAGTTACCAGACTCATTCATTATCCCTTTCTCTCTTGAATTCACAGTGTGAGGCTCATGACATTCCTCTACCCACACTGGATGAAGTGGATAACAAAGCCAAGCACTTTAATGAAGCTCGGTATTACATGTACAATGAGGAGGATATCGACAAGGTACACTAGCTTTTTTGTCACTTGGAGTCAAAACAGGAGTAGCTTTCCCTCATCAAATAAAAAGTGAAGTTGATTGTTGCAATATTGATTTAATTATTTGTTTCAATAATTTATTTTTCAAATGAGTGAAATATTCAGAAGGAAACTTGACCTCTCATTCTCAAAATTCGAGTAGATTAAGGTTTCCTGGTTTGCATAACCGGTTTCTGAACAGAAATATACACTGGTTAATTTCTCTACTTGTTTCTTAGTGCAATCAACTCCCTTCAATCCTATCGGAATGCTCAAACGTTTTTTTCATGGTCTAATTTAATTAGAAAAGCTGGCAGCAGAGAGAAAAGAAGAAAACAATTTAAACCAGAGGACTGCTGCAAGACAGTTCGGGAAACCTGCCATATTCCCATTTCCATGGCACATGAAGCCAAGGAAAATTTGGCTTTCAGTTTCAGTTTCATTTTGAAAGACCAAAAGACATGAATTTACACCAAAACAATTTAAGCAGCTTTTGAACTTGTGAACAGAAAAATGAATATTGCTTATACATGTAGCATGAGTTGTTAGATGGAAAAAAATTTCTCCTTGACTACTTCTTTTTTGTTTTGCTTCCTTGTTATGATACAGATAGTAGCCGAGAAGCAGAAGTTTAGAAAAACTCCTTACAACTATGCCCAGAAAAAGAATAACTTAATACGATCAAAGGTTTGTACAGTAGAAGATAAAAAAATTTTTTTTGCAGTGGCAAGTTAACTTCTCAAAAAGCCACTAAAAAAAATAGTAATAAGGAGTGGGATTATTTTTCTATTGTATAAAAAAAGATCTAGCTGCATAGGGCTAAACACTACTGAGGGGATTTGAAGTTAACCTTTAAGCCGTGATATAAAATTGCATATTCTCCTTACTGTTCTTCGTACATTTCTTATGGATCTAGTAAGGGGAATTTGTCTAAATGTCAACATTTGCTCCTTGGTGACCACTTTCTTTTTTCTCATGAACAAGAAGTGATAAAATTTCTTTTTCGTCACTGTTATGGCTTGGAGGGTTTATCTTACAAAAGCATAAAATACCCTTGGGCAGAAATGAGTGGAAAGGATTGGTCCGTAACTAACAGTATGGACCTCTAACTGTCAGGAAACACACTTCAGTAATAAAACACGAGTTTAAGCAAAGTACATTCAGACTCCTGCTATATCAAACACGTAAGGAAAGGCAAAAATTGTTCCAGCCTATGTGAGTTCAAGAAAACCAATAGCTGTAAATAAGTGAGGAGAAGGAAATGGCCACAGCTACATGTAGCAGTGATGGTCAATTACCTATCACTGATGGTCAATGATGTGCCAATGATCCAACCCATGGGTGAATGTGAACGTCTTCTATCTTTGTTTGCACAACAGGAAATAGCAGAACAAACTGGAAATGCGGAAGAAGCAGAAAGACTACGCAGTGAGCTTGAAGAATTGGAAGAGAAAGCCACACATCTGGACAAAGTGCGATCAAAAAATCTCAGCGCCATCAGGTAAACACAAGCTATCTTCATGCCAATTACCAATCCATGTTAAAGGGGCTATGTCAAGCCATTTTAGTATCTTTTTAAAAAGCTAAAAAGTGTCTTGGCATCAATTGCATTCCAAAAATAATGGTCTAACTTTGTTATTAAAGACTATCTTACAGCACTGAAACTGTTTCCTGTCGTCTGTTGCTACCGATGGCAAGGATGGAAATGGATTGAAACTTTATTTTCAACTTTTGATGCTATGTTCTCAAAAATCACCAAAAAAATTATTATGGTTAGCTCTCCCTGATAAAATTCATTTGATGTCGTCCTAGGGGAGAGAATGTTAGGTAGATGTGGGGGGAGGTGAAGGGCTTGATGTGGGGGCTGGGGAGGGGGTCATTTCATCTTATAATAAACGTATCTTTTTAACTCCAACATTTATCCTGGGGCATTTGACTGTTAATTTTATGACCGTCATGATGTTCTCTTACGACTTGAAATCAAAACTTCATTTTGGAAAACTTACTCAAATCATCTCAAGCGCCCTGTGTTCCTTCCCCTTATCTTTATTAAAAGAGGATTTTCGGTCTCATCAGTCACCTTTGAACCCGTGCATTTGCTGATAAAGAGAATCCTCTTTATTCGAGAGGGACAGTGCGACACAATCATTTTGGGCAGTGGTAAACACAGTCTGGCTTGGGATCTGAAGTAAAATAGTAAAAAAAAAAGCCTTGTTGTAGCTTTTTATCCCTGAATACTTTTCACTGTACTTTACTTAGGCTCTTATGGTCCGTGTTAATGCCTTTACAATGTTGTGGATCCCATTTTTTGTTTGCAGTTACATCAATGAGCGAAACAGAAAAAGGAACATTGTAGAAGCAGAGAAAGCGGCTGCAGTATGTATTTCTATTCTCTTGTATGTTCTCTCACTCATTCAGTGGAACAAGTTCCTTTTGAGTTAAATGAGGTGCCCAGTCATGCTGGTGTATTCTTTTTCGTGTTCTATAAAAATGATGTGATCACTTGCATATGAACAAATAGTGCCCAAATGGTGGCAAGCATCTAATTTTTCTTTACAATATCACTACTTGATCAAACACACAGGACATGAGAATAAAGCAGGTGATCATCAAAATTGTGTTGATGTTTATGTAAATTCTCCCAACTTGTACCATAAGAAATATGTGGAGAACAGTGAGGAGAACATGTATGTTGATATCGGGGCTTAAAGGGTTAAAGGAAATGTTGAGTAACGCCCAGTAATTTTTCTTACAAAAACTACAGGGTGAGCGAATCTTCAGAGACGGAAATCTTTATTTGACGTAACCGGAAAATTTTTCATTTAGGGGATAATAGATGTGAAAAAACAAAACAACAACAACAATTCAGCGTCCGTGCCTTATTTTCGATTGTTCTTTTTTTCTTAGGAAGAAATGAATGTGGAACAAAAAGCGGATCCCTTCACAAGGCGAAAAACACTTCCTCAACTTGTTTCCATGGTGAGTAGTACAACCACTAACTGCATTAAGACAGCCAGATGAGAGGATTAGTTAGGGTAGAGCACCGTTTTTACCTTGTCCCACAAGATCCATTTTGTCTTACATGTAGTTTTAGATTCATCATACTCGTGTTTTTTTTCGATTAGATGTAGTTACACTGTGTTAAAGCAGTAAATACACATTTCCATGTCATGATGTTTGATTTTAATTTTGGTCATTATGATTGTGTATTGTTCAAAGGCGAAAAGCGTTCCAAGCCCCGCAACAAAAGTAGAAAATGACGAAAATATTGGGGCGGGACCATCTTCTCCCGGCGAACAACCTCCCAGCACGAGTGGGGTAAGTTAGATTGTCTTTCTTTGTAAAATGACAAACCTAGTATCGTCCAGCTTGTTCTAAAAATAATGTGTTTTCCGCGGTACATAGATGTGCAAAGTTATTCCAAAGAAACGTGAAATCCGACTCGCTTTTAGAGGTCACGGATGATTGCCGAAGATCATCCACTGAGTTGCGAAGTTTACCGAAAATCACCCGATGAATTCTGAAGGATACCGAGGATGCCAAATTTTAATCTATGCCTTGCAAATATCGTCAGCGCCGTAGGTGTATCGAAACTTGAAATTAACAGATTCTAATTTTAAGAACTTTTAAGTACGTTCCGGGAAATTCAAACAGACATTTAAAAGACAGGAGAAAAAAAAAACAAAACAAAAAAACAAAACCATGAAAGAAGCTACATGCAAAAAGGTTAACCTCCAACTGAGTAGCAACGCCGTTGCTTCAAAGCATCAAAAGATAAAGTTATGCTTGAAGCTTTAGTTTGTCCTGAAACCCAATCGCATTTTTCTTTCAGGCTTCTTCTTCAAGTCAACCAATGGAAGCAGCTGCTGTAAGTGATGTAACATTGTTTTAAGGACAATAGTAACATTGCTTAGTGTTTAGTAAGTGTTTCGTTTCTTCAGCATGTTAACTTAAGGGAGCGGGGATTCCTCAGTGGTGAGCGCACTGACTTGTCACGCGCCAACGTGTCCTGGCTTTAAATCGTATGTCGGCTGAGTTTGTTGTTTGTTTGTTGAGTTTGTTGCATATCTGCTTGGTTTTCGTCCTTCTCTGAGGGTTTACAATTTGAAGCGGTCTTCGTACGCGCCGCGTTAGCCCGCCTGACTTTTTGTCGGAAGTTCAGATTGTCGGTTCTGGGGTCGCCTTTGCATAGGGCTGCACAATACGCCGATGCATCCGTGAACCGCGATATTTTTTCCCACGATACGAATCTCGATATTTGAACAAGATATCGCGATATTACGATACAATAAGATATACTACAACAACAAATTTGTGAAATCACTGTCTTTAATATTCCTTACTCAAGCTCTGCATTTTAGCCCTTGTAAGGCGATTCTTAAAACAAATCAAGAAGCAAACCATCCTTGCTTCTCGTGCTTCTAGTCTTATTCAAGATGGCGAACAAGCGCATGCGTACTGTAATGTATCGTATCTGTATTGTATCGTGTATCAAGATATGTATCGTGTCGTGGGAAAATGTATCGTTGCAGCCCTACCTGTGTATCGTGTCATGTTGTGTCCTTCAGAAGGAAGCCACACAAACTCTGTCCGGTTGTAGTTTCGAAATATAAGAAAGTGTATGGGGATACTGAAATGTTCGTATTAACCTGAAATATTGCGAGCAAAATCAAACTGCAAATATTCCTCGCAACGTAACACTTGAATACGAATCTTTCGGTTTTCCCGTACATTTCCTTATATTCCGAAACTACAAACGGTCCGGACACAGTTTGTGTGGGGGACCTTTGGTTCTTTAGACAGGAGCAATCACCGCAGTAATCTCTGCTATACATTTGCTACTCGACAAGAGTTTATTAAGAACTGACTGTCGGTCGAAAAAAATCAGTTTCAGTTGGGTTTTTACTCGCCTGTCGAGAGAACACGCATGGTCTGTAATCATTAATAATACAATTCGGCTTCAGTGTTTCTGACGTAGGAATGTATTGGCTTATATACAATACCTAGAAAGGAGCAATTCCCATGCAGTAGTGAAAGTCTCCTATCCTCTTAAGTCTTTATTCCCAGAATTTCACGGACTGTGGCCACTTTCTCCCACAGGTCCCGGATGTAGAAGGCATGTTAGCTGCGCCTTTGGCCGGGCAAGGAGCAGCTGTTCTTGAGAGGAAACCCTCGCAGTCGGAAGATCTATTTTCAGCTCACAACTTCGATATCACTATAAACCTCGACATCCCTGCCCCAGGTAAAACACTGGCCTTGAATTCAATTTTTACTGACGAAGACAAAAGGTGACGACATTTCAAACTCGCGCTCTTGGTTTGACTTCCATCGCTCATGCACTGCCGTGCACTTTCCTCCTATTTTGTTAAAAAAAGTTTAGCAGGTTCAATCTCTCCCTCTCTTTTGGAATAGACTGCGGGTAGTCTCTAATTTTGGCGATGGCGATTGTGGGGCGGGCGAAATACACACGCGCGCGCGCGCGAAATTGCAAGGAGACGCGACGCGAATGGCGCTCTCCTAGCGTCGCGTCTCCTCGAAATTCGCGCGCGCGTGTGTACTTCGCCCGCCCAACAAACGCCATTGCCAAAATTAGAGACAACGAGCAGTCTACTTTTAGAACGGTTTTCAAGTGAGTGCCATGAAACCAAAATCAAAGCAGTCACGCTGGCCAATCACAAGAGACGTAAACAGCACAACGAACCAATCAGAAGTCGAAGCACGTACATGTAAATGGCGCCAAGTGCGGGAAAACGCGTGCAGCAAAGGCACAATTGTTTTGGTTTTACCTTACTTCTTATTGGTTGAGAAAGTGGCGGGATTTTTTAACCAATCACGGAGCGAGGTAAAGCAAAACCAAAGGAAACACGAATTACTTCCACACTCAATTAAAAACTGCTCAAACTGACATTTCTCATGGGTTTTTGTTGACTCTCATGCGCTGAGAACGGTACTCTCTCGATATTTGATATCGATTGAGATTGCAAGTTTGGACCTGAAAACGAGTTTACGTACCATTACTTTGAATTTGTCACAGTGAGTCAGTTTTGTCACTATGACAGGAGAAAGAAACGAAACTTCCGTTCCATTTGACTCCCCTACCCCTTCTGCGTTTACGGTAGAAGCAACACTGCAAAGCGGGGATTACGTCCCCTACTCTTTTCAAACAGTGAGTGGGTTGTTAAACTTCCCCTAGTAATGTAATGTGGGAACGTGTTGGAAACCAGGCCAACGACTTGACGTCACCACCCACTGACGTCATCCTCTGAACTAAGACATGACAAGGTATTGAAACACAGCGAACATTTTATTACCAGTTATTTTACGACTGGCTAGTGGTCCGGCCATGATTGGAACAACTGACCAAGCGGCAGTTAGGCTCTTCGTCTTGATGGAGAAAGCCTTTCAGTTCGACACGAAAATTTCCGGAATTTTGAAACCGAAATTTATGACTAACTTAAAGACACCCCAAATTCTGATCGGATATTCGTTCTCACGCTGTAACATGTAAAATTTCCAACCGGATGGGTTGATGTAAATATAGCAGTTATTACGAAGCACTCAAGTTTTCTGATAATTGAATATTGTCTCAACAGAATCTCGACCTGCGGTGGCGACTCCGCGACCCGCCAACACGGAGAGGGACGGGGCACCAAGAAGATCTCTAAACCTCGAAGACTACAAGAAACGAAGAGGATTGATTTAAACAAACTTATGCGCGCAGATACATTAAACTCCCTGACTTTGGTTACAAACGTATGGCAACAAACAGAAGATGTTTCAAGATGGAAAAGAGACACTTGTGACTTTCTCTTTTCTCTTAAAGACGCGGCCTTGTACGCTGTCAGTATTTATTGAGCTCGTTAATTATAAAACGAGCGGACCGGAGTATGGAGCTTGAAAATAACATATTTTTGAGGAAGAAATCAGACTCGTGAACAAGAGTGGCCCTGTAGGGCAACAGAGCTGTGTTTTTACTGTTTTGTTGCCCGGCAAAGCAAGAGTAGCAATATACGTTAATCTTTTTATTACCAGAGCTCAAAACAACAACAACAACAACAACAACTTACGGTAGCGACAGGATACGCACATCAACAACGATAGAATGCCAAAATATTGGAAAGACAAACAGCACTACTGGAAAGCTCTTCTGGAAAGCTTTTGCACGTTTGACTTGTCACACTTTTAATCTATATCCACAGTTTCTGAAGTTAGAACTACCCTGTTTAGCACCATGAACATCGTTAGGTATCGTTGCAGGGAATTCCTTGCAAGCCTTGTACTGTTAATTGTCTCCGCAGCAAGAAAAATACAGTTGTTAACTGTTGTAATGACATTTCGCGCTAGCATTTTTCCTGCTGCACGATGTTTTAGCGCTGGACCGTTTTATGCACTTTGTTTCGCTCTTCAAAACAAGTGCACAAACAGCTCTGAGACAAGATTTCACCGCGGAGTTGCAGGTTAGCTGTTTTTAACTTTTTAAGTGTGAGAAAAGTCAACTTAAGCTGTGAGTTCTTCTCGTTGTCATAATTGAGCGTCCTGCTAAGCCAAAAGATCCTTAATGTAAAAAAAGACACTGATCTACTATTTCTGACACTGAGGCTTTTTTGTCTAACTCTATTTTCCATATCCTCACTAGTGAGGATATCGATGACGTCATTTCCTGCTTTTACACTGTTATTTGTGCAAAAATACTCTTGTCTATATAATAAACAGAAAATTACACGGCGGCTTGAAGATATGAATTTTATTTTCTCGTGCATGCGCTCATTCGTAAAATATTGTTTTTACCGCTCGAAAATAAAATTTATATCTTCGGCCCTCCGTGTAATACCCTTTATATGTTATTGTCGAACACTCTACGCTGTAACGAGCTTGTAAATAACAGTTACCTTTATAATTGGGTTCCTTTACTTTTGAAATGTTTCCGAGAATGATGCGTGTCATTGTGTAAAAAAAGTTTGTAGAAAAATTGTGTCGTTGCGGTTTCTCTCCTCATTGTCTACATTTCCCTTCAGCATAAGCTCACCAAAATGGAATATATTGTCCGTATTCAGTAATCCTGTAATATCAACTTCTTCTCTTTCTATTATTGAAAATAAAATCAAGTGTGTACAGACAAACGGCTACATGAAAATAGGCATCCACTGAGGACATCATCTGAGTCGGGATGTTGATAGCCTGCCAACCCTGGCAACTTGGTTCAGAGCTCTTTGTTGCATAGGCTAGGTTAACAACACGATCGCGCTGTTCTGAACAGTGAACAATGAATTTGAATGGAGAATGGCATGGAAGTCAATTAGCAAGGAAAAAGAAAAAGCCGTTGGTTAACATAAAATCCTGGATTAGTATCACAGCGCGATGCGCAATTTATTGGCGAGCGGGCGGGGGGGGGGAGAGGCTATCACAGGGTACTCACCTGTTCGAAAGCGCTGTAGAAAATCGTGTTGGTAAAGAGAAACGGATTCACCTGTGTTTCAAGTGTCATTTTGAGTGGTTTTGGGAGGGAACAGGCCCTTTGGAGACTTGGTCACATGGTACAAAATCTGCTGAGCTCGATGGCAAATGGCGTATTAGGACAAAATTTAAAGAGATGTCAGCCATTTAGATGTTAATGGGCCCTTTGCATGAGTTGGTTACTTGGTACCGCTATGCTGGATGGCAAATGGCGCAGTGGGAAATCGAAAGACAACGGATTTTAGGTAGGTAGGTAGGTAGGTACTTTATTAAAATACTTTGCAGCTCATAGAGCTGAATTGCGTATTCTACATTCTATTCTAAAATTTATAATGTCTAAAATCTAAAACTAATAATAATAGTTATAAAATTTAATAATACTAATAATTATTTTTATAATATCTAAAAACTATATCGCTAATAATGATAGCATTAAAAACCTAGTTATTCACTTTTTGCATTCACCAGAGAGCATGACGCCATAATAAAACTGTTTTTAAATCTGTTTGTCTTACACCGCGGCAAGTTAAAGGTGCGCGCGTGCCTTAAATTGTACTTACAATCATATAAGGGTGGCAAAAGTTTCTTAAGTTTGTGGCCGCTGTCGTTACAGATATTAAAACATCTGAATGGCTGACATCTCTATATTTTTTAATGTCGCACAGCGCCATTTGCCATTCCAGCATGGTGGGCTTTGTACCGTGCGACCAAGTCATGCAAAGGGCGTATTGCATTTGCGCGAGAGCAGTTTTGCAGTTTTTCGAACCCGATCGTTTGTCGCCGCGTCGGAAATCGGACATCTAGAGAAACGTTTCTTTTTCTCTTGTTTCTACTATGTGCGTGTCAATTTTAAAAACGCGATAATCCTTATTGGGGGAAAATCGTTGAACGGCAGTAACCTTGCTCTGAAACCCAGTTTCCGACGCGCAGTAAACGATCGTGTTTGAAATTTCGTGAGTAACGACTCTCCCCAAACCGACTCAAAATGACACCAAAACGCAGGTTAATCAGTTCGTATTCATTACACAATTTTTAGATCGCTACAGAACGGGTGCTTGCTCTTTTGAGCCGCCCTCGAATTCTGGTCGGAAACTCGAGCTGAGAGATCACGAAAATTAATTTTGAACTCCAAGGTATTTGAAGACGCATGAGATATTATTTGCCAGGGTTCAAGGGTCTTCTCTCGCCGCTATTTTTGAATGCCGAGAGGACCCTGGGGAAGAGACCCGGACCCTGGTCGATCCTGAGATGCATACGACACTTGAACGTAAACATTTGGGAGTTCTGTTTCTGAAGTTCGTTGATAGATGGGAAAACTCTGCTTTAATGTCCTACTGGACTAAACGCTTTACCAGTGTTTTCAAGACCACCATTGTGAGCCTTGACAAAAATATATAATAAAGTCGTTAAAAATTGAGCATCCACTTGACTCTTCCTCTTAAGCCATGTTTTATGGGGGCATTAAGTATATTGTCATAATTTTAGAAGGGGAAACAAAATCCGTATGAACCAGGTTCTTCAACTGGCACCAAGCCAACAAACTGTTGTGTTATTTGTGCCACCTGTACACATCTACACATCAATCCGTACGGCACCTGTTGGTGAATTTCGACTTCGAAATTAGCGCTGTAAATTCATAATTAACATGTAAATGCTGGAACTGGCCAGAAAATTTAAGCGTTTACGTACAAATACTTGTGCGGTTATCTCGCTAATACCGCTTTTTTTTTTCGCAAAGAATCAATCATGCCTTCGAACAATTACCACGTTGGTGACATCCAAACAGACATCAACAGAGTCAAACAGGAGCAAACTTACTTGTTTGTGGATAAAAACTTTCAAGAGTCCATCATCGAATACTTTCAATTCCTGCGCAGGGAGGGCATTCTCTGCGATGTAACGCTTCGGATCGGAACTCACAAGTTTTCGTGTCATCGTAACGTTCTCGGTGTAGCCAGTCCTTATTTTCGTTCCCTGTTCATAGACAGCGAGAGCGGAAGGTTCATAAAAAACGTAGACCTGCCACAAGAAATCGACCGTTCGACAATGGAAGCTCTCTTGGGTTACATGTATGGAGGAAGAATTTTCATCAACGTTGAAAATGCTATTGACATTTTTAAGGGCGCTAGTTTTTTCAAACTTCAAAGTTTACTCGAAGAGTGTTCTTATGTGCTGGTGAAATTCTTAACGCCTGACAATTGCCTTAGAGTACGGGGCGTTTCTCTAGTCCATGGACAAGAAAAGCTCTATCAGCGATGCCAGAGATTTTTGTGCGAACATTTTGTGAAAGTTGCGAACTCAGTACAGTTCTTGGAGCTATCACAGGAGGAGTTGGAGAAGATGCTGTCAAACAATGACATTTACGTTAGCAGTGAGCAACAGGTAGCTAAACAAAATCGCTAGGCTTGCACCACTTAAAAGCTCTATTAATTCCTATTCATTGTTCTTATTAAGTTGCACTTCTTTTGTTTTTAGAGCTACTTGTATGTGAATTGTTTGTGTTCTTTCCTTATTGTCTCTCCAGGCAAATCCTGCAGGTTGCCCCAACTAAATAGCACTGGATAATTAAAGGGGCTTTGTCACGCTATTTTAGTATCTTTCCAAAAAGCTAAAAAGTGTATTGGCATCAACTGAATTCCAAAAATAATGGTCTAGCTTTGTTATTGAAGACTATCTTACGGCACTGAAACTGTTGCTACCGATGGCAAGGATGAAAATGGATTGAAAATCTTGAAATATTGGGCCATTGTTTTCAACTTTTGATGCTAGGTTCTCAAAAATCACCAAAAAATTATTATGGTTAGCTCTCCGAACTAAAATTAATTTGATATCTTCCTCATAGTTTTACAGGAGCATTTTGTGTATTAGTAAAGGCACTAGGTTATGATTTTAGCACAGATTTGTCCTGAAATAGCAAAACGTTCGTGACATAACCCCTTTAGCTATTATGTAAGCTATCTTCGGAGCTTTGTTTGAAGTGAATTTAAGGGCTAAGACCGTAGTGGAATCATGAGAATTCTAGACTACAGTTTTTTAG
Organism: Siderastrea radians; assembly: GCA_964017195.1. NCBI lineage: Eukaryota > Metazoa > Cnidaria > Anthozoa > Scleractinia > Rhizangiidae > Siderastrea > Siderastrea radians. The sequence goes on along the minus strand of OZ024892.1, from coordinate 46,657,164 downwards.
ATGAGTTTCTCGCCTGACTTCTCGTGGACCGAAAAACTGGGCAGATACAATCTGAGTTGGGAGACTCGGCCATTCCCGGATTCTTATTGTAACGCTTTTCTGTCTCACAGCAGTCGCAACTCTCCGACGACAACATATGAAAACCGAGTTAAAGTGTCATTTACTTGTAAGGCAGCAAATCAGTGATTGAACATAATCCTCTGTAGGTATTCGATAGTCTGGTTAAATGGACTGAATACGACCGCAAAGAACGTGGCATCCACTTCGCCAAATTACTGCAACACGTTCGATTGCCTTTACTGCCCACCAACACCCTTATGGACCACGTGGAACGACAGGAGCTGGTGCAGCGCTCACCCACAGCTAAGGAAATGGTTCTAGAAGCCATGAGATTCAACACGGCGCAAGAAGATAGGAAAACGTCCATGAGTAGCCCGAGGACGGTACCGAGAACATGTTCCATACTCGTGGATGTGATTCTGTTTGTTGGGGGGAAAGGGCGGAACCCGGAGGAGGGGCGCGTCACGTTTTGTTACGAGCCTGAAGGGGATCAATGGTATAGCTTAGCTCCTTTGCAGTGAGTACGAATATTTCTTTCTAGTTGTTACAACCTGACGGGTAAAATTGCGTACAGTGGAAACCCGATAACACAAACTGCAAAGGAACGGGGAAAATGTATTCGTTCTAATCGGGGCTCGTTGTAAACGAAACCCCTTTATCACCAAGTATTGGTAAAACAACCACAATCGGCGTTGTATCGGGTTATGGTCAATAATTGGCGGTATTTTACCCTAAAAGTAAACAGTTCTATATTGTAACAGGCAGCATTTGGCTGAATCGTGCACTCAACACACGGAATTAAACGTTTAAATAAAATTCGTAAGTAGGGTCTGCATACATCTCTGTTGAATGGTTATGCATACAACTTCAGTCGCGTTAGTTGGACTTCTGGATTGTGGTGGTAAAATCGGGGATTTCGTTAAACCTAAAGGGTTCGGCTCCATACATTTTACTGTAACTTTGGCCAGGCTGAAGAACTGATCGTTCGTTATTGCGGGTAAGTCGGTACTGGGGATTCGTTATATCGGGTTCTGTCCCATATATTTTACTGTAACTTTGGTCAGGCTAAAGAATATCTTTCGTTATAGCGGGGACCTCGGTACTAGGGGTTTGTTATATCGGGTTCAGCTCCATACATTTTATTGTAACTTTGGCTGAGCGGAAGAACATTGTTCGTTATGGCGTGGACTTCTTTACTAGGGGGTCTATTATATCGAGGTTCCACTGTACTATCACATACTGTCCAAACAGGAAACAAGGAAATCTTCCAGAATTTAGAGCGGTTTTCAATTGAGTGTCGAAAGTAATTTGCGTTTTGTTTTGGTTTTGCTTTACTTCGCCCTGTGATTGGTGAAAACATCTCGCGCCACATTCTCGACCAATCAGGAGTAAAACTCAAACCAATCTCGACTTGCTCGCACGCTTTTTCCCGCGCTTGGCGCCGGTTACATGTATTTGCTTGGAGTTCTGATTGGTTCATTGGGTAATTTGTGTTTGTTGTGATTGGCTGGGGTAATTACTTTGGTTTTGGTTTTACGACACTCGTTTGAAAAGCGCTCTAAACCAAGTTAAGGCTAATTACCATTTTGCACGATTAAAAGGGTCAGGATGACCGTCATAGGGTTTTTTTTAAAATTTTCCAAATCGATACCAACCGGAAAATTTAGGTGACGCTTGCCAGTTTGAAACCCATACGACTCGCCATGATGAGAAATGGAAACGAGAGAAATGACAAATGGAAAGGAACTTTCCACGTTCTGTTCCAGCTGGGAAAGGAAGGGTACCTCCGGAGGTACCCCAAAATTGTTTTTGTATGCTTCAACATACATCTTCAGAAGGGACTGTTGGGCTAAATTACAAATAAATTTAAATGTTAAGTGAAAGACTGGTACCTAATCATGAAAATGGAATACTGTAATTATTACAAACGGACTTGTTGCTTTTTAAGTTAAGATGGCCGAAGAATAAGAGTGTTTTCCTTTCTTTTTTAAAATATTATTTTCTTTTTTTGACTCAGCAACGGATAAATTTGTGCAGAGAATGTTCCTGTGGGGAATGTTAAGCATTTCAATAATCGCAAAATTGGAAACCCACAAAAACCTCCCACGTTAAGCAATCAGTTTCTGCCGTTTTTCCAGATCACAGTTGTGTGACCATTCAATAGCCATAGTGGATGGCTTCGTGTACGCAAGTGCTGGGTCCATAGAAGGCAAGGCCTCCCTGCTGCTTCAAGATCATGTGCAGTGCTATAATCCACACCTTAATCACTGGGACCTCGTGGCTCCTCTCCAGGAAGCGAGGGCCAAAGGTGCTGCCACGGAGCATGAAGGGCTGCTGTATGTGTCGGGTAAGGGAAAGATCGCTATGGAAAAAGGAAAAAACTCATAACTGCTTGTACAATAGCTAATTAATGGCGATGCTGGCCTAAAACCGCTCAGATGGATCAAGGTCCTTGTAGGTTTGTGAAGTACCAAATCAGTTTTACCGATGACAGACCCCTGTGACAGACATTTGTGAAGAACAACTGATGCGGCAGGCAAACCGCTGACCAAAGTTGCTAAACTAGAAGGATCAGACAAATATGACCAGACTTACACACAGAAAAGCGAGGAAAAAAACTAGCAAATACGAGAATACTTTAATTTTCAAGAAGCAAGAAAGGGGAAAATGACTTATTAATTTAATTTTCTAATCAATTAAGAGGGATCTGCTAAGGGAGACTAAATTATTCCTGTCGGCCGAAGATTTGTTGCTCTTCTTATTTCGAAACGTCTCAACTTAGTTACAACTGGTTTAACTACATGTTACTTCATAATTGCGATTTGAAATCGCGCTCTTAGTTGTTTTAGTAGTTTGCCTCGCATACGAATTTATCTCCCTGGTGCTAATGACTTAATTTGTCCGTGAGGTTTAATGCATAGGCTCCAGAAGAAGGAAAACGGTTTCTTGATCATGTTGATGCTTTAATCTCATGTAGGTGGAATGATTAATGGTTCCCATAGCAACTCATTTGAAGTGTACAACCCAATCAACGACAAGTGGAAGTTTCTCACGCCTCCCACAATCCCGCGAACTCGTCACACTATGGTTGCCACGGAAACACATATTTACGTCATCGGTGGTGAAGGGCAAGGAATTGAGCCTGAGATCAGCATGGAGCGGTACGATCCAGCGGTTAATCTCTGGAGCTTTGTGCTACCAATGAACTGTGGAAAAGTTGGTGCTTGCGCAGTGGAATTGGAAGGAAAAATCTACGTTATGGGAGGAAATAATGGCTATAATACGCTTCGGCAATGTGAAGTTTACGATGTTGAGACACACCAGTGGAGCATGGCTAAAGGTAAACTTGACACTAATGGGTTTCGTGTGAAAACGCAACCGTTTAGTGCATTTTTGCCTGTTAACTACAGCGACCTAAGAAACTTATGAAAACGGCGTTTTTTGAAATGGGTTCGATAACATTTTGAAGCGCATGGTTTAAAAACGCTGTAGTGTGTGGACAGGTGAAGAAAAGACTTTTGAAAAGAATGACGGTATTTTATATTTTAGTGTAGATAATAGAAGAAAGCGCATGCATAAAAGATATCCGTATTTAAACGAAAGCGATTATGTGGATTCGTATTTTGCAGGTTTTTGCTAAGGTTTTTTTTTTGCAACTAAAACTCCGAGCGAAGCAGCGGTCTCCTCGCTCTAGTTTTTGCTCATTGATTTATAAGAAAACAAAATAGTGGTAAACATTTACCTCCACTTCGGAATAACTGTTTATCATTAAACCCCGAAGTGTACTGAGTTACAGCTATACTCTTTGGCTGAGATGCTGGTCAGTAAAAGGTTAAACTGACACTCTTCCAAAGTTTTGCAAACGTTCATATAACCAGTCTAGATCACTAGTATTGATTTCCGCATCGCAGTGAGGTTAAGTTAAAAAAAAATAAACCAGCGGGTTAAAAATTAAGATGGCCACAAATTACTCTCTTCTGATGTTGGGATTTATTAACCAGATAAAGTTACCTTTTTTCAGCAAACCGAAACTAAATACGTACGATGTTTAGTGTATTCCTCAAAACATAAAAAAACATGACACAAAAAAGACCCATCGGCTTAACTTTGGCTTTCAAAACCAGTTGTTCGTCAAGTGATTAAGGCCCGCCTATTCCCCAAAAAATGTTCTCTGACTACTCCTGAACAAATGGGCCTACGTCATGGCATCTTTTAAAGGGCTTGTGCACATTTTCTTAGTTAGTTACCAAACCTTCTCTTTCTTTCTTTCATTTTTAGACATGACAGAGTTCCGTCAAGACGCAGAGGCCGTTTGCCTTAACAAGAGAATTTTCGTAATTGGTGGCCGAGATTATAAAGGCGAGAGAGTCCTGGATTCCGTTGAGTGCTTTGACATATCAAAGGGGGAGTGGAACAAAGTCACTTCACTTCCGGTAGCGAGAGAGGGCTTCCGTTGTGTGATGTGTAGAGTGAGTCGCGATCACCTCACTTCTATGAAACTCAAATAACTCATTTTCCTCACGTCTCCAGAGCTTCTCAATTTTTTAGTCGTAGCACTCAGTCCCCTCCCATGGGGAATTGTGTAAAATCTCACTTGGATTGAGGAATGGCAGGGGCCAAAAATGAAATTTTCGCAGAAAATAGTAACGTAAAACCTGTGTAAAAGAAAACTAGTCTGTGAAAACGCCGTGACATGGGCTTTATAGTATGGGATTTGCACGCTCCAGATTCCGGGCTCCTGGAAAGGGCCCCTCATGAAAATGTCACCTTTTTTTCCGACCCTTTTGTAGTAGCATTTTTATTTCAGATAGAATGGCTTACGATTGTGTACTAGAAACAAATCAAATTTTTGGCTAATATAGTGTGTTTGCTGCGGTCACATGATCGACTACGTCCTAATAATGCAAAATTTTCAACGTTAAAAGTTTAACAGTACAGGTGTTGCACCACCGAGTCCCTGGCCTGTATCCTTCCAATTGTAAGCCAACACTATCGAACACACGATAACGCCGGAGAGGGATGGAGTTTGGGTGCAACCTTCTTGAGTGCTTAGTCATCGGGCACGAGCATCGCTTGTTTTGACGTCGTATTTCGTCCCAGTGGAGCCGGTAAAGCTGACTGTTTGCCGGGAATTCAGCGCTTCCTCCAAGGGCCTTCTGTAAGGGAATAGAGTTTCCCTTCGCATTTTTTGCCATTCCTTTTTTCACCTCTTCATGTACGTGTTGGTTCACTGTTTTTACAAGACAGCTCGTGCTGAGTAGCAATGTCACTACAATGGAGACATGCGAACGTAAACTGGTAAACTATAATAATAATAATAATGACTTTATTACCGTGTCAAACAAGAATCTAGCAGAGGGGATTTCCCACTGCTAATAGAGGACACCTAACTTTCTAAAATACAATCTAAAAATACAAAACGAATTAGCATAGAGTTAACACTAGAATACTAAGAGTTAGAATTAAAAACTACTAATGATTACTCACACAACATACATACTACAAAAACTGCATTTATAATTATAAAAAAATTCTAAAATCTTGTAATTAAAATCGTAATAAAAAAATAAAAAAATTACGAATTGCAAAGGTAGCAGCCACTACATCCATCTAAAATGCTACTTAAATCAAGACTGCGTATCCGGGTCTTAAACTGCTGAAGACTGGGAGCCGATCTGTCCTTGCTTGGTATCTTGCTCCAAAGTCTTGGACCTAGGTATCGAATTGAGTGTTTTCCGTGCGTAACTGTGTTAAAACTAGGTTGATAAAAATCTTTGTGCCGTAAATTGTAAGCGTGGCTGTTGGTCAGAAACATGTCACAAATAGTCCGTGGACACAAATTATGTTTAACCTTATACATTAGAATACATATGTCCTGCAGTCTCCTATTATACAACGATGGTAGCTTTGCTTTCACTAACAGCTGTTGGTAGCTAGACTGCTTGTCTTTAAATACAGCGCGCAGTCCACGCTCCTGTACTCTCTCCAATCTACGGGTGTCCGAGGCTCTACAAAAATGCCACACTAAGTGGCAATATGTTAAATGTGGGAGAATAGCTGCCTTAAAGAGATGTAATTTGGCCTCAGTTGGTATGAGATTCCGCAGCCTCATTATCACACCTGTTCTCTGGCTAGCTTTCTTACAAACATTACTAATATGCAAATTGAAATTAAGTCCACAATCAATGGTTACGCCTAGGAGCTCTAAATTGTCTGATTCCATTATATCTTTGCCATTGACAGTTATACTTGTTTTGTCACCATAGTTCACACTTTTATTCCGAATGTTCATCGTTTGATATTTTTTCAGGTTTCCCTGAAGAAGATTCGAATCATACCAATTAGTTGTTAGAGTGGCATTCTCTTGAAGTTTCGCGACCACAGTACATATGTCCTTTCCTTTCACGTAGATCTGGTGATCGTCTGCGTACATTGATAGCCCAGAATCTACGCTATATGAAAGATCGTTCTGAAATATATTCCATAATATATGGAATATATTTCAGGACTTTCATGATGTGTTTCGCTAGCGCTGTACGTGGGCACAAGTCCGAACTGACTACGAGGTGCAAACGTGTAGAGACAGATAAAACTATATTGAAGCTGCTCTGGATTTCTTAACCTTAAGTTTGATGTCTAGAGCTTAAGTTTTTCAAAATCCGTGGCCCGAACCCGCGCGAGTTTGTCATTGTTGTCAATAGTTTTCAGTGGGCAAGGAGCAGGGGAACATTGACAGTCAACATTGACAGTCAGGGAGTAAAAATACAGCGCGTGCGCAGTTCATTTTGCAGCGGTGAAGTTATAACTACTCATCTTTCTTCCTAAACCTTCACATTGTGGAAAAATCCATGAAATTAAACGGGGTTTGGGAAATCTTTAATTGTTATGGAACTATTTCCTGTTTTTCTCTAGTCCTATTCCCTCTCCAAAATTAAAACGTCATAGTTTATAGAGAGTACATAAATTCTAAAAACTACGTATAGTTCCTTAGGCCCTGCAAATTTTAATCAAAACAAATTTGAAAAATGGGTTGTGGTGTGCCGCGTAACGTAAAACAAAGTTCACGGAGACAAAAATTAAATACTCCAAGGGAATGCTTGACTCTGCCAGACTTTCTAATCAGTAACTTGAATGTATTCTAAATTAGACATCCCCCTGCAAATCTTCCGAGACCCTTTCCTTAATTTACCTGAGAGTTACGGGGTTACTCGTAAAATGTAGGCACGGTTTAGACTACGAGCAGTCTCTGTTTCCGCTCAGGGATAGTCGAGGAAAACGAGCAAGCGAGCGAGCGCGAAATCGCCCGCGGCGTTGAAACGTGACGCGCGTGTAGCGGCGCTAGTGCTGAGTGAGCCGGCTCGTGGCTCGACACGCTTGTCACGTTTCAAAGCCGCGGGCGATTTCGCGCTCGCTCGCTTGTTCGTTTTCATTGGACTATCCCTGAGCGGAAACAGAGACTGGTCGTAGTCTAGGCACGATTCATATTCATATTCAATTCTTATGAGATGTCAATTCTCTTAGACAAAGGGTTTCTATTATATTTTTTCCTAACTAATATTCCGGCAGCACGTTACTGCAGGAGAAGTGTCAAGGGAGCGGGAATATGTGTTCGTTATAAAGGGTTTTCGTTATATCAGGGTTCTTTTCCATACATCTCACTGGTTTGACGAATATGGTTCTTTATACCATCTCTTCGCGGCTATATAGGGGTTCGTTATATCGGGGTTGCCTTGTAATCGATCGGAACCGTTCGACAATCGAACCTAACTGAACGATTGGTTCAATTGTTTCAGTAGTCGAGCACCATCGAACTAAAACATTTGTTCAAAGTCAGCGTGCAGCGCGGGTACTTTGTGACCTCCTCCCCCCGCTCCCACCAGCTAAATAGGGTTAATTTATCCTCCGTTAACCAACTGCAAAGCTATTATGCAAGTTGCAAGTCTTCAAATTGTGTTAGAGCCAGCTGTCAACTAAGTAAAGCTAGCTAAAGCTTTATTTACTAAACTGACGTATGAAGCGTTATTGATACGTGGCAATTTTATATCCGTGTTTAAAATGCTCAGCTTCAGTTAAAAACAAAATTTGGCAGGTGGTTAAAGCAGAGAAGAGCCTTCCTTACCAGTTTTCAAATTTGTAAGAAGATTTCACATCGCCATGTTTATTATGTTCACTTTTTGTGTTACCTTCTCGCTATGCTCTTTGACAAAGATGGCCACATGCATGTTACAAGGTCAGTTTCAATTAACGAGTCTCTTCTCTGCTTGAGTTATAGCTAATTTAGTTAATTCGTATTTATTAAGGAGAATAAGTTAAATCGAGGCGATATATGTTTAAACTGTCTTCTGCCACAATATGTTTGCTAATTGTTGCTTTTCCACAAGTCATTAGTTTCTTGAAACCATCGGGATGAGAAATTGAAAATTTAACAGAAATACTGATAAGGAGGGTAAGCTTAAAATTATAAACAGCGACTAGATTTTGCAGAGCGCCTCACTGTGGAAGCCAGTCCTTAGGAGAACGTACGAGAGGTTATGTCAGAAAATGAGCAAATTCTAGTAATTTGCCTCAAATGGCAACATCCTTAAGCTTTGGCTCACAATGAAACGCCATTACCGCCTATTAAAAATGACTTGTCTTGCGCGATGGCAACAAAGTTTGTAGGGATAGATGGTGTCCCTTTTGCAGGACAATAAAATTTTTGAATAAAGGTTGAATAAATGACTAATAAAACTTTTGGTTGCTGTGCTCAGAGGTGATTGAATTCAAGGGCGACACTTGGCGAAAGCAGGCCAGTTTAAATGTTCGCATCAGAAGAAGGTACGGGTTTTTTCTAAGTATTTTTTCTTCCGGACTTTTCTTTCTAAATTAGCCAAAACTGAAGGCGCGTAACTATTTGTACGCTTTCGTAGTAATAATATCCCTACAAACCCTTTTGGAAAATTGATATCTCGTCAAAAAGCTACCTAAGCAGTGGCAATTTTTTCAAGTAACTTCCTTCAAATGTAGATTGAGAAAGGAAAAAAGAAAACAGAATGTTGTCGGAGCTCATTAATAAATAAACCTTAATAACGCATCAGTACAGGGTAAAATAAATATATCAAATGCACTCTTTCTAAGTAAACTAAGTGTGAACGATTCCCGAAATCCATAGAGAACTACCAGACAAGTAATTGAAAATTGGTTTGACTGTTTATTGTAGTCAAAAACTTATAGGAAATTAAATGGATGAGAATACTCGAACGTTTGTATTTTATCGGGAAATGTCGCGAGAAATATTTTCATTTGAGCTCAAAATAAATTCTAAGTTCTTGACATCGACTTTATCTTTGCCAATTTTCATTCGTGCAAGCTATAAACTGACTGTTTTTAAATCGCTGACACAAAACTGACAAGTAAAGTGGTTTAATTTTAATTCGAAATACTGAGTTTCAGTTTTCAAGGATACAGTTTCGAGGCACAAGAAAAGGTTTCCACCTTGGAATTCTGTTTTTACTTTTAATGTCCGATGTTAAGATATCACATTGCCATGTTTACTATATCGTTGTTGGTTCATCTTCTGTGTTTTCTTCTGTCGGTCTTGTCTGGTGCCCCGATTTTTCGAACCTCCTGGGGAAAAGGAAATTGGTTCGAATTATCCAGGGGTTCGAAAAATCGGGGGTCAAATAACAGTGTTTGACTGGTGAGGGGAAATCAGTTTTGGTTCGAATTATCGGGAGTTTCGAAGAGCCGAGGGCTCGAGAAATCGGGATTCTACTGTACAGTATGCTAAAGCAATCTTCGGTGAGGTTTCCGGTTGCCCACGGGTAGCGGTAATATAAATTCTAAGTTCTTGAAATCGACTTTATCTTTGCTAATTTTCATTCGTGAGAGCTATAAACTGACTGTTTGTGAGACCTGACGCAAAACTAAATATATAAACCTTTTCTTGTAAAACTGACAAGTTCGCTCTCACAGTTGATTTATTTTGAATAAAATATTCATGAAAGTATACCCTTTCACTTGAATCCCCCTCCCCCGCCCAAAAAATACTTTAGCTAGTTACCACAAAGGTGTCCATGGTGTTTAAGGACGCTTTGAACATTTTACGCGAGTTTTTGGTGCGAAGTTATCGTCGTCATACCGGATATGACCATTAAAATTCAAGGGATTAAACATTAAACGCTCCAACTTCAATGCATTACCATGAGAAGATATGTCATGTAGCCCTGAAACAAACATTGATCTCCTGGTAATCTGCTGTCGCGTTCAAAGAATTTCCTGGTAAGTTTAAAATTGCTAATACGGATGAAGAAAACAGATAATTTTTTCCCCTAAATTTACGGCCGATTTTGCTATTCTCTTACAAACAAAAGAGGCTGGGACTGGCGCCAATAATCGAGACAGAATGTCACAGTTGCGTAGCGATCGATTACTGCTTTTCAAAATCCAAAAAATTCCAAATTTTTGTCAGGGAAGCGTTGGAAAAATTTGCAGCCTTTTGGCGTCTATCAATATCAAATAACCAGTTAGGAATGTTTGAAGTCAGGGTAGGCACTTTCTGCCCCCTTCCTTACTCAGGCTTCATGGGTGCAGCTTCATGTCAAGAGAATTATATTTAATTATTATAATTATTATTTTTCTCGAGATTTACTACTAAATGTATGATTTTTTACCACAGAGTTCAGCACGTTATATCACCCCGATCTTCGTCAGGACGTTTTTGTTAAAGAAGAGTACCATTATCTGAATGTGCCTAGAGTTGGAAAATTCACAGTCTACGATATCTTTGATTGCACCTTTGAATGCCTTGGCCATCCCTCCTGCCTGTCTTTGAACCTGGCCGCTGCCAAAGGAGCTGATGGAAAGCTTTGGTGCGAGTTACTGTCTTCTGAAAAGTACAGCAATCCCAAGAAATACCAAGGAAACGCGACTTCACATCATTTTGCCATCAAGGTAAGGTTAATTCTCCCAACCGAATATAAGCAATATAGGCAATGGGGTCTGTTCATAAATAATTTACGACTCACTGAATAAAAGGCGAGAATGGACCCCATATTTAAAAAACTTAATTTTGGCAGTTTGTCGATCCAGACAACTCCGAAACACATGGATTGTGTGATTTTCAATTTTAAATCTTAATCTTATTAAAACATAATATCGTTTATTTTAGTTTATTACAACGTAATATTAATTTTTCTTAGGTAGGTAGTTAGTACACACGACCCCTCAAGCATGTATTTGCTTTAAAACAGATCGTGGTTAAATAAAGGTTTATTATTATTATTATTATTATGTATGTTACGCAGGTTATAATAAATGCTGAGCCAGTGAAATTGACTAGACTCTTTTGTAGTTTTAATTCTTTCTCCCACTCGCTTTTCAGCAGTCTTTTAAAGCGGGAGAAGTACACCGAAACATCACCTGATCAAATAAATAACTCACAAAATGTCCTTATATGACTTTAATATAGTTCTCAGGGTAAAACTTTGGGAAACTCTTGAGATTTTTTCTAGATTTGCTCGTCGTTTCCCAACATTAACCGGAACAAAGACTGATGAACATATTTAGGTAAAATTTTCCTTTCTTATTTCAGAACCCATGCCTGTCTTCGCCTTGCCAATACGGGGGTACATGTGTGCCTAACTACAAATATCACACGTTTAAATGCAGCTGCAAAGAAGGTTTTGCCGGAGAATATTGTGAAATAGGTAAACGTCACGAGCAGGGACTACATGTATGACAAATAAGGAAAACATTTGAGTCCTGGTCACACTTAGGACCAGAGAAGTGTAGTTAATCACCGGTTTTGACCGTATGGAACGCTGGCACTCCGGATTAGAGCATTGTAAAATACAGAAGCTTCTTTCTTTGCCCAATAAGTTGCCATAGTTGGATGCCGTGAATCCATATTAACCCTTTCACTCCCAACAGTACCTAAAATAAACCATGACAAATCTCAAATTTCATTTTGTAAAAAACGTAAATATAAATAGTACCAAGTGAAAGAACTGCAGACGAGATTTCATTTGAATGGTCACACTGTAGGGTTTCATCCACAGACTCAGAAGTTAGAGCCACCTTGTACAGCATAATAAACAGCACCACAGGAAAGTACTGCTCAGTAGCTTTCATTTCAATGGTCACACTGTAGGGTTTCATCCACAGACTCAGAAGTTAGAACCACCTTGTACAGCATAATAAACAGCACCACAGGAAAGTACTGCTCAGTAGCTTTCATTTGAATGGTCACACTTTAGGATTTCATCCACAGACTCAGAAGTTAGAACCACCTTGTACAGCATAATAAACAGCACCACAGGAAAGTACAGCTGAGTAGCTTTCATTTGAATGGTCACACTGTAGGGTTTCATCCACAGACTCAGAAGTTAGAATCACCTTAATGCCTCCATAACTCACTCTGGGTGTGAAAGGGTTAAACCAGTTTCTGCTTGTACAGTTTTTCATATCTCATCGTTCGAACGTCAGCATCGTAAGTCATTCTATACCCTTTTTAGCCGTAGCATTTAGCGTGGACACAATAACCGTTCTTTCAATGATCAAATGGCAGTTGGGAAAATTAAGAAACAAACAAACAAGCAAGTGGCTTCTCTGGCGGACCGTGTGTCTTTTTTTGGAAAGCAGCCCGCGACGCTACATAAACCAGCTTAGGGACATTTTCCAATCATGCACTCATCTCCTCAGGCAGAGAACTCAGGGAGCTACAATAGGCCATTTTACTAGATTCATGTAACATACATCCCATCTATTGTTGCCATCAGTAATACAACAGCTTGAGAGAGAGGTTCTTATAAAGTCTTAACTATTAATACCTGACTGAAATGAGAATCGATAATTAAAAGATGCAACATTTTCCTCACTGAACTGATTGTGACGTAAAAATGGATTTTGACTGAGTTATTTTATCTCTTTTCCAGCTGGAAAATCATGCAAGGACATGCATGACATTCACAAGTAAGAAAAACTGTAAATTAAAGACATTATACTTAAGCCCTTGGGGAACGAGCTTATTTAGTTTCATGAGGGGGGGGGGGGTATTACAGAGAGGGGCTTAACAGAGGTGGGGGCGGGGGGAACTTATTTCAAATATTTAAACATTTAATTTGAAAAATCATTTGTGCACAAAACTTTAACACTGTTAACTTACTAACTGCAATTTTAAAATTTACAAATACAGAAGTATCATTTACTCTACATGTCATGTTCAATTTTCCTTCCATTGGTTTATTTCAAAATCTTTATTTTCGTTAAAAATGAAGAGAATAGTACTAGTCTCAAGCTTGTGATCAATTAATTCCGGCCACCTTTTAACTAGCCTTTTATAAAATGCACCAACTGGGGATGTGGATGGCTTAATAGAGATTAAGAGGTCTCATTACAAAATCTGTTGTCCCAAAGGGGAGGCGGAGAGGGCTTCAGAATAAAGCTTTTACAGTTAATGTATTTAATATTTATTCATGACCCAGCCTTAGGACATGCATGTTGTCATGCAATCTGCATGGCGTTCTCCCAGGCGTTTCCTTTCAAAACCTTTGCAATACCACAGTTCGTGACAATGTCTCGTTCCTAAAATTTTTTAATATTTAACAGGTCGAACGTGAGTCAGGTGGTTACCCTCATCTTGGACTCAAAACCAGTTTCCGTTCTGTGTCACATGGGAGATTTTGGATGTGGAGATGGGGGATGGACGCCGGTCATGAAGATTGATGGCAACAAGGTATTACGTATATTGCATGCTTTGTCTCTGAATCCATATAATCAAGACTTGAACTTGTTGTCTTAATTTATTAAGTGACCTTTTGAGCTGCAAAACAGCCATTCTTTTGGGCTGCTCCGTCTTAAAGGTAGATGGCGATTTACGCGCGAGAATCTACGCTTGGGGTTCGCTTTTCCTTGTCCATTTATACATGTTTGGCTGTTTGCTGTGGGTAACTTTCCGGACGAAATAAGTAACAAAAGTTGATGATCATATTGATGATCTATGTAAGATGCTGTCCTAAAGGATTGATGTGCTTAATAGGATCATATCGTGCCTTCACCTACAGCAAAGGCTCCTTTATTGTAATGCGATGATAAGACCTGTACTGAGCTATGCCTGTGTTGTTTGGCATACATGTGGTAAAGACAGCTTGCAAAGAATTGCCCGCCTACAAAAGGGAGCTGCAAGAACAATCCTGGACGCCAATTGAATAACTCCTTCTGTACAGCTATTTAACAAATTGGGGTGGTTGCCATTCTACAATGAGGCTTAAGTTGTCAAGTGTCTTATCAAAATAAAAGAATGCCGAACGTTGCTGTACCTCAGTATTTTGTGGGCTCCTTAATACTGAATTCTAAGGTACATTTCAGGAACCCTAGACACTCGAAATGTAGTTTTGTTTGCCCTAAATTCAAAAGGGCTACTGAAGGTGGATAATCCTTCACAGTTTCTACGATACAGCTTTGGAATAGTCTTCCCGATGCTGTAAAAATTTTAGAGTCTAGTTTAAATTTTTTTTAAGGCAGCCCTGTATAAAGTGTTTTTTTGATGAACAATCATTAAAAATATTATCATGAAACTTAGTTCAGAGATTGTCGCTGTTAATTATTTGTATTTATTCATAGTTTCTAGTAATGTTACAAGGTACCCTATTATGACTTTTCTATTTTAATTTATTTTAATGATGTTTTGAATAATAGTTTTAAACATTGTAGTGTAATTAGGTTTATATTCTGATATATAGGATTCTTTTTACACATCTTATTGTAATTTTATATTTGAGGGCCACAAGTTCACTAAATCTCTAAATAAAGACTTCACTTTACTTCACTTCCCTCCACAATAAAACCGAAAATAATTAAAATAATTAAATAATTCATAAACATATCCTTTATGGCGGCGTGACTGCGTTTGTTTGGTGTTTTCTCTAGGATAATTCACCCCCTCTACCCCCTAGGATATTTATGCAATTTGCCAGCCTCAGTCACTTATCCCAAACGTGTTTTCTTTGAGAGAGCTAACAGCCATTCTGTGTTTGAACATTTTAAAGCGAACCTTCCATTACAATTCCCGTCTTTGGAGCAACAAAGAAACCTTCAACCTTGCAGGAGGAAAGACTGGGTTCGACACACAAGAGACCAAGTTGCCAACCTACTGGAACACATCCTTCTCCAAGATCTGCCTTGGTATGAAAATCGGCCTGCAGATCAAGTTCATTGTCATAAATAAGCAAGCTGATTCCCTGCACTCACTGATCGCTGACGGGAGATACCGCAACACCTCATTGGGTCGAAACACGTGGAAGTTTCTGATTGGCTCTCAAGCTTCTCTGCAGATCAACTGCAACAAGGAAGGGTTCAACGCTGTGTGTAGCTCTAGTGGTCATTCCAAAGCAAGAATCGGTATCGTTGGTAACAACGAACATGACTGCGGCGATTGTGACTCCAGAATCGGGTTTGGTACTGGGGGACATCATGATGACTCCAACACGTGTGGAAACGAGGCTTTAGGGGGAGGACACATTAAGGCGAAGGGATTTATTTTGGTTAACTAAGATTATACAGCTGACGAAAATAAGAAGTCGATATCTCTTGATCAACATATTCAAATGTTAGTCCTGAAACACGACCACTTTATTTATTTGTTATAAATTTCAAACCTGGTGACTTCTAAATGTGGGTAATCTTGGCTTAAACCTGACTTCGTCATCTTTACATAAAGTTACTGGAAACAAAATATCGAGGGTTTCAGGTAATTTTTTTCTTCAATATTTGACGAATGAAACTTATATACAGCAAAAATGAGAAAAATGGGTGTAAAATTTTGTCTTGTATATTTGATTTTTTTTTACTGTACTCATGTCGTGAGTAACTCAAAGATACCGAAAGGTGCGATTTCGTTTGTCATCTTGGCAAGGAGAATCACGCAATCAACTATTGTTTTCTCTCTCTGGCATAAGATGGTTTTGTCTACGGTTGCTTGTTATTAAATTTACACAAAGACCGCAGAGACTATTCCTATGTTGTAATTGTTAAAATAAAGGTCGTAGTGTTGAAATTCAGTAACCTAATTACATGTTACGTGGAGTAAATTTCCGCAGCTCATGTTTTAGCGGGAGTTTTAATAATATTTTCGCAGGATCAAATTTTTGCAAATCGAGGAAATTCCACGAAATCCTCGAAAACTAGATCTCGCGAAAATTTCACGCCACACGGTATTTTATAAATCTCACAATAGCTACACATCGCCTTACTTGTATTAGGTAATTTTAAGTGTAATTATATTTTATTTTGATAACGACGACTAGGTAGTGAATGATGAGTTTTGACGCCCAAATCAAGGCTGCCATGAATCGAACTTTGGGATGCCCTTCTAATGGTATTCCAGGAGGATTTTGCGTCTGTACTAAGGTATTTAATCTTGATTTTAGCACAGTTTTGGCAAAACACCAGTAACTCTCAACTATTAAGGGGTAGATTTTATTGGGAAGAGAGAGCAATTTACACAAGTTTTAAGGGTTAAAATTTTTGAAGGCAAAAGATAACTCGCGGACGTTAACAAGACATCCCTGATTTTAACATTGACGCTTTTCTTGTTTTCGACTTTTTGCTGACTTCTGAGCGTTATTTCATTAAACTTGTCAGTGAAAAGTGCCTCTTAGAGAAGTATTTGTAACGGCCAATGAGCCGCCAAAATCAGAGCGAGTCAAGCCAAAAATTGCGTACACGCGTTGGTTGCAGGCAACTCTCTCCTCGCTTCACAGGTAACCAAAGCGTAATATGAGAGTTTGTGTGGAGCTAAAATTCGATCGACAATATTCGGCGGTTTTCAGCCGAAAATACATTAAAATCAAAATAGAGTTTGAAAAACCTTACCTGTTGTGTGTTTGCTGTGTTTTTATCGCTTTTCCGAGCTTCTGGAGGCCGTTTTGGTCGATTTTCTGCTTAACGGTCGATGCAACGGCATGTTACGTTCTAAAGACCGTTAAGCAGAAAATCGCCCAAAACGGCCTCCAGAAGCTCGGAAAAGTGATAAAAACACAGCAAACGCACAACAGGAAAGGTTTTTCAAACTTTAGTTTGATTTTAATGTTTTTTTTTTCTGCGGAAAACCGCCGATTATTTCCGATCGAATTTCAGCTCCATACAAACTCTCATATTACGCTTTGGTTACCTGTGCTCGTTTGCCATCAATCGGTTACACGTTTTTCTCACGGGCTTATCACCATCCCTGAGTTCACCTGTTGTATATATTCCCTAGCCTTCTGATCAGATGGTAAGGTTTTAGTACGATACATTTTTCCCTCCTCGGTTTCTCCTTGCCTGCAGGTTCCCGGTCTAGCTTTGTGCCGGACTTACAATGCTCTGTGTGAGCTCAGACATAAACCGGAGTTTTAAGGCAGCCCTTTATAAAATGTCTTTTTGATGAACAATCATTATTGAATCAATATTAGTCAACTATACTAATATTTTAATACTCTATTATAATTAAAATTAGTTCAGAGATTGCCGCTGTTAATTATTTGTATTTATTCATACTTTCTAGTAATGTTACTAGGTACCCAGGCTTATGACTTTTCTATTTTAATTTATTTTACTGATGTTTTGAATAATAGTTTTAACATTATAGTGTTGTTAGGTTTATAGATTGATTATATTTATGGGATTTTTGCACATCTTATTGAAATCTCATTTTTGAGGGCCACAAGTTTATAAGTTGTTTCACTCTTAAGTATTACCCTCTTTAAATAAAGTCTTCACTTCACTTCACAATAATACCGAAAATAATTACTAGTTAATAAGCATATTTTTGGCGGCGTGACTGCGTTTGATACACAAAGATGTTTTTTTTTCCAAAAACAACACTTTTTCCAGGATAATTCTCCCCTCCACCCCTAGGATATTTGTGCAGTTTGCCAGCTTCAGTGTTGAAAGGGGTATGAAATAACCAATCCACGGACTGAAAGATCTCGTGGTCGTTGATGCCTTTTTGCTTGTTTGTTTGTTAGTTGTTGTTGCTTTTTTAATTTCTGGAAGGAGAGTTTTGTATTTTATTTCACCATTAATAAATGTTTCTCTCCGTTAATTGTTAATTATAAATGAAGTTTCTTTGTCTTGGCAGTCTTTCTTCTCGCTGATTTTTCACATATAAATCTACGTTTTTCATTACTCGTATCTCTTGTTGGGCTGATAATTGAAAGCATGTTCTTCTTTACCACTGACCCTTGAGTTTAAACCTACTATCTGGTCTACATTTTCAACGAGGCATAGCCGAGATAAGTTCTGAATTTTGCCGTCTGGATGACTAAGAAATAACAGTAGGATCTTGTTACGAAAACCGGCAAGAGTCAATGGAGCATAGATTTCATCGAGTTTCATTCGATTCTACGTATATACGAATTGATACGTTTATAGATTACGAGCAGTCTCTTTTTCCGCTCAGGGATAGTCGACAGAAACGAATCCGGGGGTGGAAGGGGAATAATGAATAATGAATAACGAGTTAAAACAATAAATGAATAGGGAATATTAAGAACTTGAACATTCGGAATAATGAATAATTCAGTTCCTTTAAGGAATAATGAATATCGAAATGTTGTATGAACTCGACCCTGTAAAATCTTTGTCGGTGTTTGCGGCTATGTGTGAAAGGCCAGCTAAAACAGTAGTCTGTTATCAATCATGGTTACTCTGGATGATCTGTATTCATTTAGGTCTCCTGGGTGCATGCGAGAAGTCTTCCCTGGCGACTTTTTCATGATTGGGTGTGTCTTTTATCAGTAATGGATGTTTTAAGGGACGGACCAACTTGACCTCTGCGAGGAGGAGAGTTGAGTGATTTGACAAAACATGCTAGCAGTTTTAGAAAAAGAAAAAAATCATGTGCAACACATTGTCGAAAAAATATCCGTGCCATATACAGTGGACCGAAAAAAATCCTACTGCAAGACATTCCTATGGCTCACACGAGCAGCGTCATTTGTTAATGACTAATATAGAAGCTAAAAGCTAGCATCAACCAGTGGCTGCTCGGGTTGTAAGCTTCCCCGATCTGACGGGACTCCCGAATTGTCGACTTGCACGAGTTCCGGTGTTCTCCGCATTGAATAACCCCATGTGGCGTGAACCGCTCCAGGATTATCCCGACCGACATACTTAGGAATTTCTTGAATATGGTTGGCCTATTGGTTACACGGCTGATACTTTGCCTATTTTTGACCTTCGGGCACATCGCGGCGCTTTAGACTTTCCGGCCCACGTTAACGCCTACCTGTCCGACGAACTAAAACTTGGCTGAGTTGTTGCACCTTTTGACACTGTTCCGGCATGTACTTAAACCCGGAACGCCGGAACGCCGGAATACTTAAACCCGGGACGCCGGAATACTTAAACCCGTAACGCCGAAATACTTAACCCGGAACGCCGGAATACTAAAACACGGGACGCCGGAATACTTAAACCTGAAACGCCGGAATACTTAAACCCGGAATGCCGGAATGCGTAAGCCCGGAACGCCGGAATTCTTAAACCCTGAACACCGGAATACTTAAACCCGGAATGGTATCTGACCATCAGATCCAAGGACTCAGAGGCTTGACCACTGACCATAGTTTGGAGTTAGCCATGTTGTTTTTCTACGAACATTGAAGTTCCCTTGCAACTTTGCTCGTTATTTTATGTAAGTGGATTCATTCATTATGATTTGTGTGTACTAGAATGAGGAACCCTTTGTCTTATTTGCTATTTTATTGTATTAGGACTCTTTCATCGTTGAGATTAAACAAACTGATTTTTTAGTCATCATCGAGGAGTCCAGTTTCTTCAGAAACCAAACACTGTTCGTGCTCTGTTTCGTTCTGAAAGGGTCGTTTTTATGCTCCCACCTGCTTCCTAAAGTTAATTGAGTGAGAATTTGACCCGTTTAGAGATCTTAAAACCGGCTTTTTATGTATTTTTGAACTTCTTAAATTTTCGTTTGTTAAATAACTTATTAGAACTTTGGATTATTTTTTCTTAAATCAGTTCACCCAAAGGGATGTTTTTGGCAAAATGAAAAAATTTCGATTTTTTTGTGAGCGTCCTTCGATTCTCGATATTCTTAGAAAATGGCTCATAATTAGGACAACTGGTATTAAGATCGATAAAAGAGTGAAAATTCATAGATTTCCTGTTAGCGCTCGAAAACAACAAAAACGAACTCCAAACCAACAAGAATTTCACTTTACAACTGATTGTACTTTCGATATACTTTACCCGCTTTTTGAATTCAATCTTGCTGACTCGTGTGCACTAAATACGAGAACACAATCCATATTTTTAGCCCCGTTCCTCTTCTTTATGCACTTTTTGCTGATTCTTGAACACACTCAACAAGCCCAGCTTGATTTGCTTTACCCTTTATCTTTAATTTAATGTTGTCAAGTGCTCCGCATATATATCCGCAACTAAATAAGTTTATACTCTTGATCTCATTTACTTCGCTTCTGCACTCTTGTTTACTCTTGAAGGCTGTCAGTAAGTTAATCCTTTCGATCTTGTTTAGCCCGTTTCTTGTAGGTCCTGTTCGAACCTTTTGTGCGTTTTCAGTAGTTTTATACTATTGATTTCCTTTGCCCCTTTTCTGTGCTAAATTCTTTCTTATTCTTGTTCGTGCTGAATAGGTTTATACT
Source organism: Siderastrea radians (assembly GCA_964017195.1). NCBI lineage: Eukaryota > Metazoa > Cnidaria > Anthozoa > Scleractinia > Rhizangiidae > Siderastrea > Siderastrea radians. The sequence continues at coordinate 46,636,459 of OZ024892.1, read as the reverse complement.
CATTAATCTGTCATCCCTCATCTCTTCTACAATCTTGCTGATTCCTTATTCTGCGCTCACTAAATTTAGTCTATACTCTTGATCTTTTCTTTCCCTTATTTCTCATACAATTGAGCCCTCTCTCGTGCAAAGTAGGTAGGTAGGTACTTTATTAAAATACTTTGCAGCTCATAGAGCTGAATTGCGTGTTCTACATTCTATGATACATATTTACAAAATTTAAAATTTAAAATTTATAATATCTAAAATCTACGTTTACACTACTTCCGACTCTTCCTTAATCTTTTTTCATGTAAACTTGAACATTCTTGTGCGCACTCAATTAATCCATACTTTTGATCACTTTTACTTTTTGTCTGTCACGCACTCTTGCTACCTCTTCTTGCCCCATTTCTTTTACCTCTTTCCTCTGATGCCCTTGCCGACTCTTACTCAAAGCACACACGTTGCTTTCGACGTTGCTGATCCAAGCAGTATGTAGGATGCCTCTCAAAACGAACGTTGTAAATTTGACCATGCTCACTACGAGTCTCACAGTAGCTCGGCAGTTAGAGCGCCCGACCGATGTACGGGAGGTCACGGGTTCGATTCTCGTCAGGGACTCAGATTTTTTTCTTTGTCCCACGCTAATGAACTACTAAATATTCCATCTTTCTCAAAACGCACTAGCTTTTGATTAGAGAAAAGGTTGTAGCCAAAATAGTTCTCGGAGATAGAACCAACAGAGATGCGGCCACATTATCTCATCAATAAGGACGGTGGGTCTTCATACAGAGGTATTTTTGCTAAGTTTAGGACGTTGGGGAAATAGCAGATCTTGCCAGCACCTTTTGGAATCTAAAAACAATGTGTGTAACCACGCATTTTTCACAAATAATTTTAAAAGCAACCATAATTCTTAAAAAGCTTTAAAACGCAAAAAATTGATAGGCATTTTCTTTCCAAATTTAAGCTCAATTATCTCTGAAAAATGTTCGATTACCCCCAATTTTCTTTTTGGGTTCATATACCCCTTACTAAGATCTGCTTTTCGCACATAGTCATAAACCGCACAAAAATACCTTTGTATTAGTAAGTAAATTCCTTAAGAAACCGAATAACTTAGATCACACCCAAGATGCGCAGAAGGTATGCGCAGTAACAAAAAGATGTACCGTCTTTAAGCTTTTAAGACACTTGCAGTAAAGCACTATTGGGCAATTATTTTTGGAAATAGCGCTATATAAATAAAGAAATAAGTAAACATTATTATTATTATTATTATTACTATTATTACATCCCCTAGCGGTTTAAAAATAATAATAACAACAGGGATTTCGACTTACAAGGTTTAGGATTCCGACATAAAATATGCAGGGCTCCAGCGCTTTAATGCAGAAAATGGGGTCCAGGGCTCCATTGCGTCACTCTAGGGCTCCAACAGTTCTGTCCGGGCTACTAGAAGAACAAATATCCGGGCTCTGGACTCCACGTTAAAAATATCGAGGCTTCACGGCTCTAGGGACCTCCCTGTTGCGGCTGCCTTATAGTGTGTCTTGCGTAGATAGGAGGCCACATGGGCCTTTCTGTTACCTAATTTTCCTGATCCTAAAAGAGGCCCTCCTATCTACGCAAGACACACCATCAGGCAGCCGCAAAAGGGAGGTCCCTAGAGCCGTAAAGCCACGAAATTCTTAACGTGGAGTCCAGACACTAAGTATCATAAAGTACATTAACGTTCCACATTGTCGAAACCGCACTTAAAGAGAAAAAAACTTAGAGGTGAGTATATGAAATCATGTCAAATCTATTTTAATCATAAAACAAGTACACGTTAATGTTTCTACTGAGCGAACTATTTAAGTTACTGTCCGTTGACTGGAGTTGTAATTAATCGTATTTTTTTTACTTTAAACGCTCAGTGATACTTATAAACTCATAACCCTTTTTTTGAAGGAGCCACGTCAGGGATTTTAACGTTTTTACGTCGAAACTGCACTGAATTTAAAACTAAGTATGTTTTGCCCTACACGAAATGTTTCTTCACAACATCAAGGATCACGCATGCAATTTCTTGAAGGGAGAACAATCTGTAATCAATTGATGTTAGAAACAGAAGATTACAAAAAGGACCAATTTGTTTCAGTCGCAATCCATTGCCATCCTAGCCATCTAAAAGCAAGGGACGCTTATTTATAAAGCTCGAAAGCTAGACAGTAATTTTAAGCAAAATGTAACCGATATGCCTTTTAGCTTTTTATGTCTTCTGCGTGCATGTGCGTAGCAGACACTATGTGGGTAAGACTGTTAGCAAACTTCCGTAACCACTTCCATAACCGCTTCCGTAACCACTTTGGTGACGCTTTGATTGGATAACGCACAATAGGTTCTTACGTGACACTACCGGAAATAAAAATTCAACCATAGAAAATGGATACAGATGAAGTGCTGAAAGGAGTTGCGAAGTCACTGCATTGCTGCATTACAACCAGCAATACCGTCGCTCGCTAGGATTTTCGCAGGTTCGGCTAAGATAACGCAGGACTGTTTTCGCGAAATTAAACTACAGGCAACTGGCTCGCTAAGATAACGCAGGAAAGGCTTTGCCACTTTTCACAGACAAGACTCGCTGCCAACACAGCAACAGGCAAAGGCCAGGAGTTGCTCGGACCACATAAGAAAACATACACTCAGCGACAAGCAAAGGCTCGGGATTTTCACTTTCACGATTCGGAGCAAATTAATAGACCAACAGCAGCTGGTTTACTATATCTCAATGTATTTTACTTTTGAACTCTGCTGGGTGTCTAGCAGTCACCCATCCAATTACTGACCCCGCCAAACCGGGCATTGTGGTAGATGTTCAACTTCCTCACACATGCAAATGCAATATACACCAATAAAAATTAGCTAATTCTCTCACAGATTCCAGTCCAATCAGAGAGTATTGCAAAGTAAAACCAAAGCAATTCAACATTACTTTCGACAATCATTTGAAATCTGCTCTAATAGGCGTAAAAAGCGTATCATAAAATTAATAGCGAATACGATAAATCATATTCAAGATCTAAATCCTAAAACTTTACATCATACTGGCAAAAAAATGTATATTTTATATTAGGGTGAAAGACAAGATATACCCTTATTCAGTCCAAAAGGATTCTTCCTTAGATAAGGTGGTAGTGTTCCCAAACGCCACGGGATTCAACTATTTAATAGCCTAACCCCTCAAACAGATATCATCGAAGAGGACCTCTCTTAAGGACGGTGCCTCTTTTTCTTACTGCGCATACTTTCTGCGCATCTAGAGTCTGGTCCGAGGTATTCAAGTTTCTTAAGGAAATTGCCCTCGAATAAAAAGGTATTTTTGCGCGGTTTAAGACTATGTGAAAAAAGCAATCTTAGCAAGGGCGTTCAGGATCCAAAACGAAAATTGGGGGTAACCACGCATTTTTCAGAGATAATTGAGCTTAAATTTGGGAAGGAATTTTCTTACGGTCTTTGTAATTTAGAGCTTTTTCAAAATTATGCTTGCTTAGTTACTTCTGAAAAATGCGTGGTTATCCACATTTTCTTTTTAGATTCCAATAGCTCTTGCAAAGATCTGCTTTTCCCCCATAGTCATAACCTTTGCAAAACTACCTCTGTATTAGGACCCACCGTCCTTAACTAAGCATAAACTTAAGGTGAAGAGGTGAGATTGAGGACAAGTATGGACTTACGAATACAAAGAAATTAAATCTGGAATATGATAACGTTGCTTTCAGTGCTTTTTTGTTCTACTGGACAAGAATGTATCCCAGTGCTTTTATTTGCTTGTCGCCATTGTCTCCTCCATATTCGGCCTCGTTCCCACACGTGTTGGAGTTATCAGGAGGTCCTGCAGTACCAAACCCGATTCTGGAGTCACACCTGTCACGGTCATCTTCGTTGTTACTATGGATACCGATTCTTGCTTTACGGTGAAGACCACACACAGCGTTGAACCCTTCCAAGTTACAGTTGGTTTGTAAACCAAACCAATATGTTTATTTATTTATTATTTATTTATTTAAGGAGCCCTGAGAACCAAGCAGCGACTTCCATGTGTTACGACCCAGCGAGGCGCTTCGGTATTGCCCGTCAGCAATCAGTGAGTGCAGGGAATCAACTTGCTTATTTATGACAATAAAATTGATCTGCTGGCTGACGTTCATACCGAGGCAGATTTTGGAGAAGGATGTGTTTCAGTAGGTCGGTAACTTGGTTTCTTGTTTGTCGAACCCAGTCTCTCCTCCTTTAATGTTGAAGGGTTCTTTGTTGTTCCAACGACTGGAATGGTAATGGGAGGTTGACTATAAAGGATCAAAAATACAAAATGGTTGTTACTGAAAGGAAGGAAGAAGTAACTTAGAGGAGAAATAAATGACAAGCGGGTAGCAGCTTAATTACCCTAATGGAGGGGTAAGCTAAAGAGCCCATAACCCTCAAAGCGTAATCGGCACCAGCGGACATGATAAATACTCTAAACAGTCGTTTCGGCTCACTTTTCGAAGTAGGGAGGTGTTATAATTATGACTGATAGACTTTCATACCGGCATGAGTTCGTCCCATGCAGTTCCTTCTTGTGGCTCTGTATTCGTTTACATGGCGCAGGCTCAAAATCTCACATCGGTACCAGTTATAGCGGTTCGAGTTTTCCCCTGTTTCTGTACTTGATCGAGATTCTCATTCCGGTACGAAAACGCATACCTGTATCATGTAAACGCCGTACAACTGTTCGTTTCACAATCGTTTCTAATATTAAAGAATTGTTTCCGAAATGAAACTCAAACCTCAAAACGCAATATAAAGTTTTCATCTCGTACCAGGATGAATGTCACACCGGTATCCTGTAAATGATCCCTAAGAGAGGGAAAGGAAAAGAATGACCATAAACGGATGCACGGATCAGTCTTGCGCGTGGGTTCTAAGCCCGCCCTAAACTACAACAGATGTGCAAAAATACAGGCTGTTCTGCAGTCCTGCAAGGCTACGTAATACCTTGTTGCCATCAGTCTTCATGACCGGCGTACATCCCCCATCTCCACATCCAAAAGCTCCCATCTGACACAGAACGGAAACTGATTTTGAGTCCTAGAGGTGAGGGTAACCACCTGACTCACACTCGACCTGTTAAATATCGGAAAAAAGTCACGAACGAGACATTGGGCATAAATTTAGTACTTTCCAAAGTCTTTTCATGAATGGGAGAGATTCCGCGGAACCATGAATGAGGTTCAAGAGAATATGCGTAGAGAATTTTTAAAATTTCAACCATTGCATTTCTAGCAAGAAAATTGGAATATGTAGTTCCACTTACTGGCGTACGTCATACAGGACCTTACATGACTTGATATCTGAAAATGAATAAAGCCAAACAGTTAAAAGCCATCTACCAAAAACACCAGTAATATTGTACAGTGTCGTGGTTTGAAAGCATCCGAACGGGCATACGGTGTGAATAAAGTTAAATTGGTCTCCGTGTGGTATGAAAGGCCAACGTTGTGTTCAGGCGACTTCCGTCCCGGTCGGAATATGTATATACTGTTTTTCCCTTCTGGTTGTAACATTTATTTACCTTCACAATATTCTCCAAAAATCCCACTTTGCAACTGCATTCAAACGTGTGATGTATGTAGTTAGGCACACATGTACCCTCGTTTTGGCACGGCGAAGACTGAGATGGGTCCTGAAAAATGAGACAAACAAAGAAGAGAATATTTTACCTGTTCCGTTTAATATTATCGGAAAACGACAAGCACAGAAAATGACAAGAGTCTGCCTTCGTTTGACGCCGAAAACTGCTATTGTTTAAGTTATACTCTTTGGTTGTAATCGCTTGGTGCTAAACGCTCTAGAGAGAGACTTTGCCCTACCATGATGGAAAAGTGGTGTGAAGTGTCGTTTCTTTTGTAGTCGTCAGGGTTGTCGTACTTCACAGAAGACAGTAACTCGCACCAAAGCTTTCCATCAGCTCCTTTGGAAGCAGCCAGGTTCAATGATAGGCAGGAGGGATGTCTGAGGCATTTATAGGTGCAATCAAAGTCGTCGAATACCATGTATGTACCAGCTCTAGGCACATGCAGATAATGGTGCTCTTCTGTAACGAAAAATGCTTGACGAACACCTGGATGATGTAACGTGTTGAATTCTGTGGACAGACACATCACTGTCAGAGATACAGAACCGAAGCCAACCTTTTGAAAAAAAGTGGCTGGCACAATATGTGGGAAAACATCTAAATGTATAACTAAAACCCCTTTTTATCGTAAATGGGATGGTAATCACAACTAAGGAAGTTGACCGCCACTTTAATTGTCTTAAATGTAAATGTTTTGAGTCATTTTTTGCTTTTCCTTATCAAGCTTTATTTAGCTAAACATGTCAGAGCAGTAGAGGCGGCAGGCATCTGCCTTTCAATTTCCTCGTCGATTTCAAAATCTAATCGAAAAGGTCTAAGTTTAACTTAAGAAAATGAAACTAATGGAAAACAGTAAAACAAAAAGAAGATAATTTTCCTGTCACAATAAACGGCAACCATTTTAACATTTATGTTCATTGTACAGATGTCCTGAGATCTATAATTCCTGTCCGATACTCTGCAAGTAAACGTAAATTCTTAAATAGTTCCAGCGACACTCATCTTGCAGCGTTTTACACATTTCCAGTTGCTCAGAAGAATTTCGCGTAAGGGTAACTGATGATGTGTATTGAATATCCAGTTACTCGCAAAAAAGAATTTAGTTTCAAAACTTATAAGAGTCTTTGTTACTAAACTAGAGGAGACGCAAGATTGTTTGTAAAAGCAAAGAGAGAGCAAGTCATGAAAAATGATAAAGAAAACGCTGCAAAAGAAACAGAGAAGAAAAACATTGCACCTGTTAAAACAACTCCACCCCCCCCCCCTTTACGCCCGAGGGTTAACTCATTATTTACATGTTTGTCGGCTGTTTTCATATACCAACATCCCAACGCAGCCAATGCTTTTCATGAAAAGTCCCAAAGAATGCTTTCATTTCCGTGCTTTGTAGATTCAGTAAGGAATAAAGCTTTTAATTACTTTCTGTTTCTTTTTTCTTTCTTTTTTTTTGGAGAAATTTATTTTTCAAATTAAAATCCAGTTCCTCTTTTTGTTTTACTATTACTACAAACACTTTTCCATTCTAAGTCATGTATGGCTGGTTTTCTATTGTGGCCTGAACCGGATAAATACAATTTATAACAAGTTATAGATACTTTATTTGTGGTGCGATCGGCGTCTTTCAGGCTTTAAAAATGGCATTATAACAACAACAACAGGGATACCATTAAATTTTGTAAGAAATATATATACAATTTAACAATTTTACATAGACTGATTTCCTTAGTTTAAAACTCTTTAATGTCAGTTTTAGCCAGTAGTGGCTCACCATTCGCCAGCTGCATTAATAAATATTTTTCCAGCATTTTTTTTTTTGGAAATACCATTGCCCTCTTTAATTTGTGCTCAGAGCGTTGAGGAATTGCCGCGAAGACAAATATTGTTAAGTAAACCAACACACAGGTGTGCATTTTAATTGTTTAGCTGCATGACATTTGTGAAAAAGGACTAAACAGAAAACTGCTTATTATTAACCCGTTTGGAAACACCGACGTAAACTTGCGAAACGTTATAATTAACAAGAAAAATCTAGAACTTCGTAACTACAGTGAAGGTAGTTTAGATCGGAATGGAATGGAATTTAGTGTTTACGAAAACCGGTGAGCAAACTTTATTTTATTATCGTAACGCCACCTTTTCAAACGTGTAGGACTTCATGTACTATTTCAAAAACGAGTGCGAGGGTTTCATCAGGTTTCCAAACACGAGAAAACATTTGAAACCACGAGGCCGCAGGCCGAGTGGTTTTATTGTTTTCGAGTGTTTGGAAACCTGATGAAACCCGAAGCACGAGTTTTTGAAACTACTTCTCCAACAAAAAAAATTAGAAGCACTTATCATTTTAATGAGTTTTCTCGATTCAAATATTCTATTTGTGGATCGTAATCAACGCTTTGAGGCGTTGATTGAGATCCCGTCGCCGACGTGCTAGTGTGTGAAATTATTCTTGCATTTAATGCAACGTTTTTCAGTCTTGTTGTTTGTCAGTTCGAAGCAAACACGTTGCTTTGAATTCACAAGCCAAATGGCAGAAATGGCAGAGTACAGATTTAGAGCTGCCAAAACTTTTGAACAAGAAGAAAAGTGTGTGGCCAGCGCTATTCCGAAGTCTACCCAATATAAAAACAAATGGGCGGTTGGAATTTTTGAACAATGGCAAAAAGTCCGAGTTCCTAAAGTAGCAACGTTGGAACCAGGCGGTCTATTTAAAAATTACGATCTGCACAAAGTTCAGTCCTTGGAATTTCCGTTGCTTGAAATGGATGCTTTAAGCCTCAATTATTGGCTGGCAAAGTTTATCCAAGAAGTTGCTAAACCATCAAAGGAAAGATACCCACCCAGAACCATATATCAGATTGTGTGCGGAATACGTCGATTCATGGAGGAAAAGAATGCAAACTTGGATTTCAGTCTCCTCGATGCATCAGACAAAAGGTGCAGTAGTGTTGCTTTCATTGTCATAATTTGCTCTCATATTGTTATAGTCCAGCTGAATTCAAGGTCATGCCTATTGAGAAGGAATTTAATTTAGAGAAGGATACAGCTTTTTGTTTTGGTGACTTTAATAACTGCAACGTCACATTCAACGTTAATAGCAAATAAGCTTTATTTAATGTATGAACTTTGAAATGTGTGAATAAATAAATTTGTTGATGTCCATGTTTTCGTCTTGCCTTTGAATATGCAGATTAAGAAACAATTTACACACGGGTTTGAAATCGTTTCTAAACGCGTGTGGTTTTCAACTCGTTTTTCATTGGGTTTCTAAACTCATCCACCTGACCAGAATGGGCCGTTCTGGTAGGCTGATAACAATATGAATAATTAATGAGTTTGAGAACGTACCTTAACATTTATGCACTAGTCAATTGAAACCCCCACCCCCCGACCCCCGGGACAGGGCGGGGAATTTAACATTTATGTAGTGTTAAACTTGGCCATTTCCCCCGGTCATCGGGGAAACATTCGTTGTTAAAACCCCCGTCACCATGGCCCCGGTATTTTTTGGTCGCTTCACAGTAAAAACACAAAACAGATTTTGTCCTTTTTTAGATATTTCCCAAGTAGATTTAATATTCTCAAGTAGATTATAAGTCATGCATAGTTTCTTACTGACATTTTTCAATCAACGTCCACTGTCCAGCAGGGAACTGCGATGTTGTCGCTCTTGCTGTGCTTGAAGAATTATGCAAACTTGGACTGCTAGGCTTTTATATGACAAAAGCTGTTGGGATTGCGACTCACATATAGGAACAGAAACAATATAAACGTGTATCATATGAACAACCAAACTTTATTTGTGTTTGTTTACAAATGTCAATAAATCTGATACAGTGACACTGCTTTGGAAGCTTTTTAAGTGGTCCTTCATTTAACGCTAATTTAATTCAAAGTGACCAATAAACATATAAATAAATATAAATAAATATATAGACAGGATGGCCCGTTTTAATTAAAGATTCAGAAGAATGAAGCGTGTAAATACCTTTCTCGCACCGTCCGCCATCTTCTTTCACATGGAGGAGAGTCGGAGAGACTAGGACCCAGTCCTCAACATGAAGCGACCGAGCTACCCAGACTTCCGGTGCAGCGTTAAATCCCCGCTAAAATGCCCCGCTTAAAAACGGCAGGTGTTAAATTCCCCGACTCCCGGTGATTTCACGCTGTTAAATACGCGTTAAATCACCGGTATGGCCGCGTTAATTCCCCGCCCTGCCCCGGGGGTCGGGGGGTGGGGGTTTCAATTGACTAGTGCATTAATGTCGCTTAACAAGACTAAATATCTTATCAGTTGAAAGGGTGTAGCTATCAGTCACGAAAACAAGTCATCACGGCTACATCACATTTTGCATTGCTTTTTAACTTTTGGTATTTTTTGCACTGGTGTTACAGATCTGATTTTTTTGGTGAGTGTTGAAAAAATTTTAGATTACATTCGACCACGAGTGGCTATAATAGTTAAAACATTAAGAATCCCATTTTTTAGTTAATAGTTAATATAAGCTGAATGCATTGAGAGCGAGTGGAGATAATATGCAGATGGCAGCGGCGTAAATTGTTTAGTATATTCACACCTTAAAAACGATAGCGAAAACTACTCGTTTCTTATGATATCCATTCCAAACAAGATGGCATTAAATTTAGAAAAAAAAAAAAGAAAGAAAAACACTGAAATAGCCGCGTAAAAAAACCTTGGACACTTTGGTATATGTCGAAATATTTTACGTGAGCTAATAAGGAAAAACTCTGAAAGTATAATTTACTCTCATTATAAAAAAATATATGCCAACTCAAGAACACCAACTGTTTGAAAGATTTAGCCAGAGGTAGCTGTATAGTGAAACACCAACTGCTGTTCATCTGTTATTGTTTTAAAAGCCTCATTTGATTGTTTCTCCTCAATTAGTGGTCAGGCTTTCGGTAATCGATCGAGTGCGACTTCCCGGGGGGGGGGGTTACTCAATAAAGTTTTACACTGGGAGGCTCCGCCCGGAACTACCACTTTCATATACCAAGAGGAAAATTGCCTTCCTTTCTTATACCTCAATGATAAGCCAAAACAGTAGAATTTCAGTCGCTCTGGTTCAGTTGCTTAAAGAGCATCAGCTTTAATGTTTCGCGTTGTCATTTCTGCCAAAAATTTGTTACCATTTCATATAGTTAGCTTTACCACCATTTTTTCCACTTAACAGTGAATTTTGTGACCCTTTCATATACTAACATGACAATTTTGCCTACCCTTTAAAATACTGCAAGCTTAAAAAAGTCACTCCTTTCTGGCGGAGCTCCCCGTACTGCCCACTATAGAGAGTACACCCCTACCGGAACGACTGCAGTTCTCACAATTCCTTGCTAAACCACCTGGCCCAACTACACAATTTGTTTAGCCGACAGTTTGAAGCTAAGACTAATTTAGATGGGAAGATGGAACGGACTGATTAGATGTTCAAATTACCTTGGAAACCGTGGACAAACATTAACTCATTATCCTAAGGCCTCCTTTTCTAAAAAAGCTCTTCAGCGTGCCTTTAAAAATCAACTTAATCTCGCTTAACAAGACTATTTATTTGTTGGCTGAAAGGCTGTAACTATGAAAAAAAATTAAATAAACTGAGGTGTGTAAATTTTGTACTAACTTTATTGAAAATAACTTGCTATCACGTAACGCATGTCAGGTTTTCAGATTTTTAGTTTATGGTAACTTTTGATGTAATCGACCAGATGTTGTTCGATGAGTCCTGACAGAAATTTATATATACTGAACTGAAGTTGATTGCCGGTTTAAACTTTATTGCCCCGTTTTTGTGGTTACAAGTTGAATGGGGAATTTACACTAACGAAAATGCTTTACTAACCCGACAATTACCAAAAAAGTAAGGTTGGTTAGCACACTGGTCTTTATTGTTCATTTTTTAATACGCTTACGAAAGAACACTCATCAGTGAAAGACTCCAGGCTTTAAGGGCTCCCTTTTGTGAACGTTTTTGTGAACGTCAAGCTACTTGCTAACACGGTATAAGTACTGAAGCCAACGTGACGTGAGCACGTAGACTCTGTGTTCCGCATAACCAGCCTTTCAATTTCCTCGTCGACTTGAAAATCTATTCGAAAAGGTTTAACTTTAGAAAACATTATGAAAAAAAGGAAAACAAAACGAACATAATTTCCGGTCACAAGTGAACTGCAACCGTTTTCACATTTATTGCCGATGTTCATTGAGCCAACCTCCTCAGTTCAACCAATGCTTTTTGTAAAAAGACCCCACGAATGCTTTCATTTTCGTGCTTTATAGATTAAGTAAGAGATATATATAGCTTTGAATTATTTTCTTTTTCTTTTTTTCTTTCTTCTTTTTTGGAGAAAATTATGCTTCAAGGCCGGAAAATCCACTTTCTTATATTATTTCACTATTACTAGAAACACTTTTTTTTCTATTCTAAGCCATGTATGGCTGGTTTTCTATTGTGGCCTGAATCGGATATATGCAATTTATAACAAATTATAGGATACTTTTAGTTCATTTGGGGTGTGATCGATGTCTTTCAGGATGTAAAAAAAGGCGTTATATCAACAACAGGGATACCATTAAATTTTGTAAGAAATATATAGAAAAATTAACCTTGCGCACAGGCGGCCTCCCTTATAACCGAAGACAACACGAAGAGGAGAAACCAGCAGATAAAACGAGAAAACATGGCTGACAAGTGTCCACCGGGAATCGCCAAGAAGATTTTCTCTCTCTTTTTTCCCCTCAATCCTTAATCGTAAAAACCACTCATTTGCATAAAGCAAGTTTTAAATTTCCTTATCATTGACTCTTTTATGTCAGTGTTAGCCAATGGTAGCGAAACAACGTCAATTGCGTTAATTTATATTCCTGTGGTATTGTTTTCAAAACATACAACTGCCCTTCTCTAACCCTAAAACAACTGAATAGACCATATGGTCCATCATTATGTTTGAGCACTTGAAAGCACACTCCTAAAGCATAATCCTCTTGAAACAACCTTAAAAACGTTAATTCTGACTAAAAAAAATAAAAACAGAGTTTTTGAAAATAATTGTGGTGGTAAAGAACACTATTTGAAAATTAATCCTTCAAATTCATCATTTGTTTGAGCCCTGTCCAAGAAGTGATACCCGGAAATGCCTTCACTTTCTCCGCATGACTTGCTTCGACTCAACTGGGTATATTCCTTAATTTGGTCTCATATCTGTTCGTTTCAGTGACTAAATGGCCGATACATATTGGTGTACAAAAGGCATAAAAGTTTCTTTCCTCCCCAGTACAAAATTTCAGCACTGGACGTTTCCTCAAAGGTGGGAGATAAACCACTGCAGCTCCTTCATCTGACCAACGAGAAGACCGGCTTTAATCGTGTTCAACAACTCGATAAATCGGCTCTTGTTTACGACCCCTTTTGGAGAGATTTCGCCGATTCAACAACACGATTAGTAGTGCAATTGTCCACTCATTGAAGGCGTGGTCGCCGCCATTTTCATTTTGTCCATCTTGAGGCAGTAGTCAGGGGCGTTCCTGCCTTTACGCGAAATACGCAAGTGCGTACCGGAATTTTCTGCCGTTAATATTGTTTTTCCTAATTTGACGGTTTATAAAACAGGAGAAATGGGAAATTCATATAGATGAAGTGTAAAGGTAATATTGTGCAATTTCGATACTGACAGTTCCTTCATCACTGATGCGGAAGAATGCGCCCGGGCGTGTTGTATCATCTCTTCCATTTATTGCCCGACTTATTGCATAGCTGTGGTCGCACTCCGACAATGTTAGTTCAGTGTCTATCAAGCGGTTTGATTCCATTATTACTTTTTGCGTCACAAGAGTGTCTTGTCCAACACAATTGCCTTATCCAATATGCTCCGAAGAGAGAACGACAACCTCGTACAAGAAAAAAGGAAGTGGGGGTAGTGGTAACAGTGTAACGAAGGAAGAAAGAAACGAACCCATGGTTTGGGACGAACCTTTTTGGGGCGCAGGGGAGATAGCAACCGAATGTGGCATGGAACCCATCACGATACGTTTATGTGTAGCGCAATGACACCGCATCAATGTGCCAGCAGATAGGAAACCCCACGCAGTATTAGCGCAGATCAGCCTGATTGTTCTCGCTGGGTCGCCAATCACGGCTCCGCCGTCAAATTGCTTGCGCGTATAAGTCAATAATTGAGCCTGCTTGCAAGGTTCTAGTTCAGTACTTGTTGCTCACATGTGTTTCATCCGAAAAAGTAATACTTGATAAGATCTACAACAACTTACAAGAGCGATCTTTCCGATAAAGTGACTTACGACAAAGAAGTTCTCACTATTCTTCTTATAATGCCTATGATATGTCTACTGTAACGCCAGGGTGTTTATTTGGTACCGTGCACAGAATCTAGTCCTACATCAGCGTTGAGCCATGAGAACTGAGCAGCTCTCTTTCCTGGCGCATGCAAGCTTATAGGCACACTCCGATGGACACCAAAAGTATAATATGGGATTTTTGCGCTAAGTAAAACTTTTCCTGGCAAGATTAACTGTATCGAGTTACTTTTCAGTTACCAAGAAAATAAGAGATTACTTATTTTGTAGTCGTATCAGAAGAACTATTTAAACGTGCGACTGCGTGCAGTTGTCTTACACAGGAAATCCAAATATTGCTGAAAAGCGTAATAAGCCTAAGTTGTAATTGTTTTTGATAACGGTAATTATGTGTCGGACTGGCTTAATATGCGTACCTCCAAAACTTGTCTGGGGACGCCCTTGGTAGTAGTTCAACAAGAACGTTTTCCTCGTCGCTCTCTTCTCCCTCGTAAACTGCCGCCATCTTGAAAGCTATTGAGTTGGGGGTATCCCCGGGAACTAGTTTCCAATTCCCTACCTCCACTGGACAAACTTATGGCTTGTTGATTTCAAAAATATCAATTATTTTCAAGCAGATTTTGATAAATTTTATCCAAAAGGAAATTGAAGGTAGGGGGGTGTATTTTTAAATTGCCTTTTTTTAAAGATTGATTATTTAGGAGCATTTAACCAGCAAAAAATATTAAATTGCGATGTTTTGGCAATTTTTCAAGATTTAACAGTAAAAGTCAGCAAAATTAATTCAGTGGTTTAATTTCGTGGTTAACAAATTAATCGGGCTACATACATGACAGAGTTTTGTTATTACCAGACCAACACCCAACTTTTTCAGGAGTTGAAAACTGGTCTTGGTGATTCATTTGCAATGCCGGCAAAAATGCCACGTTTTTCGCAAACCATTTATGGCAATGCCAATATTTGCATTGGCGTCCTTTTCAGTCGTGGCAGAACTACCTTCGGAATCATCCTGTTTCGACTGCCAAAAAGATGCAGGCCTAAAAGTAAAATTCAGGAAGGTAAATCAGAAGTGGCAAGTGAAGCGAGTAATAAAATTTGCTGTTATCAAGCTGGGAAGTGTATGAATTCAAAGATTGCCTTCACCGATTGCAAAGACTTGAAGAACAGTTGGAGCTTTCCCAGCAAGTCTCAGGTACAATCGAGAACAAATTGTCCACAGTGTTTAGCAATGTTCACGAATTGCTCTGTAAACGTAAATCTCATGAACTGAAATGTAAACGAAAATGCTAACTGCAAACAATAATTTTATCAAGGAAGGTAATAAACATTTGTTCAAGCACTGCATTGTTTTTGCTAATTGATTTAAAAACACACGTGTTTGGATATCCCACTAGGTGTGTTTGGATATCCAAACACGCGTGATTTCATCTGTTCTTTACCAGGGTATTAAGGGGCATCCATGAGACCCAAATGGGGCCAGGCAATTGGTTTATTACCTCATGCATAATTAATGAGTTTGAGAAGGTATTTTCACAAATGCATATTTTTATAGATTAGGTTCAACTCCCTCCAGAAACAAAGAAAACAAGACGATTAACACCGCATTCTCTTTTTGACACCTCTGCCTAAAAAACCGTGTCTCAAGTTTTTGGCAAGTGCCTTTGTTCTTCTTTTATTAGCAGATAAAGCTAGAATTAGACAAATAGCACTTCGCGTGGAAAAAAAGGACTAGCCCTAAAACGAAAAGAGGCATACAGACAAGGTTTTGTAGAAAAACTATCTGGCAACAATCTGGCCAAATTTCACCAAAATTGGTCCAGTGGCCGTCGACTTGGAGTTGAAAACTTAAGTAAAACTCGCCAAAATTTTACTTTCGAAAAAATAAAGACAACACAGAACTAGGTAACTTTCTTAAAATATTCTAAGACTTTGATCAATCATCAGTTTTTGTTCGTTTTAATGAGAGACTTTAGAACCATGAGACTTGGCTTTCAGACTTAAAGGACCAATATCCGGTTACTGCGCATGCTCCAAACTTTGATTTCCTGACAGGATGTCGCGAATTCAAAAGACGCGAGAAGTGACTTATAACCTTGAAAAATCCGTTTGCATCGTGCTCAGTTTAGTTCAATATTACCCTAAAGCTTCTCCCAGTTATAGATTAATGATATATAGTTTTCGTTAAGTTCTGATTTGTGTGAGATCGGGATATTTTGGCGTTGTTTGAAATGCCGTTGGACGGAGGACCGAGAGGAGGGAAGCGCTATGGTGCCAGTCGAAGGCTTCTTTCTCCCGGCAGTCTCCATAAAAGCTCAGAAAATCATGAAAGGAATAAGAAGAAATCTAACTAGCAGCATACCAGAATATATACAAAGAAAGCAACCCATGAGACATGGAAACGACTGAAGGGACCAGTGGTGTCTGTATTCGACCGACACAGCCATAACATGAAACTGATGGGTTGGAAGGCCTGCACGCTGCACGACTTCAACTTTTGCTTGTACGCCGTGCCTTGTCTTGGTCTTTTGACCCATTTTGCTTCTTGTTTTTTTGTAGCGGGTTTAGAACGGAGGATTTTAAAATGTTGACTGAATCGAGCCGTTACAGCTTAGGCGTCGCATTCTCGAGGTCATATCGAGGTCATATAAACTGGTGGATTCTTGTGGCTTTCGTCGTTTGTTATTCTCCGTTGGTTTGCCTTCTGGTCGTTTGTTAAGCGACTCAATATGGTTTTTATGCCGCTCTTGCATAATAGGTGCGTTGAATTTGGCTTATTTAGGAAATTTATGGGTTTTTCCGCCTCTCATGTTTATATTTTCGACAATAAAGGATCTGAAATATTCACTTGCAGCGTAACGAGTTTCCCTGCTGATGTTTGTAACGCCGGGCTTGGCTAATTGTTTTTAATTCTGTTTCAGGATTTTGTGTTTCGCATCACGCTCGGTTAAATCTTTGTGTACAATCAGGGGCACCCAACGAGAAAATTTTAGCAAAATACTTGAAATATCATTTCCTGCTTTATAAGATTGCTTCAGAGGTTTATAAAGGCATATTTGTGAAAGCTTATACGGATTGATCTATTCGGATTTTTTAGCTGAATATATAGGCCGCAGAAAATGTTAGGAAACAGAATCCTATCCGCGAATTTCCGAGCTGCTGATGGCTCGCCGATAATGCTAGCTGACCTTATTTTGCACTCTAAACGACATATTTGTCCCTCCAAAAACAATAGGAACTAATAAGTCCTCTTGTTACGAAAGTCCGACGTGATGTTTCGCCAAAGAAATCTCCAGCTTTCACTGCAATTAAATCCGAAAATCTCCGGTGATTTATATTTTGTGTTTCGCATCATGGATTGCGATCTATAGACCCTTTTTGTCAAGAAATTTAAGTTATAGCTTCCTTGTAGCTATAAAACGCGAGCAAATATTTAAATGGCGGATGTAAACAGCAGATCACCGCGTGGGCCGCGGGGTAATCTTGTCACCTCAATGTGACAGTTCTATTTTTTTTTTGAAAGATAACAGCTGACGTTCACGCGTGCGCATTATCGGGATAGTGTCCCTTTAAGAGCCGTGAGACTGTGGAGTCATGAATAATTTGGAAAGAATTTGTTTGCATATCCACTGATGAAAATGGAAACCGTCGCAACATTTATGATCGTGAAGCCATCTGCTCTAACATTAGAGGTCCCTGCTACTACTTAACATTTGTTAACCGGCCGTCGCCATATGGCGACCGCTGGTTTATAAAATGGACACGGTTTTTTTTGCGTCAGTTGGCTTAACATACGAACAAAGTGCTGTAAAGCTTGTGGTACGGGTACTCAAGAGCGGTACTGTCTTATATAAGACGCATGCGCATATTAGTCCGCTGAATGTTAACTTCGTGTGTTCTTGTCTTTTAATTTACAGTATTTAAGATATGAACGGCGAAGGGTTGCTAAGTATGGGGTTTCAGTATTTGTTTTGTATAACGCATGCGCAACTGAGTAAAGCAGCTAATAGGATTGAATGCGAAATTGGCTGTGTTGTCTGATCTAGTTAGTGGTTATGGTGAAAAATTTTTTAGCGCAGGAGTTTTGTTAAGGGGATTGACATTTTGAGGGATGTAAAAATGTGGGAGTGGAAGGATTTGTGAATGTGAGGAGCATATCACCCTTCTGTGAATGTGATTTGCTTTGAAAGGTGCGTTTTGTATAGCAGCGGTGTAATATTGTGCTGCGTGAGAGGCAGTTTTCCTTGGCGTTTTATGGGAGGACGGTTTTCGCAGTGGATTGTAAGTTTTCTCATTGGGTAACCTGTATTTCGCAGAGGAGAGAAACGACAGCTGTGTTTGCAGCTTATTAGCGCGGTAAGGAACGGTGGCTTAGGAAGAGAAGGGATTGGCACTAGTATGATGATGCAATTAGTGGATTGTACCGTCGATACATCATAGTTATTGAGAAGGGAAGAGATGAGTGTTTATTTGAGGGGAGAAGTTGATTTGAATTGCATAAAGACCAAGGAATCGGTCATTAATAAGGAGATCAATTAATAAGGTAGCTGTTACGAGTCTTTAAGATAGAAAATAACTGAATATTATACGAGCGATGCGTGTGGTTTGCGTGTGGTGTTCGCTGTTGCATTGGTTGGGTTTGAGATAATTCGTTTACGTTACGAATTCCTAGTCAACTTTTTACTTTTGCAAGGGGATTCCCGGTTAGCAAACCGGATTTGAACATCACGTCATGAGATATGCCTTAACGTGCCCCATACTCTGACAATCTGCTCGAGCTCGTGTTTATCAAGCGTTATATTTTGATTCTACTGCCATGTTCCCTGTTTGTATTTACGGTCTAGCCACAACTGTAAATATTTCGTTGTCCCTGTGTAAGCATTCTCAGTTGTGGACGAACGTATACCGACATTCAACGTTTGAGTGAATTTGCGTTTTTCAGCAGAAATAAAAGCGATAAGAAAGATAAGCTGAGTCATCAGAGTTTAAACATTAAGTCATCCAGTAACGCTGTAGTCAAAATATTGTGTCACACAATCACACTTTTCGTCACGCCGGTTCGTATAAATAGACGATTGCGCTAACATTTGTGAAAGCTAGGGGTGGGGAGGGTCAGAACGGCCGGTTAAAATGCCCATTAGGCTTTCTTGTTCTTATTAAGAGCCGACTTTTACAAATTCCGTCAAGAAAAGCTCTGAAATACTGCTGGAGTCACAGAACATTTTTTTTAATAGCTAAAAGAATTTTCACGAATTAGTATAATAAACTGAAGTATCAAAAATATAAAACGACTTATTCCTAAGCTAATTAAGAAGTAATACAAACAGCTATACAAAAAGGGCTGAAATAAGAGTTTCGAAAGCAATCGAAAACAATAAGTGAGCTATAGACAGTTTCAGACCAGTCTAGGATAGAATGGTTTCAGTTGACTTGGAAACTGCGGACAAAACATGTGCCAGGTGTTTCCATAGACTAACATCCCAACGCAAATTATCCTCAACCAATGCTTATCTTGAAAAGCCCCTAAGAATCGTTTTAAAAAAAGCCGGAGAGTTAAAGACGGTTGAAAACGGAAGCTGACGGTATTTTGTGATTGCTTTAGGCCCATCCAGTTTGGGCGCGGTGGTGCAGTGGTTAGCGCGTTGGACTTCAGATCTGAAGTTCAGGGGTTCTCCCATCGTGTTGTTTGGAAGAAAACAACACCATGAAACTTTATCCCGTATTGTCTCTCTCCATTGAGGTGTATAGTTGGCGACATCCTGTCGGGACTAACCCTGCGAGGGACTAGCATCCCATCCAGAGTGAAGTAGCAATACTCTCAGTTGCTTCATGCTACAGAAACTGGGTTGAGCCTCAGCCGTTTGGGCCTCGTTGGCTTGCGTGCGCATTAATGCGTTTCCAAAAGTCACCTGTCAACACTAATGCGGTTTCGTATGAATACGAATATCTTTTCGTATGCTTTCGAACATTTCCAACGCGAAAACAATATAAAATGCCTTAGTGTTGGAAACAGGCAAAAAACGCATAAACGATAGCCGTTTTCAATTGGAAACGCAATTAAGTGTCGCTGGACACGTCGGAGACCAACTCAAAGTCCGATCAAAAATCATACGCGCTAATCAACATACGCTCCCTTTCTCTAATTTTCTTTCTCGTTATAATGTCAGTCGATAAAATGCTAAAATAACAGGAAGGGAAAAGCTTACTGTCAGGATTTTTATAGGCAGCAATCTCCACACACAGTGCAACAAGGTATAGCCATCTCATGATGCTCAATGCTTTTTCTCGATTCGAAGAGGTGTTTGATATATTTGAAAAAAACGCTGAGAATTTATTTTCCCTGCTAGCAGAGGCCCCTTTTCCTTTGTATTCGCTGAGCTGACGGGCGGGACGAAAAGGGACCGCTGCCATGGGTCGAAACTCCCTTTGATTCAACCGCCGTCCATGGTCGTGGACCGCGGTTTCCGAAACGCATGCTCCCTGTATTGTTTGCTGACCGTGACTTGAGCCCACTGTATCTCGCGCATTTCTTTACAGTTATTCCGCTGTCATTTAGTGAGCCCGCATAGTAACATGCCGTCCTGAAAAGAGAACTTTAAAACTCGTGAAGAGTTACAACTTTTACTTTCTCTCGTTTTTGTTAACATGGACGACGGAACGATAACCAATCGATAGAAGAAGCTCTAAGAAACACTCGACAAGTTAAGGAATGGAATATAGATTGAAGAAAACATCTGTCAAGGCGAAGGACAACCTTCCACCTCTAAAGATTTTTCGAGCTGCGGACTTTCTGTGAAATGCTCCAGCACTTCTACGAGTCTACGGTAGAGTAAATAACACATTTGATTGTAAATTTGTATCGAAATCGCTTTTTAATTGAGGGATTCTTCATATCCCATACAGTTTTCGTAAAAGTTTTGAAAAACGTGCACAGTTCGTCTCACCAAATGCTCTTCAAAATAACTTGCACATCGAGCGAAATCGCTTGCGCGTAACTTCCCTCGAAGAAAGAATTGAACACGTTTGGTCTTCAGAAACAAGTAAAGGCGTGTTTTAATAAATGTATTATTTAGAAAAGCTTACTGTCTCTTCTTCTGTGTCCCTTCATTCATAAAATTTCGAAAAGTAGTAATCTGACCTAAACAGACACAAATGCTCTGTTGTGGTTTGATTTCACGCGCGAGACAACATGAGAAATCTCTTGCGGAAATTTTCAAAATTTTGACTTTGAGATTGTATTTTTGGCTAATTCTTAATTGACAACTGGTGTATTTCATTTAAAAGTAAGAAATTTTAAGACGATTTCCGCTCAACGTTCGAGCAGTAAGTGCAAAAATTAAGTTACCAAAAAAATACTTGCAGCACTGTCACATTTTGAGAACAGATAAGAAGAACTTATCGTTACTTTTGCTCCCAAGCTGACCCCGCGAGAGAAAATTGGATTTGAAGTTATCCATATTTCAATTAAAAAGACGCTTCATGTCAGTTCAAAACAAAATGGCGCCCGTTTTTAGCGTACTTTAACGAGATTTGAAATTAATTTTCTTGATGTCTATCAACTTTATTGGTCTCAAAATTTACAAAGGACCAAAAAGGAATTGCGCGAACGGGAAAATAATGTTACCCATGCGAGGCGCAACCCTAAAAAACTAGTATGGTGATAAAAATCTTAAATTAAAAAAAAAAAAGTACAATAAATCTAATTAATTACATATAGTTAAAAATATTCTTGAGAATGCTTGAGAGTTTCATCGCGGGGTCACTTGGACAAGTGAACTAGAGTGAGATGTTTCAAATAGCATTTAAAATGTTACCGTGCTATGAGTAGTTTTTTGGTAAATATTTTTTGCACTTATTGCTCAAACGTTGAGCGGAATCCGTCTTAACTATTCTAGATCAAGTGAGTGTTGTTTTTTCGAACCTATAAATTGTCCTTACGTACTGCACATGGGTTGTTTATTACCAACTGCTAATTTAGTGAAGCGATCATAAAACACGCAGCCTTCAATGGGCTAAATTCTCTTTGATTCCTGGAGTTGTGGTCATGTTAAAAAAGCTTCATTGTCCAGATAACTTAAAATTAATACCGTAGATTAGACAACAACTATCTCTAGACGAACTGTCTACTTTTTTTAGGGTTTTGGTGAACTCGCCATTCAAAACTGTGCAGGTGTTTTTTGGCGCACTAGTTGAGAAAGGTGGGAGTCGTCAGCTGATCACGTGAATGGAGACACAAAAGGATACACACAGGGTAGGTTATTTTGTTCATTTAATCGAATTAGAGTACAAATTTTGCTTCTGAAACGTTCAAAATCCACGCTATTTTAAACTCCATACAACGTCTTACAAAAGTTGAATTTCTCAACCGGCCCCAACACTACACCGCCGGTCACGTCGAACCACATCACTTGCATTAATCATTAAAATTATAAATTCCTCACGCCCTAGCATCACGTACTTAGGCTGCCTGTATAAGCAAGAGCTTTGCTAAGCTTTAGGAATTAAATTAAACTCTTGTTTAAAAGAAGTATTGACCTTGAACCAGGATGTAGAAAAAAAAAAAGATCATCGTAATTAACCAAATACAAGTGATAAGAAATGGAGTCAGTGGATATTTTCATATTTCACTTCCTAATTTATACAATTTTTTCAAAAAAAAAAAAAACCGGTAATATTCACAGTTTTGTTAAAGAAAAAAATGTATAAATAAAATGGATATAAAACAGTTGCAAGATTTTTCATCTGTCTTGTCGACTAAAATAAATTGAGAGAAAAAAAAAAGAAATGCTTGAGAAAAAAATTTACAGCTTATCACACAAACAAAAATTGATGAATTTTTGCTTGCGTAAAATAGAAGAAATGGATGAAGACATCACAGAAATGGATAAAGACTTATTAAGAGCAGATCCGTACAAATATCAAACATTGAGCGGCAAAGCTCGATAAATCAAATTCGCTTTTTTTGCATGGTGGTAGCCCTTTGTAAGTACACCTGTTTGAAAAAACGTTGTCGCCTGAAACGTGAAAACGATGGACAATGTGACACAGTGGATATCTCGGAAGATGGCACGGACAAGTTTGTTACTGGGTTTCGTTTCTTTATATTCAAAATATTTTCTTTCCAAGATAATTTAAACTATAAATTAAGGGTGCGTTTCTTTGGGAAAATCCAAATCCGGATTCTTGCATCCAAAAATGGATTTTGCGTTTCTTTACCTAAATCCGAAAATGGATTAATCACAGATTAGTGATCTGAAGAATCCACACTCCGAGTGGATACATCAGATTAAATCTAAATCCAGATTTTTAGGATTCATGATCCGTGCGTTTCTTTGGGGGACGGATCCGAAAATAGTACATCTGTCAAGCGGTCTTCCATGCAAATTTACTAGTCTCGCCATATTTTCTCTCGATCTTGCGTGACAAAACATTCGATCGTAAAAAGGAAAAATTCAGGTAATTATTCCGTTCCGTACATTTGAAAAGTTTTCTCCAAAAGTACATACAGAAGCATAATGACACGTCAGGATAACTTCATTTGTGTACCTTTTCTGTGATTCAGGGACCAGATTTTGTTAATTGTGAACGCAAACAGCGAGTTCACTTGAACTACTGCAGATACTGTCCTTGTTTATAGATTATTTGTATCCCATTCAAGTTGAATTCTAGGGCAGTACGAGAGAAATATCGTTCTGATATATATATTGCGTGCCTCCAGCCTGTCTTGTCATGACAAAATAATCCTTTTTCGGATTTTGCGTTTCTTTGGTGTCGAAGAATCCATATGATCTGCGATCACAAATCCGTTTTCGGATTCTCCCAAAGAAACGCACCCTAACGCATGCTAAGTTATTATAAAGTGCACGTGACTAAGAATATAGAGGCAAGAATTCACGCTTCCCAGAGTGCCACTGGGTCGCATCGTAAATGATTTATGCTTTTCACCCGACAACGTTTTTTCAATTGCTTCAAGCGTCCATCCGTAGATTTTCCATGGAGCAGTTGTTTCAGTTAATGTTTCCTGTCGACAAGAAACGGTTACAAGACGATGCAAACATTTTCATACATCCTGAGTGCACGTGATCGTGATAGGATTTTCCATTTTTATAGGTTTTCGTAAATCTTCATAAAATTCGTGAATTTAGTCCACAAGAATAATCCCGAGAAGTTAAGGCAAAGTTATGACTGATTTGTCTGCGGTAAAGCAAATGTTATGACGGTTTGCGTTCTGTCCCTGCATTTGTTTAAACATTGATATTTCAAAGCGGCCAATCTTTTGACTGGAATCGATCTACTTCTGCCGTTTACAAAAAAGTTCATGTCACTTTTGGAGAACTTTCACAAATTATAAACTTCTGATAGCAGATTTTTACTGAAAAACAGTAACGAAATCCGGCATCATCAGGAGCCATAATTGATTATGGATCTTGCCATCATCAACTGGCTCTGAAGCTCGCCTTCGCGGGATGAATTTGTCTTCATGGCTAAATTTTCGCGTATTTATTTTTCTTTTGGGACATATTCCAAAACAGAATAAATCCACAGTCCCTGTAACAAAAGGGAACAGCCTCTTCCAAAATTTTAGAAGAGGGATTTATGCCGTTTTCCACTTTCACACTTTACAGAGAATTTCTCAATAGAGATAATTTTAGGGCCTTCATAAGCAATATTTTGGTAATGTATCTAACACATGTCGACCTAGCTCATAAGCTGAGAAATTTAGATACAGAAAACTTCAGGGGAAGGGATATTATTCATCGTTATTCTCCAAATTTCTGAACTGTTGCTAGCTGACATTATTTCCCACTCTAAACGACGCAATTGTTTCTACGGAACAAAAGATTTTTTTCCCATGTTACGAATGTATGAGGTATGAGGTGACATTTCGCCAAAGAGCACACTCCAGTTAAAAGCCGAATTCCTAAGGCGGTTAAGGCCTCCCATACAGATATTCGACCGCAACTAACTTTATACATACCGTGTGGCACTAAACTTTTACGTGTTCTAATTTTTGCGATTTTTCTGCTTCTTTTTTCACGATCCGGGAAAAAAAGGTCCCGGAAAAAATAGTGACCTCGAAATTTTTTTCCGGAAAAACGTACTCCACTGTCGAAGTTACATAGGAACATTTAGTTTTTTACATGTAATGTAAAATCATGTTCGTGCCCAGTACGCCTCTTTCGTTCCGAAACTACAAAACGAAACTAGAAACAAAACATTCAAAAATAATACGAAATTGCAGTCGGTGCACTACAAGACAGTATTTAGCTGTTAAGAGTTTTCCAGAAAAGGATTAGTCTGAAGGTAGTCCATTGATTAACTTTACAACTGCATGTTGTTTCACCAATATTTATCAAATAAGAAACGAAAATCTTATACAGTCAAAGCTCTCCTTGCGACCACTCTCGTAATCGACCAGCTCCACTTTTGTCAATTACCAACGGGCTTTTTCCTTTGTTTTTAAGTTCCTGTTAGCGACCACTTTGTCAACACTTTGATAAAAGCACTCGGTTCTTGTTTAAATTTAGAGTAATACATAACACAAGTGCTAAATGGTTCTCAGTTTGACTTGTTACTACGCGGACCTCTTCTACAACACCATTAGTAACTATTAACATATGCCAAGCTTAACGCTCAAAGCTTTTGTAAGTGACCACTCTCTATTGTTACATCATGTGGTCGCTTACCAGAGCAGAGCCCATCCTCGTAAGCGACCAGCTCTAGTTGCGACCACTTTTCTGAATTCCCGACGTGGTCGTTTATACGAGAACTTCGACTGTAATCCTAATTTTAAAAATGCAACTAGCTTAAAATTGCAAAAATTAATCCCAGCAAGAAAAACCACTTTTTGCCAATCGCAAAAATTAGTTCCGCAATACACAAAAAAACGCCCATCTGAAAATTAAACTCCCGAAATAATTTAGTGCTACACGGTAACCTTAGGTGTCCCTGTCGGAGATAATATTATGACTACGGTGCAAAATTCGATTTCCTTGGCTAGTGCCTTTCATCAAAAAAGGAAATCATGAGCGAAACTACTGAACAGCAAAGAGAGGTATCTGATTCATGCAGTGAGTGAAAAAGGGTTGTCTCTTGTTCAACTCCCGTGAAAGCGAAGATTCAACTTGTGCGAGTCGTACGGCTCATGTAATGTTTTCTGAACTCACGCGCTACACTGTGCGTCCGCTTATAGAAAGAAGAATATTCATGTCCTTTTTTTTTCTCACTCACATCACCTTATTAGTCCTTCTCTTTCGGCGAGTTCGCTTGTATTATAATAAAACGGGATATTTGGCCAGTCTAACTGTATAGAATTTCGAAGAAGGAATAAATATAATTATCATGTATTCTTCTTCACGATCTACGCTTTCCAGTCTGTTTCTTTCTCGGTTCCGGTGCATTGGTTCGTATTTGTGTCGTGCTTTCGTTCTCTCCCGCTATTAAAAGCTTTCGTGGGCTGTCCTTCTGTTTCGGCGCGAAACTTATTTTTATCTCAATTCTTAAATGTTTCTCATTCCTCACAGGAATGTAGTGGCTAATATTGGCCTGTTCCTAATCTGGTGTTTTCCCAAGTCAGTAGCTGCGAGTAACTGTAAACCAGCATCTTACTCAGTACAAGATCACGTGCTCAAAACTCCATACTATCAAGACCAGTCCTGCAGAGCGAATAGAAGAATGCATCATTCAGTGCATGCGACATCTTGGTTGCCATAGCAGCAACTTTTATCAAAAGCACAGACTATGTGAATTGAATGACAAAACGTACGCATCTCACCCTGAGGACATGAGACAAGTTCCATTTTCAAACTACATGGAGAACACTCTCCAACCGATCACCTGCAACAAAAATTCTGATTGCGGGAGTTATTTGGTGTGTTTGTCTTCATTTAAGTGTGGCGGAGGTAAGTGTTGATGGCTAATTGATAAAATTTTCTGACTTTTAGTAAAAATTTTTGGAGTGCTTTTTTTAAATTTTCTTTGCTTGTTTCGAACTGGGTGTTTTGTAGGAAAGAGCGCAGCGGTCATCATACGCTTAGAATGGAAAATAACGTCTTACCAAACTCTGCCATAACAGCCTCCTCGATTTGGGGTTCTGCACACGAGCTTTGGCGCGCTTGTCTGAACAATGTCCCAAATGGTCATTCGGACTCTCAGGGTCAGCGGCAAAAAAATCAAATAGGCCAGTGGTTGTAAATTGACCTTGGGAGAGAGACAGTGGTGACAAAAAACGCCACTCAGGGGAGACCTCCGTCATACAAGATTTTTCTTCAGCTCAGACAGCACCAACTGGAAAGAATACAAGGAAAATAATTCCGTAAAGGTAATTGGCAATAGTATAGGCGGATCCTTGCTGATGTCATTGCATTCATCCGATGAACAAGCGAAGATTATAACTAAAAAGAGCATGTAACATTTAGTTAACATGCGAACTTTGAAAGACAAAGGATGGAAATCAGTTTCAAATGATGCTTTCAAAATTTACAACATTTACAGACGTTTATTTGGCTGGGTTGCAACTCTTGCCACCCAAGCATACAAACGTCTGTAATTTTGACCTTTTTCAAAAAGGAATATCTCCTTCAATTTTCAACAGTCTGATCTCATATTTGCTATTTTCACTAATTATGCCAGTACCTTTCAATTTTTGGTGTTTTCATTTGCCAAGCTAACTGTAAAATTTTCGATAATTTATGATAATGCTTACATCGCCCACAATGCGCGACACATGCGGGACTTAAATGTGTACCCAGCGCGAAAATTCAAATTCAATAAGGATAATAGACGGACAGACAATAGAGAAAATGACCTAAAAACGCCCAACAGCGGGTGAATTTTGCTAGATTACGAGCTAGCTAGGTTTATTTCGTACTAGTTAGCATACGGCCTTTAAGAAAATACATTAATGAAATGAATGAGACCTTTCTTAAATTTTTTTCCACTTGTGAAACTAGTAGCGAAATTTAGTCAAAGTCTGTCTATTTCAGCGTTCTGTTTGTATAAGAAAACACAATGCAAACATTTCGAGGTTGAATTTCCTCCAATGAATTGCTCAACTTCTGACTTAGCATAGGGCTTTGATTGTTTGGCGTTCAATGAAGCTCTCTGCAAAATTTCATAGAAAAATAATGATTAAAAGTGCAAGCGAAATCCAACTTTCAGTTTCCACTAACATTTTCGGATTCCCTCTTCGAGGGGACTCGCATAACAATAGAACGAACACGCTTTGAATGTCCCGAGAAAATCCAAATTTGAATAATTATTTTAGCAAACAATAGAATGTTAATTCCCACAGGAGCAATTATTGGCGTGGGCCGGCTTGAGACGAGCGCTTGTTAATTTATGATCATACGACAGAGAAAGTATATCTAGTTAATTTCACTTCTCTCTTTGTCGTCCTTCATTGATAACATTATTTTGGTAAACTGATGAAGTACTTAGGACTTCAGTTAAGCAATGCTGAGAGAGCGAGCATAAAATAGAATAACCGTGATGCTGCAGCGGCGGGCAAGTAATGCTTCGCAGCCGTCTCAACCGTCTTGAAAGCCTCTTGATCTGCATGAAACCATTTTGGATAACGTTTAGGCAGTCTATGGAGTCATCAAAGAAATTGCTCGCAAACTATTTGACGAATCTCACTATTCAATAGATTTGAACAGAGACCCAAGGTATTCCCAAAGCCTAAGTCTGCCGACCAGTCACAGCCGACTAGTTTTAAACATACAAATTATTACGCCATGCGTTCTGAAATCGGGCGCTGTAAGTACAAGTCGCAAAAGACAATAGCATTAATTAAAAACAATATTATAATTATAATAAGAACCTTCCCAGCATGCTTTGCACCTGAAAGAGGACGCTGTACCATGTGGTATTTACACCTGCGTGAAAGTTATCCCTCATATCAATGTCACGGTGATGACGTCATCAGTCACGTGACTGTGGCAATAAACGATGTTTTAGCTCACTGCAAGAATTGTCTTCTATCAATTCAAAAGCAGATAACTTGCCCTGATGGTCATTGGAGTGAGGAATTTGGAAATTGCCAGTTGACATCAGGCATTTGAAAGTTAAGATGGCTCTGTACAGGAGCATTTCCCAGGGGACTGATAAGGAGTCTGTAGCTGTGGCAGTCTAAGGCGGAGAGAAGCAAACTTCGGCTGGTTAATAGAACTTCACATGAAAGTAACGTCCATTATAACCGTATTGTTGTGACGTCATCGGTCACGTGACCAGAGCACACGGAAAATTTCAAATCACTTTAAAACTGCATTAAGGTCAATAAATCCTTAATTTCTCCCAGTCATATTGCAGAAAAATTTCTAAGTTATTCAAAAACGACCGTTGTTACTTTTTCTTTTGAAAAAAAACGAAATAAAAAATGAACCTGAAACTTTTGATAATCCCCTGTTTTGTTAAGTTTTAATATAAATGTAAAAACGAATCAGCATATTTGGTTTCAGACTATGCTCTTTCCAACTACGTTAATAGTTTTTTTGAAAAATATCTTTTTCATATAGCTTTGGGATGTGAATTTGCACGCACGCGGAGTACTGGGCACCAATTTCCCGGATTATTGAGGGAGACTGGTGCCCTTTTTAGGCGCGGCTACGAGGCAAACTCGCACAAAATTTGTGCTGGATGAGGTCGCTGGATGATTTGAAAGTGTTTATCATGTATTTCCACTTCGGACAACACTTCATTTTTCGCTGCATTGCTCAGAAATTTGCGTCAACTGTCGATTCAAACAGGGTACAATATCAGGTAGGTGTAATTTTTACAAGTGCATGACTTTTGTTGTGAAATACGCTTGGTTGAGCGTATAATTTACGTATTTCTGTTCAGTGAACAGCGTTTAGAGCTTTTTCGATCGATCATTAGCTTGTTGTCTCTTATTTATCATTAGTCCAGTGCTTGAATAATTCGATTTTCATTCCGGTTGTAAACAGTCGACAGATGTAGTTTTTGTTCACTCGACTTTAAATCATATGTTATTTGTTGGCCAAGTAAAAGGGCAACGAAGCATCTTTTTTGTTTTCAATAAGCCTTAATTACAGTGTTGCTGTTGAAATTAATATTTCAAACAGTTTTTACTTAAAGCAAGTAATCCAGGCCATTCCCGAATGTTGATATTGACAGATAAGCCGAAATTCTTTTGTGTAGCATCATTTAAGAGCGCTTGTCTGTAAAAATCAAACATAACGCGGCAAGGGCGGAAAATTCGATTTCTTTCATATTTTAATGTTAGATAGGTTAGGGTATAACTAAAATCACTGGATACTTTTTTTGGCAAAATATCCTTTCATTTCAAAGAAAAATGCAAATAACGAACTTCCGTTAAAATCGTCATTTGAAGCAGTAAATTATGACATCAATTTGAGGCGTTCGTGTGCAAAAACAAATCCCTCTGTCGTCTTTTAAGCACTCAATTTTACTTTTGCAATCTCTCAAGAGCTTCAAAACTGATTTTGGTAGAAACTGCGTTGTTCTTTGTGTTTGAAATAATTTAATTTTGAAAGTATACATTTCTCATCAGGAAAAGTACTTCGTGAATTAAATTATTTTTCATCATGTGCTAAACCTTCAAATCTATTCAGCTTCTGGCTGTTGAATTAAGAAAAGATGTTCTCAGGATTGCTGCAAAAATTTCTTTGGGCAAATGATTGAGAGCGACGCGAGAGCTTTTCAAAGTTCGTTAAAATGCAGGTTGTTTGACCCTTCTTGGCAACATTCCATTCGCGAGTCACGCACATATTTTAATGTGTTTCGACCCATATGAGATCGAAAACGTCAAACAGAAAAACAGTTCAAAATGCTCTTACCTCATTTGCCGTAGAGGACAGGTCCAGAGGCCATTTCCGAGTGATTCTCTTGCCGTTCGGCGTATTTTGGTCCTGTTGATGCCATCCAATGAACACCGCCAACTGGGTCAGTGTATTGTAAACGGTCGAACAGCTCAACAAAAACCTTTCTTCCAAAACGTTCGACATCTTTCTACACTGTGACATCTTACTCAACGGTTCAGTTGATTTAATGCGAGTGTTGCTCAGTTTTCAGTGCACAAAAGCATTATCAGATATGACTGCAAAATTGGGACCAAACGTGGATGGCGCCGCGTGCGTATTTGGTTTGTCACGCAATGCGTATCAAAGGCATTTTAGGGGGTATGGGAAGGGCAAAACCTTTTAGGTGAAGTAAAATAACATACAGTGTTAATTGCAGGGATTTTTCGTGGTTTTAATGTTGTTACAACCATTAAACTCAATTCCAACCGTTGTACAAGCTTACAGACATGGTTACAGGTGAGTGGTGCAACAGAAGTGGCGCTATTATTAACTAGACCCAACTTTAATACGGGGAAAACCTATAACTACAAGGGGCTCCCTTTTGTTAATTGACGAGCGGGTATTCTACCTATGATCATTGGCGTCAGTCTGCTGGTTCTCAGCTGGCACAGGGCCGGTACAAGGCACAGTTATATGAGGAGTGAAAGTCAGCTCGCTCTTAAAGGGTTGGATGGAGTTTTGGACAGGAAGGGTTCTCTCTTCATAACAAATGGGTGCAATCGAAGTTTTTAACTGTGCTCTCTTTTCAGCTGGTTGACTTAGTCTACATTAGTGTGTCCTGACTAATGAGTGGGGCTTCTATAAACAGCACGCCAGTGCTGTTTGAAGACTGTGAAATATGGCACGTAACCATGGTAACAAAAAATGGGGTTCTGTTCCTGAATTTCTGTTTACGAATCTTACTGAGACAGGTTCCCAGTGAGCGAGATCTCTCACAGCAGCCAGCATACTTATCATAATGGATATAAGGATATCATAACAGAAATACGTCAAGCATCTTGCCCTTAAACGTCTGTTACCTCTTTCACGTTCTACATACACCTTAATGAGGACGAAGAGAAGAGTGAGGCTTCCATCGATAACCTGGCTAATATTCGGATAGACCACAAGCGAATATAAAACTCACCTGATCCAACTTTTACAAGCGAACCAGTCCCGCGTAGGATAATTTCAGATCCCTTTTTCCCCAGTCCTCTTTCACTTTTTGGCCACTCTCCTTTTCCTTACCGTGACCCGGCCCCTTGTGCTGCAGCTTCTGCTAGACACTATTCCAAGTTTTGCACGATGGCTGGGACATATCATCATTGTATTCAAGCGTTCGTTGTAAAAGCTGACTTGTAACTTGTGGTATCAGGCCCGCACCAAGGCTGAAATAAATGCTGCGAGCAAATTGGCCTAGTCAAAGCCTTCCCCCCCCCCCTTCAAAATACACACTTATGCACATAGATACTAACTCTGTTCACAATGCCACAGTTTGTGTCGATTTCGTCAAAAACGACACCTTTTTGGGGACATCCTTCGTTGACAATTTGCCAAAAAGCTGCTTCCTGTTTGCTTTTTCGCCGACAAAGTTGTTGGCAACATCCACCAGTTTTATAGCATCAGTTTTAAAAAAGTACCGTTAAAGTTACAAGGTTTGTTAAAATTGAAACATTTCGACAGCCAAGCTACGAATTTCGGACCTGTTTTACCTAACTCTCGTAAACGTTTACGTAACTTTTATCACTCGATTGGTGAGATAAAATAGTTTTGTTCCTTAGACTTGTTTTAAAACAACATGATGAGCTTAAAGCTTGCAGCAAATACAAAGCAGTCGCTTAGCTATTAAAGGCATTAAGGTCCTTCACAGTAAAGCTATACTGCCAGGGTCAAGGTGATATGGGTGAAGAAAGACACTGGTAAGGAACCTGGGCGACTGAAATTTTTGAAGCCCACTTACCCGGTGGCTAGCGACTCAACAGATGTCAAACCCTGTTAAAGGTTGTAAAATAATAAAAGGAACTTTTAGCATCAGCATTTAAGACTATTCGTTGCACATTAATTCGTTTTAATTATATATTTTTTGGCTCATATATTGTAATGTTTTTTCAACTTCCAAAACGTCTGGGGACTCGAGCCCCCCCCCCCCCTCCCCCCTCTACGGGCCTGGGTATTCTTGGTGCATGAAAGTAAGGGAACAATTGTTGTCAAGCTTTTGATTCGTCTGGTGTTGTAACCACAAACTCCGACAACAAGAAAATGGAACCAACAGCAACCGTCTTCTGTGTGACGAAGCAATTCATGTATGTAAATACGTATGATTTGTGAAAAATAAAGTCCGAGGTGCCCCCTCTAAGCCAAAACAATAAGCACAAACTAGTTAGTCATATCGCAATTTCCCTGATAAAAACGATTTTAATGTTCTAGACTCGACGTTTTGAAGAGGTTTTTAACTTAAACTAGTACACGTACCCTTTTTAGCTAATTTTCGTGTTCGAACATTGTTATTTGCATGCCTACAACTCACGGCGACGGGTGACTACTTTTTCTGCATTCTGGCACGGGAGGTTGAGGTGCCTAAATGTAGCACTAATTTTGTTTCGTATTTTTGGTCCATTACTAGTTCCTCCCATTTCTCGAACCCTGAGCCGTTTAAAAAGAATCAGAGCAGATTTTGCCCTTCCCCTACCCTCTAGTCAAATGTCCATTCCAATGATTTGCATTGCGTGACGCGGCTCTAGATAGAACTCTGGCCACGTTAGCGGCGACATGTGGTGATAAAAACCTTTTTGTGTGTTGCCAACTAAGCAGCACTGTCAGCAACTGAACCGTTGAGTAAGATGTCACAGTGTAGAAAGATGTCGAACGTTTTGGAAGAAAGGTTGTTGTTGAGCTGTTCGACCGTTTACAATACACTGATCCAGTTGGCGGTGTTCATTGGATGGCATCAACAGGACCAAAATACGTCGAACGGCAAGAGAATCACTCGGAAATGGCCTCTGGACCTGTCCTCTACAGCAAATGAGGTAAGAGCATTTCGAACTGTTTTTCTGTTTGACGTTTTCGATCTCATATGGGTCGAAACACATTAAAATATGTGCGTGACTGGCGAATGGAATGTTGCCAAGAAGGGTCAAACAACCTGCATTTTAACGAACTTTGAAAAGCTCTCGCGTCGCTCTCAATCATTTGCCCAAAGAAATTTTTGCAGCAATCCGGAGAACATCTTTTCTTAATTCAACAGCCAGAAGCTGAATCGATTTGAAGGCTTAGCACATGGTGAAAAATAATTTAATTCACGAAGTACTTTTCCTGATGAGAAATGTATACTTTCAAAATTACATTATTTCAAACACAAAGAACAACGCAGTTTCTACCAAAATCAGTTTTGAAGCTCTTGAGAGATTGCAAAAGTAAAATTGAGTGTTTAAAAGACGACAGAGGGATTTGTTTTTGCACGCGAACGCCTCAAATTGATGTCATAATTTACTGCTTCAAATGGCGATTTTAACGGAAGTTCGTTATTTGCATTTTTCTTTGAAATAAAAGGATATTTTGCCAAAAAAAGTATCCAGTGATTTTAGTTATACCCTAACCTATCTAACATTAAAATATGAAAGAAATCGAATTTTCCACCCTTGCCGCGGAATTTTGATTTTGTCTGATTTTTACAGACAGGCGCTCTTAAGTATTGTTAACATCTCCCACTCGATTGTTGATTAGCTGGGCTTTTCTTGACTGCTTGCAAAATATTTATGTATGTCTAACGTGTTATTAATGTTCGTTATATCAAGTAACGTTCAATAGCTCTATAGAATCTTGTCTTTTAAACAAAACTTTGGATTATAGTTTTGGCATGTTTTGATGACAAACAAATTTAAATTTCGAATAAGGTATAACTTCTATTACAGGTTCTGTACCCGTCAAATTGAAGCTTCAACATCCCCCCCCCCCCACTGGCATACCTCGGGCATTTGACTGCGCATGGTGCCCAGGGAGGGGGAATCTCAACGTTGCCTTTGAAGGGTGGGGAATTTGAACCAGATTTATCTTTTGTTCTAGCGTGTTTGTGTGCGCGTGTACACCGACTGTCCGTACGTTTGTGCGTTGCCGCAGATGAAATTGCATTCATACAGCTATTTCAATTAATGTTGTCGTATGAAAGCTTAAGCCTACCGCAGGGTAATATGGGATTTCTATGCCTAAGTTCAGCAAAATCAGCAGTACCTTTCTTGCCGTGCAATAGCAAAGCATATGGAAGAGTTTTTATGAGAGAAAAATAAAAAAAAAAAACCTGAAAGAATTATTTTCAGATAGAGTTCTCGTTTAAAAAGTAATTTTTAATCTCACTGACCTTTTTGCCTACTTGGTTAAGACGGCAATTTTAAATTATGCGGGTACACGTGGAGCGTGTGCATTGGTATCTAAATTTGAAGTAGGAAAAACAGCATTCGAATCAACAATTTCTTTGAAGTTGATTTTGCAATAAAAGTTAACGCGAGTAATGAACGACGTTTCGACCGTTCAACGGTCATTTTCAAGTTCGGTGTTAGAATAAAATAGCCCTTTTCACAGTTAGCTTTTCTCATTTGCATTACAATGTTTTTGAACATGGATGTGAGGCAATTTCGGGCAAAAAGTGCAAAATTGCCCGAAATTGCCTCACATTCACGTTCAAAGACATTGTAATGCAAATGAGAAAGGTAAACTGTGAAAAGGGCTATTACATGTGTAAATATAGTAAAAGCGCTAAAAATATGTACATACAAACAATAGACAATAAGAATAAAAGGCTAAAAGTGGCTAAAAAATAACTTTGTGCAAATGGCATGCATAGCTGTAAAAGATATAATTAAAAGCGTATAAGGCGACGGGAATAAGAACATTAAAATACCTAAAAATACCTAAAAATAACTAAATAAATAATTTTGCGCGGAGCGAGTCGCTCTGTTTGTTGAGCCTTGGTTTCAGAAGTCTAATAAAAAGCATCTCAAAAATTAAACAGTCAAGCTTGCTCTGGCACTTCCTTAAAATCTTAAAATTCTTCTCGATGTTATCTGGCTCCTTTCCATGTTGTTCTTTAATGTGACGTCCGATAGCCGATCCTTTGTGTTCTTCGATGCGCTGGTGTAAGTGCCGACACGAATAGCCAACATAATCTGCATCGCACAGATCACATTTAAAATAATACACAGCGCTTTGTTGGTTTACGATGGGCGGCTTCTGTTCCTTCACTTTAATTGTGTCTTTGATCTTTCTGCTGGTGTAAACAGGACGGATCTCGGTGTTTATCTTTCGGCTGAGATCACTTAGTTGTCTGCGTACTGAGTTGGCTGCTTTTTGGTCCTTGTACGGCAAAACGACTCTAATAGGAACTTCCTGCTGACTAGGGGCCTGCTGCTGTTGAGGACACGCATTCCCCGTTACAACTTTCGCCTCGACAAATTGTCGGATAGTGGTTTCTACGAGGGATTCTGGATATTGTAAACGAGCAAAGGTCTCTTTAAGACGTTCGCATTCTTGATGGAAAAGCTTCCAGTTCGAGGAAAGCTTGAATGCGCGATTAAGCATTGTTTTGAGTAGTGAGTACTTATACTTTACATCAACATGGCTTTGGTAGTGCAATAGAAGCCCAGTATCTGTCGGTTTCTTGTAGACCTTCGTGTCCAGCTGGGATCCATTTTTGATAATCTCCATTCCCAAGAAAGGAAGTCTGTTGTTATCTTCCAGTTCCATTGTGAAACTGACAGAGGGGTGGATTTCGTTCAATGTTGATAAGAATTCGGAGGCAGCTGTAGCATCAGGCATTTTACTGAGGGTGTCATCAACGTAACGCTTGTAAAATGCAGGCATCTTGTTTTGGATTTCTAATTGCTCTTCGATGCCGCACATGAATGTATTGGCCATAAGCGGTCCGAGCGGAGACCCCATGGCAACACCGTCCGCCTGTTCGTACAAATTTCCCTGGAATTGAAACAGCTGATTCTTGGTGGCAATTCCAAGCAACTCAATCAGGTCAGGTTTAGTAATGTTGAGGTTGTACTCCCTGTTAAACCAATCATCCTTGAATGCTTTTTCTGCCAGGAGTTCAATGGTTTCATTAACAGGTACATTCGTGAACAGCGAGGACACGTCATAGGACACCAGAATGTCCTGGTCATTAACTTCCATGCCTTGAATTTCTTCAGCAAAGGTAAAGATGTCTGTGACAGTAGAGGCGTTTATGGAAAGGGGTTTTAACTTCTCGTCCAACCATTTTGCAAGTTTATAGTTGTAGGTTCCTGTTGCTGATAATATTGGGCGCACGGCAAGCTGTTTCTTGTGCGTCTTTGGTAGTCCGTTCAGGTGAGCAAGTCTGGAACCTTTTTGACTAACTGAATCGGCGATCTGTTTCGGTAAGATCCTTTGGACGATAGAGGTCAACTCCTTCTCTTTTTGAAGAAGTGGGTGATAATGTTTTGGAGGTCTTCCCCTTGTTTTCGGTCTTTCTAGTTGGACAGGTCTGAATTTCGATTCATCATTGATGGATGCCTCTTTCAGAAGATGGACGTAATCCGCTTTATCCATCACTACAATTCCTGAGCCTTTATCCGGACGGGTAATAATGATGTCATCTCTCTTCTTCAACTGACTGATCGCTCTCAGTAAAGCTTTTGGTGGTGTTTGATCTTTCCGCTTTATGTAGTTGAGGGCAATGGAACGCAAAGTTGCAGCGGCCAGTTCCTTATTTTCGTCACTCAGTTTTGGCTCCAATTTCCAGTAAGCCTTTTCGAAGTTTGCCTGTACTATCATAGGCGATACGCGTTGTGGGAGAGCGAAGTCAAGCCCGCGACACAAGACTAGCTTTTGATAGAAAGACAGCCTGTAGGAAGATAGGTTAGTGATATGTTCATCGACGTCAGTGTTGTTGTAGAGAAGCCTTGAGATCTTCTTTGTGTGACCATTCATCAATTCAGCGTATTGCTCGTTGCGAAGAATGACGATGGTTCTTACATATTTTTAGCGCTTTTACTATATTTACACAATCATGTAATTTTATTCTAACACCGAACTTGAAAATGGCCGTTGAACGGTCGAAACGTCGTTCATTACTCGCGTTAACTTTTATTGCAAAAAGAAAAACAGCATCATGAAAAAAATGAAACATG
Organism: Siderastrea radians; assembly: GCA_964017195.1. Classification (NCBI taxonomy): domain Eukaryota; kingdom Metazoa; phylum Cnidaria; class Anthozoa; order Scleractinia; family Rhizangiidae; genus Siderastrea; species Siderastrea radians. The sequence continues at coordinate 46,598,530 of OZ024892.1, read as the reverse complement.
AATTTTCGCACATCATAACAAGTACCGTACTAACAATTGAAAATAAAAATCCGAACCAGGATTGCCGCTGACAATAATCGGATGGTACCATTTATTACTTGCACTAAGAAATCTGAAGTTCCTGACCAACTGCTGACAACCGTGAAACTAAGACTTACAGCAAAAAGTGTGTGTAAGAACCTAGTGGTTTAAGAACCTGCTGGCAGAAATATGCCATTTTAATACCCAAAAATATAAGAACCTTTTTAGCCAAGCAAGATCAAGCAGGTTCTTTTATGTGGGCTACCGTTAAATTATGATGAACATTTTAACCAAGGAGTTTGACTTTGAGATTGCAAATTCATATTACAAGAGAATACTGTACCAAACTGTAATTACAAATAAAAGTATTAATTCCTACAAAAACAGGTTTATATAAAGTACAGATGTAATTCATAGAAATTAAGAACCTTCATAGAAATTAAGAACCTAATTAAGAACCTACTTAGCTTAAATTGCCAATAACTACTATACCCCAAAATACAAGAGCCTATTTTGCCAGACTTTGAAAAATGTAGGTTGCTACATGCGGGTTTTTACTGTATTTGCAACTACCCACACTACCCTTCGGTCTTGTGGGGTAAGCTTGAAATGATCCGACAACCTTAATTGAAATAGCTGTATACAAAGTCTCAAAGTGTCCTTGAGCAGTAACATGCATGTTCTGGTGAAATAACAGACAGCATGTAGTTCTACCCTTAAAACTTTTCAGGGGGGCTACAAGTCAAAAGGATATGTACTTCCATGGATATTTTACTCTCTATATTAAAGCTTAAAACAGATCTTTACGGGTAATGAGCAATACGTTTTCGAACAATATTGCAAATTTTTCAAGAATCCTTTGTCTATTGATTTCCAGAGGAGACTGAAGAAAAAGAAAACCAAACCAAATATAGAGGTTTGTCTGTAAAGCCTTGGAGTCATGTTTGAATTTTGAGATATCTAACCTGGGTTATTGGGAATTTGCTGGACTACGAACAAGATCTTTGACTGGCGATTCCATCCAGGTGACAAGTTGTGCTTGTTCTGTGGCATGACGTAGTCCTTGCGAGCTCCTCAGTTAGGCTAGCCCATCTGTAAATATTACTATGGTTTCACCAAGAGATTTAAAACCTCCAAAAGCCATGGGCTTACTATTGGCAATTGAGATAATTAAAATCTGCTTTCTTTTCCTTTTCAGGTATTTATTCCATCAACCTGATGTCAGGAAAATATGACAGTTTATTATAAGGCTTTTGTTAAGAAATGTGTACTCTGAGCTGTATTCCCAGACAAACATTATCAATTCAAATAAAAATTTGAAGAGCAGTTTTGAAATAAGGTTATGTATTTTTTGTCTTTTTCTACTAAATATTTTGATGTCATTGATTAGTTTGATTGTAAGCACCTACTCCACAAATTCATAAGGAATTGAACAACTTCTTATGATGTGTTCCCTCAATACTAAAAGGTGGTTGATGTGTGAGAATGGAATGAATCCTGGAGTACCTCTTTGAAGTAAAGGTAATTTGGAGCCAAGCCCACAAATCAATACCTTGGACCCTTTTAGGGCTTTACTTCAAAAGGTCTGATGAACACACCCATAACTTTTATTTGGGAATGAAGATTCAGACCTATTTGATTCAATTCACTTTATGGGGAAAATATTTCAATTCTCAATGACTGATTCACCACAGTCTGATCCCTTTTTGTCAGTTCACTGCCTGATAGGTTTCAGACTATTCTGAAATTATTTAGGAAGAGGTTTTTCTTTATGTTTTCTTTTGGTACTAGATTATGGCAATCAGTAACAATGCTTATTGGTGGCATTAGATACCATCACAGTTTGGGGTAGTGACAGAGTGAGTCATAATCTGTGCATCAAATAGAGTCACTAATGATTACTGGACCATTTGTTATTCTCATTGGCAACCCTTTTAGTCACGGATTGGTTAATTGATTGATTGATTGATTGATTGATTTTTGATATTTAAGAGGCTCTGACTGTAAATATCGAGAATCGTTGGACAAGCTCAAAAAATCGAAAATCCTGATAACTTGCCAGAAGAACACGTTTGGGGAGCTATCTTCGAAAATATTACTTAAACCTTCTGGGATTCTATTGTTTTCGAGAAATTCGGAAAAAAACGGTTTTCCTAATTAATTATGCAAAAATCAGGTTTAAAATTAAACAAATTGAATGCGCTTGTTTGTAAACAACTTGCAACGCCAGAAAATAATTTTAATTTTAAATGATAGCAATACCCTTCTACTTTCTATCAATGGGAATTGCATGGAGTTTTGCTTTATTTATCTGGTTTGGTGGTTCTTTGAAACAAAGGCATTTTGCGCACTTTCGAAAAAGGCAAAAATTAGTAAACTTCAGAGGCTTAAAGTGCACCTAACCCCAAAATATTTTTTTCGCTAAAATAACTCTTTGCACCTGTTCGAAAAGCATTACGCCTTTTTTTTTTATGAAATCCCCCTCATTCTTGACTTTTTATAGGCTGTAAAAGTTACGAAATCTAGCCATCATCTGGTACACGACCGAGCTAGTGAGGGCATGGGTCTATTCTGGATTTGACATCACAAAATGATTTGCATCTCCTTAAGTCTTTGTAAACATGCATGCAAAGCAGTTTGTGACGTCAAATCCAGAATAGACCCATGCCCCTTCTAACTCGGTCGTGCACCAAATGGTGCTTAGTTTGTCGTAAGTTTGGAAGCCCATAAAAAAGTCAAAAACTGCAAATATTGGCGAAATGTTTTTAAAATAGGTGCAAAGATTTATATTAGCGTAAAAAATATTTTGGGGTTAGGTGCACTTTAAGATAGGTCTTGGTATGTCTAATATCGAATTGAAATAAACACTGTGATAAAGTTTGGCCCTACTTCTATTATGATATGAAATAAAAAATCTGGGCAATTCAGGCTCGCGCTGACAAAAACAAAAATTCGCGAACCAGTGTTGCCATAATTTGCATAATTTGGATAATAGGAAAAAAACACTATAATGGAAGGACGACTGGAAATATGACAAATCGTTTACCGTAACTATTTTCAGATGGTCTTTCTACTAGATGATGCATTCGCTGGTATCTTCATTTATCTTTCTGAAGAATTACGAACAAATTTGGAAAATTGTTGATGAAACTTAAGAGTGCAGTGGGTTATCATATTTTGTCAGATGTCTTTACTCTGCAGCACCAGTGGCCTTTCTCTGTTATTTGCAGTTTCTTTGGGAAAATACTGATGTTCTCGAAAATCCAAACGGTTTCTTTTATTAATCATTAAAATTGACGTACGCGCATGAATTGAGAGCTAAAATGGCTGTGTAAGGTAAAGGAACACAAAGTACCACTCAAAATAATGAAGTCACGCAACCGATCACTGCACGTTCATGCACACGTGAAAATATTCTTCAATGAAAATCTTTTCCTCCAAAACTGTGAAAAAGTTCTCAGCGATCTTGCAAAGTAAAACTAAACAAACTGTGTATTGATATCTCTTAGATATACAGCCGCATTACATGTAAAAACTCAAATACCGATCTCGTTCGTGGTTTGCGTTTCATTTTTTAAAACGTTTATACAAGTGTAATAATATTGATAGAAACAGCACATGTTTTGACAAATACGTATAAATCATAATGATAATGATGCACTTTTGCTTCTGGCCAAAATAGTGTCATTTCAAAAAGTCGCCCAAAATTTTAGTAGCCGTTTGAAAAGAGCGATCGAGTCACCTACACAACAACATACTACGTCGCAGTTTTCTTCTCTCGAAGGGAAAGGTGTCATATGTATACGAAACTAATTCTAGACTTGCCTGTCGGAATTTTCGTCCCAATAGAATATCAGCTGCACATGACAGTATGCCCCAAACGCAGGAATGCGTACCGTATTCTCTGGAGAACTAGCCATGCATAAAACAGCGGCCAATGTAGGAGACCGCATTAAAAAACTGCCATAAGTAGGTTGACAAATTGACAAAAATATTCACGTGACACGGGTCACGCAACAGCTTGTGTAGAATTTTTAAAACTTCTTCTCCTTCTCTTTAGTTTTACGTAGGAATAGTACAAGCCCAAAACAATGCAAGAATAGATTGAAGAAATGTTTTAGTCCATTCTTTGTGTGTCTTCAGTGGATAAAATCCTCTAAATTAAGCTCACCCAAACTACTACTTTTCATTTCATTCATTCCATTATGCAAAGTTTGGCAATACTGGTTCGCGAATTTTGTTTTTGTCAGCGCGAGCCTGAATTGCCCAGATTTTTTATTTCATATCATAATAGAAGTAGGGCCAAACTTTATCACAGTGTTTATTTCAATTCGATATTAGACATACCAAGACCCATTTTAAGCCTCTGTAGTTTACCAGTTTTTGCCTTTTTCCGAAGTGCACAAAATACCTTTGTTTCAAAGAACCACTAAACCACATAAATAAAGCAAAACTCCATGCAATTCCCATTGATAGAAAGTATAAGGGCATTGCTATCATTTAAAATTAAAATTGCTTTCTGGCGTTGCAAACGGTTTTAAAGCAAGCGTTTTCAATTTGTTTAATTTTAAGCCTGATTATTGCGTAATAAATTAAGCAAAACCGTTTTTCCGAATTTCCCGAAAACAATAGAATTCCAGAAGGTTTAAGTAATATTTTCGAAGATAGCTCCCCAAAAGTGTTCTTCTGGCAAGTTATCAGGATTTTCGATTTTCTGAGCTTGTCCGCCGATTCTCGATATTTACAGTCAGAGCCTCTTAATTAGCTGATTGACTAATTCATCAATCGAGTGGTTGAGTGGTTGATTCATCAACTGATTGGTAGTTAAATATATGTCAATGAATTGGTTCACCTGAGGCAAGGTGTACAAAAATTGCGCCCTATATTTAAGTTTACTACCTACAACAGGGGCTTTTTCAAAATTTATAAAACAGGTTCTAATTTAATGAGAGGTGTATTACCAATCGTTAACTAATAATTATAATATTGTTTTCCGGTCCCACTTATAATAATAATAATAATAATAATAATAATAATAATAATAATAATAATAATAATAATAATAGTTTTTATATACGCATTTCGCAGAGCCTCAATCATTGTGGGCAATGAGATAGAGCATTGTGGGCGATGAGATCAAAGACTGCCGACATAAGCAAGGATCCGCCTATTGCTAATGTTAGGTCGTGACAACAACAAATTGACAATTTTTGCGATCAAATAGATGGCGTTGCTATGCATGGCTTCAGTTTTGGCAAATCTTTTCGTGGGGCCTCGTGAAAAAATCTGGCTTAAGCAGTACTCGGATTCTGAAGTTTTATAAAAAAAATAACCAAACAATAAAATGGCATAGAACATACAAATGGGCGCCTCAGATTATGGGTTGCTGTCTACGTGAAATGGTAATGGAGAGATTAAGCATCACGTTTACGTCAAACGCGAACGGCAAAAATACCTTCTGATCATGAGTTTCCTGCCATTGTTCACGTTGCCGTTTGCCGTTCTCAACGTGAAGAAGCCTGTTCTCGCGTTCGCCTACAACGCGAATATTTCTTTGAAGTTTTTGATTCGTTCTGCTACAATTATCAGCCTGTGCTTAAGCCCAATGATGTTTTATTTATTTTTCTACACAAACTGACCGGTTTCCTGTCAGTGTTTAAACAAAAGGGAAGAAAAAGGTGCGAGAAAACGAGGTGATGTTTGGTTGTCAACTTCGCAAAGGCTATCAACTGTTTTGTGGAAAAGGCACTAACATTATGAAGTATGTCAAATCGTCGCAAAGTACCCACATTCAACCGTTAACTAATATTTTAGTTAGAAGTTAGAAAGCTGCTTTATCGCGTATCCACGCTTTTAATGCAGACGGCAAACGGCAGGATGACGTGTGCCGTTTGCCGTAAACGGCACTAAACGCGATGCTTAATGACCTCTCTAATATTATAAGCAAACGGTGACAAAATACACCTTGAGCTTTGAACTTTCATTTCAAATGCACTTATTTCTTGTTAAAGGTTTTCTCCGGAAAGTCAGACATGGGAACAGTCGTATCACACCCGCTAACGCCCAGGATCATGATTAGATATGTGCGCTTTTCTGTGTTGTCGTGGAATAACCACATATCGATGCGAGTGGAGCTGTATGACTGTGCTTTAGAACCATGGTACAGCTATGTAGGCTGGAACAGGACGCTCTGGACGAAGTTTCAGAAAACAAGCCAACCATTTCTTTACTCTGTTAATCGTTTCATAATTTGCAGATAATAAGCTGATGACTTTACGATTGATAGGGGAAATGATCAAAGTGAGATTCCATTGTGGCTTGAGAATTTCTCACTTTAAGCGCCCGCTGTCAAAACTTTACCCAGAGACAACTGTATAATACATGCTACTTTCCGTTCAACACGTTCCAGTACCCAGTTTTACCCGTCCCGCCCTTGCAAGTATGGCGAAAAATTCCACGACGGTACAAGGGCTGTTTCGCTTACTTTCGTGGTTGAAAGTGCGAAATATCGTCGCACTCTAAGCCGATCGACGATCCGCTTTAGTCGGGAAAAAAGCCACGGAGCTCTAAGAACGAGAATGTCCGCAAAAGAGACCATCTACCGGACTGTTTTTGTCACGGAGTCAGATCGTGATTTCGCAGGGTCCTACAACAACAACAACAACAAAACCTTTATTTAGACACGATGGGGTAAAAAAGCTACATAGCTTGTGGGGTCGTGTGTAAATAAAACATTAATACTAGTAGATAAAAACATTAAACTATATTGAGGTGAAAAACACTAAACTAATCGCTAAAAATAGATTGCTAAAATTGTTACAACGATAAAAAAAATTAAAAAGCGCTAAGAACTCTTACAATAGAGGTTATTAAAATCGGTATTTTTAATTATGTTCGACGTGTCCATCATTTTCATAAAACTCCTGAGGGATATTGCTTCGTGACACTCTCGCGGTAAAAGGTTCCAGAGCACTGCCCCTCTGTAAGATGTTGAAAGTTTCATGAAATTGGTATTAAATGATGGGGGAATTAATGTTTTTTTTTCTAAAATTGTACGAGTGTTGAAACTTGGTTACAAGTCGAGCCATGCAGGAGGGGGAGTCATTATGGTAGATCTTATAGATAAGTTTCAGAATCGAAAGTTTGTACGTATTTCTTAAAGTGTCCCATTTAGCGCGGTCAAGGACTTCAGTAGATGGCATGTCTTTTGGTAGGTTAAAAATGATCCTTGCTGCTCTACAATGTAACCTTTCAAGTGCGTCAAAGTCGTCTTGACGACTCATGCCCCCCCAGACGGTTATACCGTACGTGACTGACGGGATTATGACTTTGTAGTATAACTTTAGAAGAACTTGCTTAGGTAAAAACCTACACTTCTTAATAAGGCTTAGGGGGAGCTTAAGCTTAGGGTTAGTTTAAGGCTAACGGGATTTATTGTGGCTAGCCGTCCGAAATAATATACGCTGGCTCCAGCACTAGGAGATGAAAAACAAACAAACAAACAAACAAACAAACAAAATACATTGATCTTATACTGGCTCCCTCCAAGGATTCTTGGAACCAGAACCGGTATTTTTGCTTTGTGTTGCACAGAGGAGGTATTGCAGGAGGCATTGAACCATTTGTTCAACAAATGGCAATTGCTTTTTATAAAATAGCCAGTCCCTCAGTGAGTTAGTCAGTCCCCGAATGTGACAGTGCTTATTAAATTCAAGCATTATGTTTCCCTCCCATTTTACCACGTTGTTTTATGTCTTGTTTTAACATTTTTGAGCTGAAAACCCTCCTAATAAACCTACGCTTTGTACAATTTTAGTGATGGACGTGGCGATGAAACAAATTAACTGTAAACACAGCACTTAATGGTTAAATTTCTATTTCTACACGCCCTAAGAAATCGAGCACTCCGGAACAATTTTTATTTCTATCAATTTTGATTTGGAATTTCTCCTTAATTTAAATTCGCTTCGAAGTGATTTTTCTCGTCCATTTTCCGCGCCGGTTGCTCGGCGAGAAAAACTTTCAGCTCAATTTGTTGTTGAGTGTTCATTGACCATGTTTGATCGAAGCATATATATAAGCTGACAACCAAGCTCCGTTTAGCCAATCAAAATGCTAGAAATCCAATATACCTAATCCAGTTTTTAAAAATCCCTATTATTTCGTGATTTTCATATATTACTGGTATACATTTTCGACTAATGGCATAAACGTTTGTCACAATGAACTCCACAACTAAAATAAGTAGATGACATCCAAGTGGATTCCAGCATGTCTTTTAGCTTTTTTTAAGTGATGCTAAAAATAGGTGACATAACCTCCTTAAACTATTTATGACAACTTTAATGAAAGTACTATTCTTCAACAAAATGTGCAAAAATATGCGTATTAAGCTAGTATTCTAAGATTAATAGCGAACAATGATAAATCATATGCAAGTAATTACATAAACACTGAAATGGATTTTTACAGGTAAGGCGTTCAAATGGACTGAACAGCATCCAACACTGTTGACTGCAATTTTGATGCAAGAATGTTTGATCCCAACCAAACTTTCCTCAATATTACAGAACGCCAATCAACATGTATCATCCAGAATCATTAAAATCTTTCCACATGGCGCTTACAAGCGTTAAACTTGTCGAATTCAACAATGGTGAACTTTGTTGAATGGAAATGTTTAATCCCTTTTTTTGGAGCCTACGGCAAATATACTTTTTTACTCTCGAAGCTTTCACAAAAGGGCCCAATGAAAGGACTGAAGTTACACTGTACTCCACTTAACACTTTTTGAAAGATTGCGAAATTTGCTGACAGTTTTCAGATTCCTCAGATCTTGGCTATCAGTTATTTAGACTTTCAGCTATGTTAACATGATATTCAACCAGTTATTTATTTTCGACATTTTCTCCTGTATCAATCATTTAGTCAAAGTCTCACGCCCTTAACTGATCAAATTTCAAAAGCCAAACGCTATTTCCTGCCAAGCCGCTTGACTTTTTCATTCAATCCTTTTTTTAATCTCAATCCTAAATTTTACATAATGTAGGCAAAAAATCTATATCTCGTTTTAGGCTAAGAGACAGGATATACCCTTATCCAGTCCAAAATAGCAAAAATTTACACCAGATTTCCCAGATTAGAAGGGCGATACTGTCATATCCGTTATGGTTCTTCCTTAGATAAGGTGGTATCCTTCCCAAACGGGATTCAGCTTTTTCATTACCTGGCTCTCCTAACAGAAATCATCAAAGCAATAGTTAGGACCTCTCTTAACTAAGCATAAAATGGTGAGATCATTGGGAACAGATGTAGATTTGTGACTCCAAAGAAAATGCGTTAAAAAATACCTAAATTAATCCTAATGGTCGTGTTTCTTTGCAGATCAACTGTGACAAAGAAGGGTTAAACGTTCTATGTAACGACAGTCGCCCTTCCAAAGTAAGAATCGGTCATTTGCGACAAATGACCAGCTCCCAGTTGGCTTGATAGCTCAGTTGGTTAGAGCGTTGCACCGGTTTCGCAGACGTCATGGTTTCGAATTTAGTGCAAGCCTGAATTTTTTCAGGCTGTTCTTCAATTTATCAGCTGCTTAAGTTGGTATCACCAACTGCGATGGTCGTCATCATTTCATATTTCATCCGCACCTCACATATATAAGTAATTCATATATTCACCCCCAAGGATACCGATTCTTGCTTCGGAAGCGCGACTTTCGCATACCTTGTAACATTTGATCTGCAAAGAAGCCTGTGACCTAATCAGTGTCTCCTATCTTGTGCGACCCAGTGAATTGTTTGAATTTGAAATTTGATAAGGTCGCTTTCAGTGCTTAATTGTGTTCTACTGGACAAGAATATATCCCATGGATTTGTCTCCATTGTCTGCTGAGTGTGGGGCCGCGTTCCCACACGTGTTGGAGTCATCAGGATATCCTCCCGTACCAAACCCGATTCTGGAGTCACAGCCAATACAATAATTGTGGTCGTTACTAATGATACCAATTCTTGCTTTAGGACTACCACACACAGCGTTGAAGCCTTCCTTGTTACAGTTGGCTTGTAAGGATCCCTGAGAACCAAGCAGTGACTTCCACGCGTCACGACTCAGTGAGGTGGCGCGGTATTGCCCATCAGCGATCAGTGAGTGTAGGGAAACAGCTTGCTTATTTATGACCACAAAGTTGATCTGGTGGCCGACCTTCATACCAAGGCAGATTTTGGAGAAGGATGTGTTCCAGTAGCTCGGTAACTTGGTTTCTTGTTTGTCGAACCCAGTCTCTCCTCCTGCAATCTTGAAAGTTTCTTTGTTGCTCCAAAGACTGGAATCGTAATGGAAGGTTGGCTTTAAAGGATCAAAAATACAAAATGGCTGTTACCAAAAAGAAGGAGGAAGTAACTTAAGGACGAAATTAATGATAAGCGGGTAGCAACTTAATTACCCTAAGGGAGGGGAAATCTACAAGAGCCCATAACCCTTAAAGCTATTAACAAAAATTATCTTGCGGAAAACACTTTTGCTTATCTAACGCAGTCTCAACATCATCATTATTATTACTATTATTATTATTATGCTCGAATATCTGTATGACTTGCATACTGGCGTGAGTTCGTTCGTATGAGTTATTTCTTGTAGCTCTGTATTCGTTTGCATGGCGCTGGTTCAAAATCTTATATCGGTACGTACGAGTTATAGCGGGAGCCATAATCGGGGACGGAGATCGAGACTAAATACTATTTTCAGTAGTGGCGTTGGCCTCATCGAAAGAGACAAATGTGCTATTTTTAGAAAAAATTGCGCCATCGTGACGCACGCTCGTGTATGTTGCGAGGACTCCGCGCAAAGAAAAACAAACAAAATGGCGTCGGAAATTACCTTTGTTGGAGATGAAGAAATCCAGTTTCTGTACATGTCATCAGTGTCACTTCGAAATTTGAGGCAAGCCCTTGAGGAGAACTTCCTGGATAGTGACTCTGAATGTGATACTGATTCCGATGATGGCAGTGAGCGAATCGGGTGGCGAAGATGCATCGGACATGTCAAACGAGGATTTCCCCGTTAGACGCAAAAAAGTTTTGCGGGCGAAACTACGAAAATATAGGTAAGATGAACGTCTATTCGTTTGTCTCACGATGGAATCGCTTTGAGTTGTTGATCGCGACGTTTCGACTACAATACTGCTAGTCTTCATCAGGCGATGAGGTTGATTGTTTATTTGTCGCTATTTGTAGCGTGTTGGTTCGCTGCTATTGGTGCATTTCGATCCTCATTCTTATTCCGACTATTAGATGTTGTTCCCTCACAGGTCTGCTTTGTGGTTGATCGGCTATTGTGCTTTCTGATCGTAGGTATCCAAGCTTCAGGAATTTCGATTCCACTATCTCTATTGATATTATTAGGATGAAGTCTTATATGGATAGCCTCTTTGACCCTACGTGTGTACCAGTGAAGGTCACGATCAATAAACTTAACTTCTTTCCAAATAGGAAGATGCCCCGTTTCGTTAGCGTGCTCCAAAACTGCGGAGGTTTGCGTACGAGCAAGCCGTATATCTCTGTCGTGTTCTTTTATCCTGTCTTGCATCGCTCTCCCTGTTTCCCCGATGTATACTTTGCCGCACTCACATGGAATCTTATAGACGACACTGTCTTGTTTAGTTGGTTCAAGGGCGTCTTTCGGTCGCACTAAGTGAGACCTACTGAGAGTTGTGTCTGACTTGAAAACGGTGCGTACGCCTTGTTGTTGTAGGCAGCGGCGAAGAACCTCTGATACACCTTTTATGTAGGGTAGAACCGCATTAGATTTAAATTCCTGCGTAGGTTCTTTGTTGGCTGTTGGTCTTGTTGTCTTTGTGAGCTTTCGTACAAACGAAGAAGGAAATCCGTTCGAAACAAGTACCAATGACAAATGTTTCTTTTCTTCAGAGATAGCTGATGGTTTTGTTCGAAAATAAATAAATAAATAATAATAATAATAATAATAATAACAATAATAATAATAACGATTTACCTAATTGTCTACTGAATTCTCAACCCGAATGTACGCTGATGATACGCACTTGACCTTTGCTGATAATACAGTTTCCATCATTAATAGAAATCTAAATGAAGACCTTTCTAGAGTTAACTATTGGTCACTATTGGCTTACTGCGAATAAGCTCACTCTTAATACAACTAAAACTGAGTTTATGCTGATTGGATAGAGGCAAAGGCTAAGTACATTTCAAACAATTGGATAGTTCACCTTTACTCGAAATTGATGGGGCACCTATAAGTCAAGTGACTTTTACTAAATCAGTCTCTGTTTACATTGACCAAAATCTATCTTGGAATGCTCACGTCGATAATTTGTGTAAGAAGATTGCTGCTGGCATCGGAGTGCTAAAGGGTTTTAGAGCTTTTGTTCCATTTGACACTCTTCAAACTATGTATCTTCTTTAGTTCAGCCACACTTCGATTACTGTAGCGAGATCTGGGGATGCTGTAATAAAACTCTCTCTATCAAACTTTAGAAACTCCAAAATCGTGCGGCGCGCATTCTCTTAAGGACAAGTTATGACACCAATGCTGACTCCATAATCGATAAACTTGGCTGGAGAAAACTTGACATGCAAAGACAAATTAATAAAGCTACAATGGTATATAAATCCCTCAATGGATTAGCACCTAATTATCTTCGTTCGAAATTCACCGCTCGTAGCAATGTCTCCAGTTACTCTTTAAGAGATACCAATGGCAAACTTGCTATTCCTCTACCCCGTACAAACTTCATGAAAAATAGTTTCAGCTACTCTGGAGCATTTCTTTGGAATAGCCTTCCTGTTGAGCTGCGGCACGCGAATTGTCTTGGAACATTCAGGGCTGGCTGCAAGCAATTCTTCTGAAGATCTATCTACATGGAACTTATTGTAAAGCAGGCTCGTAGTTTAATTAGGTTTTGTCAAATTGTTAATGTATTTTAGTGGTTTTTAAGTCCTGATAAATCGATCGACCGTGTTTAAATAAAGTCATTCATTCATTCATTCATTCATTCATTCATTCATTCATTCATTCAATAATAATAATAATAATAATGATAATAATAATAATAATAACTTCTATTGCGCAATTATCAATGTAAAAATTTTCAATTGCGCATTGCAATGATAAGGAGCTAAAAATTAAAGTTTAAAATTGACTAGCCTTGATTGCCTTATTTTTGAAAGGCTTTTTATCAGAGAACTGAAACCAACTCTAAACAACAGTGCGATTCCATCCGCGCTGAATTATTTGTTCAGATCGGTTTTAATTAGCCTTGTTATAATCATTTCTTTTAAATTTTATAAATATTTTATCACTTATCGGTTGTATATTTTATCGCAATTTATTGTTCATTGTATTCTTACGTGTTACACTATTTTTAAACCGCTTGTAATATATCTATGCGAATTTTTTTAATTTTTTACTCGCACTTGAAAATGACCTCGGAGAGGTCGAAACGTCGTGGCCTTTTATCGTTAATTTTTATTACAAAATGTATTTCAAAAAAATTTCTTATCAAATACAATGTAAATTTAAAAAGCTTTCGCGAATAAAAAAACCCTTGATAGCTTTCTTGAAACATTGCAAAGATACCGCCACCCCACCCCCCTTAAAAAACGGTTTATGTAAACGTATTGTAAAGTTTCATCTCGTACAGGTATGTATGTTGCACTGATGTCATGTAATGATAGGGAAAGGGAAAGAAAGAAGGCAAAGAATTACCACAGCGTTACCATCCTCTGTTTGTGTGGTGAGCTGTGCATGGTATAATGGCTGTGTCGGTTTATCAAATTAGCAAAACTAAAGCCGAAATTGGGGAAACTGAAATAAAAACTCATAAAATTGCTGCCTTGGTGTTTTGATTTGTGTTTCTGTGTTTATTTTGGCGACTAGATCGCGAAAGCTGTGTTTTTAAAATAACGGTCGGACTTACCGTTATTTTGAAAACATCGCTATCGCGAGCCTTAAAAATCGCCAAAATAAATACAGAAACACAAATCAAAACACCATGGCAGCATATTAATGAGTTTATAATTCATTTTCCTCAGTTTTAAAACTCCTAAATTTCGGCTTTAGTTTTGCTAATTTGATAGATCTTGATAAAACGACACAGCCATTATAAATGCACAGCCCACCACACAAACAGAGGATGGTAAGCCTGTGGAATTACCAAAAGCACGAAATGGATGCACGGATTCCTGTGCGTGGTTTCTCACCCGCCGTAAACTACGACAGACGTGGAATAATACGGGCTGTTCTGCAGTCATGCAAGGGTACTCAACATCAGAAGATCAAGTTTTAAATACAGATTAAGAGACGACAGGTTCTATAAACTTAATACCTTGGTGCCGTCAATCTTCATGACCAGCGTCCATCCCCCATCTCCACATCCAAAATCTCCCATCTGACACAGAACGGAAACTGGTTTTGAGTCCAAGATGAGGCTAACCACCTGACTCACGCTCGACCTGTTAAATATCGAAAAAAAGTCAAGAGCGAGACATTGGGCACCAATTTAGTACTTTTCAAAGGCTTTGCATGCATGGGAGAAATTCCGAGAGAAAACCAGGGATGTGGATCAAAGGAGGGCTAAGAGAATTTAAAAATTTCAATCATTATTTTTTGCGGAACTGAATTGGAATATGTAGTTCACTCCACTTACTGGCGTATGTCATACAGAGCCTTGCATGACTTTGCATCTGAAAATAATTAAAACCAATCAGTTAAATTAGCCATAATTATACCAAAATCGCCTTTAATTAGTATATGTAATCGCATGAGGCCGAGTAGAATTAAGGATAAGTTTTCACGCGTATTTTCAAAGTTTTCACAAAATTGCTCGAGTCGCGCAGCGACGAGGGTAATTTGAGAAAACTTTGAAAATACAAGTGAAATTTATTCTTAATTCTAGGAGGACTCAATGCGATTACTTGTTTATAACACAGAGGGCAAAAGTTTCGGAAAACTTCCCACGCACGTTGAAACACAATGAGCCAACCCTCAGAATTAAAGTACCCGCTCGTAAACAATTCACCAAACAAGCAGTTTAACTGTTGCTCAGCGCACAGAACAAGAAAGACTGACAATTATGGACATCTTAAGAGACAAATACAATTCTAGTTCATTGACAAAATACACTTAAAACACTTAAAACGTTCAAACTAAGTAAATTTTATTCACCTGAGTTGCGAAGCTTCCTCTTGCTGGCGAAATTATCGACCACGTGGCTCCAAAGTTTTCAGTTGTTTTAAAACAAATAACCATTTGCTGTTTCCCATAACACATACAGGTTCACCTTTTGGAATTTCTTTTCAAGCTAACACCCGATTTCCTTATCATTTTTACCAATCAGCCCGGTTAAAAGTCAAAATTGGAAGCGATCCTTGTGTTGAACAACTCAAAATCCGTCTTCATTTCAAGACGCCTACAAAATGGCAAGAACGTCATGCTAGCCCACATATAAGGCACTAATAACATTATAATCCTATATGAATATATACACCAACTTATTAACGCACCTACCTCCACTAACACACACTTTCCTTCACTTGTACTCACTTTCCTTCATTTGTACTCACTTGCCTTCACTTGTACTCACTTACCTTCACATTAGTGCCTTATATGTGGGCTACCATGACGTTATGGCCTACAAAATGAAAATGGTGTGCCCTCGCACACAGCCAATCAAATGCGATTAATTTTGGCGCTTGTTCAATCAGGAATTAGTAATTTTGCCTTCGTCCGAAAGAAAATTAAGAAACAAAATGCCTTCTGTCTCAACCAATCAGCATTTAGTAATTTTGCCTCCTATGTTATAAGTTAAATAATAGCCTGCCCCTTTATCATTTTATTCTTATCCGGTGAGATATTGGGAGTGAAGTCTTGAACGAACACCGACCTGTAGCGCACATCCGTTGGTAATAATAAAAATAATAATAAGTGCCAGTCTGAAATAGCAGTAAGAAACCACTCAATGGGGACTCTAAATAACATTACAGTGCTTCATCAAAAGGCCGGTCTAAGGCCCGGTTCAAACGTGGCGCTATCGTCGTGTCGAACTCATTTAAACAAAAGATAATCAGGCGGCTCCTTTTGATCCACTTGAGTTCGACACGACGAAAGCGCGACGTTTGAGCCGGGCCTTAGACGCCAACAGCTCGACGGCGAATCCATGACCTTCCGCACACCGGTCACTTGAGGTAACCTTTCTCTTTATTATAACACAATTATGACCTCACAGATCCCACCATTATACAGGAGTTTTATCACTTGCGAATGATGTAATATTGTACAGTATTCTCGCCGTATTTCAGTGGTGTGAGAGCATCCAAACGCAGTGTTGCGTGAATACAGAAATTGCCAATGATCCCCATGTAGCTCAGTTGTTGCATTTGAGATTTATGACGGTATGTAAATTAGCCAAAAATGGGTTCGATTTCCGCCCAGGGAGGAATAGTGACACACACACCCATTTTCAGAAACGTTTTCATACAGAGAAATATATAGATAGATATATACTTGTTGCACGTGCGCCCGTGTGCAATTTGCGCTTGTCATTGTTCAACTTGTTAAAAATCTCGGGTCAACGAAAATTTTTTTTCTCCGCCGGCTAATCTTTGTTTAATTTTACAAAGAACATGCTGTTTTAGTTTGTTTCCTTAAGAAATATGCCTGCGCCTTGCAGTAGTGATTTGCGATGGCAAATCACTTGGCTTGTTTTGGAAATGAGGAAATCGACCTAAGAAGCAGCAGTGTTATTGGGCGTTAGAACATGGTCACAGCCACTCAGCCAATCAGTGTCCAGCATTTCGATGCTCTATATTCCATAAACTGTCTTAAATTATGTAAAATGGCGGGGGCTTTGAAGCACAGGGAAATTGCGGGGTAAAATTACAGAGAATTTCTGCATTCATTAGTGGTTCTATATAGAGCATACTAATGAGGCATTGTTTTCCTTAGTCATTAGTATGCTCTATATAGAGCATACTAATGACTAAGTAGAAACTACTAATGAATGCACAAATTCTCTGTGAATATTTATAGCTAAATCGATAAAATCAACAGCTTCAACGGCTAGAAACACTCATTATTTTTTGCGTTTTAACAAAAAAAATACAATCTTATGGTATAATAGCATAGCAAAAAGCAAATCAAAAGAAAAACCATTATTTTACATGAAATACGAACTGTTCAGACCTTAATTGAAACAGAAGGACAGACTTGTTTCTCCGTGTTTGCCAGACTACGAGTTTTGTACTTGAACTTGACTTAATTTAGCCTCTTGGAGTTTCCTGCGGGTTCCCCACTTGCTGGTGTCGGTGGTTGCAGCGCCTCGAAGACTGCTTTCACCAGTGTAAATCTAGAAAATCTTTAGCGGCGATCACTGCCTCGAGTTCCAAATTTCCGTGTATTGGCTCATGGCTGTTAACACACCTTAGAACATGGTCACACCCACTCAGCCAATCAGTGTCCAGCATTTCGATGCTCTATATTCCATAAACTGTCTTAAATTATGTAAAGTGGCGGGGGCTTTGAAGCACAGGGAAATTGCAGGGTAAAATTATAGAGAATTTCTGCATTCATTAGTGGTTCTATATAGAGCATACTAATGAGGCATTGTTTTCCTTTGTTTGGAAGCCTCATTAGTATGCTCTATATAGAGCATACTAATGACTAAGTAGAAACTACTAATGAATGCACAAATTCTCTGTGAATATTTATAACTAAATCGATAAAAACAACGGCTTCAACGGCGATGTCAAATAACAACAAAAATGCTTTCTTGTAATAGCATAGCAAAAAGCAAATCGAAAGAAAAACCATTACTTGACAGCTTTACATGAAATAAGAAATGTTCAGACCTTAATTGAAATACAAGGACAGACTTGTTTCTCCGCGTTTGCCAGACTACGAGCTCTAAGGTGCGGGATTGCAGAAAAACGCCGCACACTCATTTGCATCTCATTGAATAACAAAAGAATAACAAAACAGTACATTTGTTATATGCCTCGTTCTTTTAAACTCTGAATTAATTTTCCGCAATCCCGCACCTCACTCACTACGAGTGTTGTACTTGAACTTGTCTTTGGTCTCTTGGCTTTCCCTGCGGGTTCCCCACTTGCTGGTGCCGGTGGTTGTAGCGCGTCGAAGACTGCTTTCACCAGTGTAAACCTAGTAAATCTTGTGGGAAATCACTACCTCGAATGCAAAAATACAATCTGCACGCAAAAACGAAATTCTTCGTGGGTGTGACCATGTTCTAAGACGGTTAGACAATGAACGCTGGTGTCCTATGGGATATAGCGTCCCTCGCAAGATAGAATGCTATCTTTGCTCGGGACACTATATTCCATAGAACACTCGCGTTCATTGTCTAACCCTTACTTACACAAAGAACAATTTTCAATATTTTGTGTCGTTTCCGTAGAAACGGCACTGTTCGCCCTTGCCGAATTGGTAGTCCAAATGTCATAGCAATTCTATTAAAAAAGGCCAAGTGCTTAAGTTGATGTAGTATATTATGCGTTATCCAGGGGCATACTTCAGAGAAGCTGTGGACTACATGAAAAGCCTTTGTGACAGAGAGTTCATTATGTCCTGGTAGACAATGATGTAATTGACTTTTGTTTACTTGATAGTTGTAAGATCAATGAGTATTAATCCCCTGATTAATTGCTTTTGCTCTTCAAATTCTACTTTTGTTAGAACGCTTTCTTTTAAAAGTTCACCAAGCCCCTTAAGATGCCCCAAAATCACTGTTAGTGCTTCCCCCCTCTTTTTTTCAGTAATATTGCAGTTCAGTTAACATTAACATCACGTCTTCGTGAAAATTAAAATCTTGGATGATTTGTCGCTCCAATTGTCTTTTATCGTCCGAATCGTTGTAAATCTGATCATAGTTAGAGAACTTATCCTTAAAGGCCTCCATGTAGCGCAACAATCAGATGACCCAAACTCCCCATCCTTTTATTTTGGAGGTAATGCAAATCAAGAGAATGGCAGAGAAGATTCGTGCAAATTGTTATTTTGAAACTTCAGGTCATGTGCGATTTTTCTTCGAATAACCCATGTTTTCAACAAAGAAAAGATTAAAAATTGTCTCACATACTTGATGTCGTTATGATTGCTTGTGTTTAAAAAAAATAACAACAACAACTGGTTTAAATGCCGAACATTGCCGTCTTGCCGTAAACGAAACAAATCACTGCCACTTCATGGGTTGATTTCCTAATGCGAAAAACAAGCCAAATTGATTTCCCGTCGCAAATCACGACTGTAAAAGGAGGCCCCTTGTGGACAGCATGTTCCAAATGAAACAAAGGAGCCGAAGAAGAAAAAATTATCGTTGAGCTGAGATTTTTAACAAGTTGAACAATGACATGTGAAAATTATATACGGGCGCACGTGCAACAAAACAAAAGTACATATCTATCCATATATTTCTCTGTATGAAAACGTTTCTGAAAATGGGTGTGTATATATATATATATATATATTTTTTTTTTTTGCACCTTGCGCGTGACATTCATTTACCTTCACAATATTCTCCGACAAAACCGTCCTTACAGTTGCATTTAAATGTGTGATATTTGTAGTTAGGCGCACATGTACCCCCGTTTTGGCACGGCGAAGACAGGCATGGGTTCTGAAAAATGAGAAAAGAAAAAAAAAGGATAATTAATCTGTTCCGTTGTCCATGTTCCGGTCAATGTTATTGAAAAACGACAAGCACATAAAATGACAAGAGTTTGCCACGTTTGACGCCCTTATACCTTGATGAAAAAGTGATGTGAAGTGTCGTTTCTTTTGTACTCGTCAGAGTTGCCGAACTTCACAGAAGACAGTAACTCACACCAAAGCTTTCCATCAGCTCCTTTGGAAGCAGCCAGGTTGAAAGATAGGCAGGAAGGATTGCTGAGGCATTCAAAGGTGCAGTCAAAGGAGTCGAATACTATGTATGTGCCATCTCTAGGAACATTCAGGTAATGGTACTCTTCTTTAACGAAAACGTCTTGACGAAGATCCAGGTGATATAACGTGTTGAATTCTGTGATCGAACAGAAAAACAACATCAAAACCCCAACAAATATTATTGTGAGGGTTGCATTTCCACGCCAACTTTTTGAACAAAGCGGCTGGCAAAAATATGGGAAAAACGTCTAAAATTTAAGACATCGAGAAGGTTACTGTGCTCCATAACGTGTTGTTCCTAGTTAATTTTCAACTTGTGATTGCCTCATTTTCATATCCCCCGGCTTAGTTTTTTAATATCCTTGGGCCCGCAGTAATTGGCTACGCTGTTGCGGTCACCCTGCCTCCTACTTTTGTTATTGATAACTCATGAGTTAACAAAGTTGGCAAAGTTAATAAGATAGAATAAAACAAAAACAAAACCCCTGTTTATCGTAAATAGGGTGGTTTCCACAACATAGGAAGGTGACACTTTGTTTAAAATGTAAACATTTTGAGTTATGATTTGCTTTTCATTTTTCCTATACTTAGCTGAAAATTTTAGAACAGTAGAAAACCGACATCTGCCTTTCAATCTCCTTTTCGGCTCTAAAATCTAGTCGAAAAGGTTTAAGTTTTACTTTAGAAAAAAAATAATGAAAAAAAAAACACAAAACAAAACAAAACAAAACGAACATAATTTTCCGGTCACAAGTGAACGGCAACCATTTTAACATTTATTGCCTGATATTCACTGCACAAGTGTCCACAGATCAGCTACAATTCCAGTTCTTTACTTTGTATGCAAACGTAAATTTTTAAACAGTTCTAGCGACACTCGACTGTAGCGTTTTACACATTGCCGGTTGATCAGGAAATAACATGTAATTCGCAAAGGACAACTTGAATACTTTTAAGCGTCTTTGTTGCTAATCTAATGAAAAACACTGATGATAAAGTAAATGTTGTTAAAAGAAACAAAGAAAGACACCTGTTATAAAACTACAATTTTCTGGTGTTCAAGGAGTTATTTTCTTTCCGAAAGCATAAAATTTCTTTAATACGTGTAAAACCAGCGACACTGACTAAGTGATTCTACACACTCACCGCGGGGAAAATGATCGCCCGCGATCGTTTCGATTTTTGGGTTCAATCGCAGAAATCTGGTGGTTTTTAACCGACGAAGTCGAGTTAGAGCAGTCGTGTCAAGAGGGTCGACTGGTTTGGTCGGTCAAAATACGTCGTGTAAGGCTCACAAGGTGTGTATTTCGCTATGGCTCACGGGATGGGATGACGTATTCTGCAGTTAAGCCCATCGATTAGTACACACACGCACGCACGATAGGACAAGGGTCCACATAAAAAGTATCGTAAGCATAGAAGGACACTTCCGCCGAGCAGTGTTGGTTTTGACCGGACTGAAATATCTGTGCAATACTAGTGAAAGAAAACAAGGAGGACTGATAATAACAGGAGGTGAAGTCCAGTGGCACTGTTGATGCTGGTGGGACCAAAGTGTTGCTGAGACATCGTAAGGATAGAATCGTTCTCAGTAAAGGTTATGAAAGGAAAATTCTGGTGTATTTTGTTGTGGTTATGTTTATTACTTGAAAATGTCTACCTGCCAACGTTAAGAAAGGTTATTGGCAGGTGGCAAATGAATTACGACAGAAGGCTGGATCTTCTTGGATAGTATACTATAAGCGGCACAGAAGGATATACCAGTTAGTCTTTTTAATTTTTCTGCTTTACTTTTGATTTTAAACCGATTTGTTCGATTTTAGAGTTCGAGACACTGACTTGCTGACTGCGGAAGAGGAAACCAGATTTAACGTCATAAGACATGCTTTAACGTGTTTGAGATAAAGAGACGACTTCGCTTTTTACTAATTTCTCCAGATCGATAAACATGTTTGTATAGTGCCATATTCACAACAGTATATAAATAAAATAAATGTAAAGAAGATCCTCGCAGTTATTAACGCAACTTATGTAGTTGCGAAAAGAAAGCCTGAAAAAATCAGGCTTGCCGGGACTCGAACCCAGACCTCTGCGATACCGGTGCAGCGCTCTAACCAGTTGAGCTATCAAGCCAACTGGGAGCTGGTCATTAAATTGGTTCGTAATATACCCGGGAAAGATGAAGATGAAATTGTGAATATATGAAATTCATATATTTGAACTGCGGAATGAAGAAATAAATGTAAAGAAGATCCTCGCAGTTATTAGCGCAGCTTATGCAGTTGAGAAAAGAAAGCCTGAAAAAATGTAAAGAAGATCCTCGCAGTTATTAACGCAACTTATGCAGTTGCATAAGTTGTTCAAATATATGAATTTCATATATTCACAATTTCATCTTCATCTTTCCCGGGTATATTACGAACCAATTTAATGACCAGCTCCCAGTTGGCTTGATAGCTCAACTGGTTAGAGCGCTGCACCGGTATCGCAGTGGTCAGGGTTCGAGTCCCGGCAAGCCTGATTTTTTCAGGCTTTCTTTTCGCAGCTGCATAAGTTGCGTTAATAACTGCGAGGATCTTCTTTACATTTATTTCTTCATTCCGCAGTTCAAATATATGAATTTCATATATTCACAATTTCATCTTCATCTTTCCCGGGTATATTACGAACCAATTTAATGACCAGCTCCCAGTTGGCTTGATAGCTCAACTGGTTAGAGCACTGCACCGGTATCGCAGAGGTCAGGGTTCGAGTCCCGGCAAGCCTGATTTTTTCAGGCTTTCTTTTCGCAACTGCATAAGTTGCGTTAATAACTGCGAGGATCTTCTTTGCATTTATTTCTTCATTCCGCAGTTGAAATATATGAATTTCATATATTCACAATTTCAGTATATAAATGCTTCACTTACAACTCTTGATTACGGCATGTTCAGTTGTGGACAAAATTTATCTTTAAATTTTGATTTTAATTCAACAAAATATTCAAAGCGATAAGACAGATGAGCTGAGTCATCCGATTTTAAACATTACGTCATTCGGTAACGCAAAAGACAAAGTACAGTCACAATTTTCGTCACGCCGGTTAGCACGTTGAGATTCTGACGATGTGTTTGTCTTTATCGATAATCATGTTTTTATAGTGCCCTATTCACAACAGTATATAAATACATTGCTCACAACTCTTGGTAAAAGCATGTCCAGTTGTTGACAAATGTATATCAACTTTAATTTTTTAGTTAATTCAACAAAACGAAATATTCAAAGCGATAAGACAGATGAGCTGAGTCATCAGATTTTAAACATTACGTCATTCGGTAACACAAAGGGCAAAATACTGTCACAATTTTCGTTACGCCAGTTAGCACGTTGAACCAAGTAAAAACATTTGTCGAGGGTGGAGTGGGTCAAAACGACTGGTAAATGCCTATAATGCGTTTTCTTGTAACCTGTACGATAGAGCATAGCAGATTTATTTCGTATTTGCATTCACAATTTGGCTTAAGGAGCCCTTGACATGATTAAAGGAAACTGTGCACAAAGCGTGGTTCCCAGGTATGGGGAAAAGTTCAATTCTTTTGGGCTGTTACGGTGCCCAATACTGATCAATCGTGAAGATGTGGCTACTTTTATATTGGGAAATTTGTCGCCCATTTTTTGAAATGCGTCTGTTTTGAGAATTTTTGTTCCGGGTTTTGAGGAAGACCGACCAAAAGACAACGAAAAATGATCTTGAGTGAAGAATGCATAGTCTGTGGAGCTATGTTTGGTGAGGAGAGGGTGAATAATTCAGTTGACCTCCTCTCCAGGGTATTGGTCGCCTTTTCTTTTGGTCAAAATTAAGCGTTAGTTACAGTTACACACTTTTACTGCAACTTGCTGTCACAGATGCTTGAATGTTATTGAAGCTGCAGTCACGCACAGCTCGCTTGCTTTCTTTTCGAGACGAACCAACACTTCGTCAGTTCTGCACGCATTGCGGGCCTATGTTTTTTTTAACCAACTAAGTCGGGTTAGTGCAGTCGTGAAGACCGTGGATTGAATTGGTCGGTCAAAATACGTCGTGTAAGGCTCATAGGGTGTGTATTTCGCTATGGCCGATGGGATGGGATGACGTGAGAACAAGAGCGGACGAGTCGCCATTTTAAATTGGCAGGTCAAGAAAGGTGACAGAGGCTTGGTGGAAGATTTGTTTCGACTGTGTTATGGTATAATTTTGTGCTGACCTCTGAACATATAGAGAAGAAGTTCTATACACACGCACGCACGATAGGACAAGGGTCCACATAAAAAGTATCGTAAGTATAGAAGCACACGTCCGCCGAGCAGTGTTGGCTTTGGCCGGACTGAAATATCTGCAATACTAGTGAAAGAAAGCAAGGAGGACTGGTAATAACAGGAGGTGAAGTCCAGTGGCACTGTTGATGCTTGTGGGACCAAAGTGTTGCTGAGAATTCGTAAGAATAGAATCGTTCTCAGTAAATGTTATGAGAGGAAAATTCTGGTGTATGTTGTTGTGGTTATGTTTAATACTTGGAAAGTATCTAGCTGCCAACGTTGAGAAAGGTTATTGGCAGGTGGGAAATGAATTCCTACACGAGGCTGGATCTTTTTGGATAGTATAAGCGGCACAGAAGGATATACCAGTTAGTCTTTTTAAATTTTCTGCTTTACTTTTGATTTTGAACCTATTTGTTCGATTTTAGAGTTCGGACACTGACTTGCTGACTCCGGAAGAGCAAACCGGATTTAACGATTACGTCATAAGACATGCTTTAACGTGTTTGAGATAAAGCAACGACTTCGCTTTTTTACTAATTTCTCCAGATTCTGACGGTGTGTTTTTCTTAATCGATAATCTTTTTTTATAGTGCCATATTCACAACAGTATATAAATACATCGCTCACAACTCTCGGTAACGGTATGTTCAGTTGTGGACAAAATTTATCTATAAATTTTAATTTTAATTCAACAAAATATTCAAAGCGATAAGACAGATGAGCTGAGTCATCAGATTTTAAACATTACGCCATTCGGTAACGCAAAAGACAAAATACTGTCACAATTTTCGTCACGCCGGTTAGCACGTTGAGATTCTGACGATGTGTTTGTCTTACACGATAATCATGTTTTTATAGTGCCCTATTCACAACAGTATATAAATACATCGCTCACAACTCTCGGTAAAAGCATGTTCAGTTGTGGACAAATTTATATCGACATTTAATTTTTTAGTTTAATTCAACAAAATTAAATATTCAAAGCGATAAGACAGATGAGCTGTGTCATCAGATTTTAAACATTACGTCATTCGGTAACACAAAGGGCAAAATACTGTCACAATTTTCGTTACGCCAGTTAGCACGGCACGTTGAGCCAAGTAAAAACATTTATCGAGGGTGGAGTGGGTCAAAACTACTGGTAAATGCCTATAATGCGTTTTCTTGTAACCTGTACAATAGAGCATATATAGCAATGATTTATTTCGTATTTGCATTCACAATTTGGCTTAAGGAGCCTTTGACATGATTAAAGGAAACTGTGCACAAAGTGTGGTTCCCAGGCGTGGGAAAAAGTTCAATTATTTGGGGTTGCTACGTTGCCTAGGCTGATCAATCGCTAAGATGTGGTTACTTTTATATTGGGAAATTTATCGCCCATTTTTTGAAATGCGTCTGTTTTGAGAATTATGATGGCTTTTTTGTTCAGGGTTTTGAGGAAGACCGACCATAAGACAGCGAAAAATGATCTTGAGTGAAGAATACATGAGGTCATGGGCGTAGTCTGTGGGGCTATGTTTGGTGAGGAGAGGGTGAATAATTCAGTTGACCTCCTTTCCAGGGTATTGGTCGCCTTCTCAGTTGGTCAAATTTCAACGTTAGTTACAGTTATGCACTTTTGCTGCAACTTGCTGTTACAGATGCTTCAATGTTATTGAACCTGCAGTCACGCACGCCTAGCTTGCTTTCTTTTCTAGACGAACCAACACTTCGTTGGTTCTGCACGCATTGCGGGCCTATGTTTTTGACTCGCAAGTGAATTTATTTAATCGCCAACATTTGACATTTCGGGTATCCGCAATTTTGATCGCTTATCGTGTCGATCAGAATCCGTTACAAAAATTAAAATCACGTGAAAGAATTTTAAACGATCCGAAAAGTGAATAGAAAAGAAAAACAGGAACATCCAAAAGGCATGAAAATTTGTTTTATAGCATAGGATTCTTCAGATATTCTTGAAGACGACGCCAAAAAAAAAAAAAGGAGAAAACATGGCAGATGTTTTGAGAGTACGTTATCGTGGAATTGAGCTAAAAGGGTTTGTGTTCAATTGGAAGATCGGCGAGTGTTTATTTTTTCTTGTTTGGTGAAATGCTAACTCATGGAAACTGAAACTGAAAGACAATTTTCAAATGTGTTTATTTCTGGAATCGATTGAAGGAAAGTTTTGGTAAAGAAGGCGTATCAAGCGCGCGCCTGAATAATCCTCTAACATTGCGTAACATTTTTGTTCCCCAGGCGTTTGTTTTTTTGAGCTTTAACAAGTTAATCGGACAAATTTAACCAGACAACAGTGCTTGACAAAGACAGCGCAAAACTACGTAACTTTTATAAAATGTTCTGATACTTTGATCAATCGTCAGTTTTTCGTCGTTTTAATGAGAGAATTTGGAGCTACGATACTTGGCTCCGTGAAACTGAGGAGCCGTATGGGAAGAATGCGTTTGAATTTCCATTCCATGAAAACGGAGACCGTCGCAACATTTATGATCGTAAAGTCATCTGGTCTAACATTAAGTGTCTGCTACTTCGTGGAACATTTTTATGTATTTTTAAAGCTGAAAGAATCTGTTTTCAAAGAATTTCAGACTATAAAAAATATGGCAAATTGAAATATTGAAAATATAAAACGACTTATAAAAGAATTAAGAAGTAACAGTCAACACGATATTAAAAGGGCTGCCATAAAAGTTTCGAAAGCAATCGAAAACTATCAGTATGTTATAGACAGTTTCAAACCAGTTTAGGACAGAATGGTTTCCGTTAACTTGGAAACTGTGGACAAAAAGCCTTAAACTTAATATTTACATGTTTGCCCGGTGTTTTCATATGCTAACATCCCGATGCAAGTTATTCTCAACCAATGCTTTTCGTGAAAAGACCCTACAAATGCTTTCATTTTCGTACTTTATGTAATGTTTAATAAACGAGCAGGAGTGCTTTATCAAGTTTAAAACACGAGGCGCAGCCGAGTGTTTTAAACTTGATAAAGCACGGACTGCGAGTTTATTGAACGGCTTCAAAGACATTCCTAGATAAGCGTGTCCCAATAGAGTTCATAACATCGATGCTTTTGTGGACGTTGGAAATTAGCATACGAAAAAAATATTACGTCGAAAATTAGTATGCAAGAAAATCAAATCTCACACGTGTTTTGAACTGAACGAAGAGGACATGGCGTCCTCTTCCAGGGCTTTTCGGAAGCCTAAAAAATGCCGAGGAAGAGAGGAAATTATTAGAAAGTGCTACCCAAAAGTCAACACAGGTTAGTAATATTTTAGGCCCCCCTGAAAATTTGGAGACTACGGGCAAAGCGTCAAACGTAGAGGTTATGGGAAACGACATGGAGTCGCTTCTGCCAGCTGATCTAAATTTCGAAATTTCAGATGATGTATTGTCTAATGTGTCTTTACCAGATTACGGTAGTAATGTAATACAGAATTTTTCTGGATCAGTATTTAACAACTGTACTATTAATTTTGTACAAAAGTAAATTTACTGTGTGTGTAAATTAAAGAACATTAAATATTCACCCACCATTTGTTGTTTCAGTTGATGTGTTGATAATTAATATTCATAAATCACGTGCAGTGACTTTATATCTGATAAAACACTGCATACTAATAAGGAAGAGGTTGTTATCAATATGAAGTTAATGCACGTGACGTATTATCGATCATTTGATAGGTTAATGGGCTTATGAATTATTAATGAGTTTTTGAAAGACTCAGTAAGGGAAGTAGCTTTTGATTACTTTCTTTTTCTTTTTTGCTTTCTTTTTTTCGAGACAATAATGCTTCAAATTAAAATCTAGTTTCTCATTTTGTTTTAATTTTACTGGAAACACTGTATCTTCTTTTCTAAGTCATGTATAGCTGGTTTTCTACTGTGGCCTGAACCGGATAAATGGAATTTATGACATAGTATAGGAGACATTAAGTTTATTTGTGGTGCGAACGTGGTCTTTCAGGCTGTAAAAATGGCGTTAAAACAACAACAGGGACACCATTGAATTTTGTAAGAAATATATAGAAAAACTAACCTTGCGCACGGGCAGCCTCCCTTATAACCGACGACAACACGAAGAGGAGAAACCAGCAGATAAAACGAGAAAACATAGCTGACAAGTGTCCACTGGGAATCTTCAAGAAGATTTTCTCTCGTTTTTTTAACCTCAATCCTTAATTGTAAAAACCCCCCATTTGCATGGAGGCAAGATTTAAATTTCCTTATAATTCACTCTTTTACGTCAGTCAGGTCAATGAAATTATAAATATATGAAATTCATATATTTGAACTGCGGAATGAAGAATTAAATAACTGCGAGGAATTAATAACTGCGAGGATCTTCTTTACATTTAAGTCAGGTCAATGTTAGCCAATGGTAGCTAAACAACGACAGTTGCGTCAATTTATATCCTGTGGTATTGCTTTCAAAACATACAACTGCCCTTCGTTAATTTCGTGGTTAGCAAATTAATCGGGCTTCATTCATGACAGAGTTTTGTTATTACTAGACCAACACCCAACTTTTTCAGGAGTTGGAAACTGGTCTTGGCAATTCATTCAGTTTAAAAAATTAAAAAAATCTTTCGACACTAACTTGAAAAGCCTAATAATCTCCATCCCGGCGCCCCCTTAAAAAAACTCTTGAAAGGTACAGTATGTGGTCCTTGGTCCGCGACTTTTCTGAACTTGATGTAATATTTGCTCGTTAAATAGAATACGACAAAAACGAAATTATTGATTAGTCTTCTTCCATATGATGAATTTTCGGTTTTCTTGCTTTTGGTGAAGGCGTGGAGTGGGTCAAAACGACTGGTAAATGCCTATAATGCGCTTTCTTGTAACCTGTACGATAGAGCATATATAGCAATGATTTATTTCGTATTTGCATTCACAATTTGGCTGAAGGAGCCCTTGACATGATTAAAGGAAACTGTGCACAAAGTGTGGTTCCCATGCGTGGGAAAAAGTTCAATTCTTTTGGGTTGTTACGTTACCTAGGCTGATCAATCGCTAAGATGTGGTTACTTTTATATTGGGAAATTTATCGCCCATTTTTTGAAATGCGTCTGTTTTGAGAATTGTGATGGCTTTTTTGTTCAGGGTTTTGAGGAAGACCGACCAAAAGACAGCGAAAAATGATCTTGAGTGAAGAATACATGAGGTCATGGGCGTAGTCTGTGGGGCTATGTTTGGTGAGGAGAGGGTGAATAATTCAGTTGACCTCCTTTCCAGGGTATGGGTCGCCTTTTCGGTTGGTCAAATTTCAACGTTAGTTACAGTTAGCCACTTTTGCTGCAACTTGCTGTTACAGATGCTTCAATGTTATTGAACCTGCAGTCACGCACGCCTAGCTTGCTTTCTTTTCTAGACGAACCAACACTTCGTCGGTTCTGCACGCATTGCGGGCCTATGTTTTTGACTCGCCTGTGAATTTATTTAATCGCCAACATTTGACATTTCGGGTATCCGCAAATTTGATCGCTTATCGCGTCGATCACAATCCGTTACAAAAATTAAAATCACCTGAAAGAATTTTAAACGATCCGAAAAGTGAATAGAAAAGAAAAACAGGAACATCCAAAAGGCATGAAAATTGGTTTTATAGCAAAGGATTCTTCAGATATTCTTGAAGACGACGCCAAAAAAAAAGAAAAAAAGGAGAAAACATGGCAGATGTTTTGAGAGCACGTTATCGTGGAATTGAGCTAAAAGGGTTTGTGTTCAATTGGAAGATCGGCGAGTGTTTATTTTTTCTTGTTTGGTGAAATGCTAACTCATGGAAACTGAAACTGAAAGACAATTTTCAAGTGTGTTTATTTTTGGAATCGATTGAAGGAAAGATTTGGTAAAGAAAGCGTATCAAGCGCGCGCCTGAATAATCCTCTGACATTGCGTAGCATTTTTGTTCCCCAGGCGTTTGTTTTTTTGAGCTTTAACAAGTTAATCGGGCAAAGTTAACTGGACAACATGCTTGACAAACACAACGCAAAACTACGTAACTTTTATAAAATGTTCTGATACTTTGATCAATCGTCAGTTTTTCGTCGTTTTAATGAGAGAATTTGGAGCTACGATACTTGGCTCCGTGAAACTGAGGAGCCGTATGGGAAGAATACTTTGAATTTCCATTCCATGTAAACGAAGACCGTCGCAACATTTATGATCGTAAAGTCATCTGTTCTAACATTAAGTGTCTGCTACTTCGTGGAACATTTTTATGTATTTTTAAAGCTGAAAGAATCTGTTTTCAAAGAATTTCAGACTATGAAAAAATATGGCAAATTGTAATATTGAAAATATAAAACGACTTATAAAAGAATTAAGAAGTAACATTCAACACGATATTAAAAGGGCTGCCATAAAAGTTTCGAAAGCAATCGAAAACTATCAGTATGCTATAGACAGTTTCAAACCAGTTTAGGACAGAATGGTTTCCGTTAACTTGGAAACTGTGGACAAAAAGCCTTAAACTTAATATTTACATGTTTGCCCGGTGTTTTCATATGCTAACATCCCGATGCAAGTTATTCTCAACCAATGCTTTTCGTGAAAAGACCCTACAAATGCTTTCATTTTCGTACTTTATGTAATGTTTAATAAACGAGCAGGAGTGCTTTATCAAGTTTAAAACACGAGGCGCAGCCGAGTGTTTTAAACTTGATAAAGCACGGACTGCGAGTTTATTGAACGGCTTCAAAGACATTCCTAGATAAGCGTGTCCCAATAGAGTTCATAACATCGATGCTTTTGTGGACGTTGGAAATTAGCATACGAAAAAAATATTACGTCGAAAATTAGTATGCAAGAAAATCAAATCTCACACGTGTTTTGAACTGAACGAAGAGGACATGGCGTCCTCTTCCAGGGCTTTTCGGAAGCCTAAAAAATGCCGAGGAAGAGAGGAAATTATTAGAAAGTGCTACCCAAAAGTCAACACAGGTTAGTAATATTTTAGGCCCCCCTGAAAATTTGGAGACTACGGGCAAAGCGTCAAACGTAGAGGTTATGGGAAACGACATGGAGTCGCTTCTGCCAGCTGATCTAAATTTCGAAATTTCAGATGATGTATTGTCTAATGTGTCTTTACCAGATTACGGTAGTAATGTAATACAGAATTTTTCTGGATCAGTATTTAACAACTGTACTATTAATTTTGTACAAAAGTAAATTTACTGTGTGTGTAAATTAAAGAACATTAAATATTCACCCACCATTTGTTGTTTCAGTTGATGTGTTGATAATTAATATTCATAAATCACGTGCAGTGACTTTATATCTGATAAAACACTGCATACTAATAAGGAAGAGGTTGTTATCAATATGAAGTTAATGCACGTGACGTATTATCGATCATTTGATAGGTTAATGGGCTTATGAATTATTAATGAGTTTTTGAAAGACTCAGTAAGGGAAGTAGCTTTTGATTACTTTCTTTTTCTTTTTTGCTTTCTTTTTTTCGAGACAATAATGCTTCAAATTAAAATCTAGTTTCTCATTTTGTTTTAATTTTACTGGAAACACTGTATCTTCTTTTCTAAGTCATGTATAGCTGGTTTTCTACTGTGGCCTGAACCGGATAAATGGAATTTATGACATAGTATAGGAGACATTAAGTTTATTTGTGGTGCGAACGTGGTCTTTCAGGCTGTAAAAATGGCGTTAAAACAACAACAGGGACACCATTGAATTTTGTAAGAAATATATAGAAAAACTAACCTTGCGCACGGGCAGCCTCCCTTATAACCGACGACAACACGAAGAGGAGAAACCAGCAGATAAAACGAGAAAACATAGCTGACAAGTGTCCACTGGGAATCTTCAAGAAGATTTTCTCTCGTTTTTTTAACCTCAATCCTTAATTGTAAAAACCCCCCATTTGCATGGAGGCAAGATTTAAATTTCCTTATAATTCACTCTTTTACGTCAGTCAGGTCAATGAAATTATAAATATATGAAATTCATATATTTGAACTGCGGAATGAAGAATTAAATAACTGCGAGGAATTAATAACTGCGAGGATCTTCTTTACATTTAAGTCAGGTCAATGTTAGCCAATGGTAGCTAAACAACGACAGTTGCGTCAATTTATATCCTGTGGTATTGCTTTCAAAACATACAACTGCCCTTCGTTAATTTCGTGGTTAGCAAATTAATCGGGCTTCATTCATGACAGAGTTTTGTTATTACTAGACCAACACCCAACTTTTTCAGGAGTTGGAAACTGGTCTTGGCAATTCATTCAGTTTAAAAAATTAAAAAAATCTTTCGACACTAACTTGAAAAGCCTAATAATCTCCATCCCGGCGCCCCCTTAAAAAAACTCTTGAAAGGTACAGTATGTGGTCCTTGGTCCGCGACTTTTCTGAACTTGATGTAATATTTGCTCGTTAAATAGAATACGACAAAAACGAAATTATTGATTAGTCTTCTTCCATATGATGAATTTTCGGTTTTCTTGCTTTTGGTGAAGGCGTGGAGTGGGTCAAAACGACTGGTAAATGCCTATAATGCGCTTTCTTGTAACCTGTACGATAGAGCATATATAGCAATGATTTATTTCGTATTTGCATTCACAATTTGGCTGAAGGAGCCCTTGACATGATTAAAGGAAACTGTGCACAAAGTGTGGTTCCCATGCGTGGGAAAAAGTTCAATTCTTTTGGGTTGTTACGTTACCTAGGCTGATCAATCGCTAAGATGTGGTTACTTTTATATTGGGAAATTTATCGCCCATTTTTTGAAATGCGTCTGTTTTGAGAATTGTGATGGCTTTTTTGTTCAGGGTTTTGAGGAAGACCGACCAAAAGACAGCGAAAAATGATCTTGAGTGAAGAATACATGAGGTCATGGGCGTAGTCTGTGGGGCTATGTTTGGTGAGGAGAGGGTGAATAATTCAGTTGACCTCCTTTCCAGGGTATGGGTCGCCTTTTCGGTTGGTCAAATTTCAACGTTAGTTACAGTTAGCCACTTTTGCTGCAACTTGCTGTTACAGATGCTTCAATGTTATTGAACCTGCAGTCACGCACGCCTAGCTTGCTTTCTTTTCTAGACGAACCAACACTTCGTCGGTTCTGCACGCATTGCGGGCCTATGTTTTTGACTCGCCTGTGAATTTATTTAATCGCCAACATTTGACATTTCGGGTATCCGCAAATTTGATCGCTTATCGCGTCGATCACAATCCGTTACAAAAATTAAAATCACCTGAAAGAATTTTAAACGATCCGAAAAGTGAATAGAAAAGAAAAACAGGAACATCCAAAAGGCATGAAAATTGGTTTTATAGCAAAGGATTCTTCAGATATTCTTGAAGACGACGCCAAAAAAAAAGAAAAAAAGGAGAAAACATGGCAGATGTTTTGAGAGCACGTTATCGTGGAATTGAGCTAAAAGGGTTTGTGTTCAATTGGAAGATCGGCGAGTGTTTATTTTTTCTTGTTTGGTGAAATGCTAACTCATGGAAACTGAAACTGAAAGACAATTTTCAAGTGTGTTTATTTTTGGAATCGATTGAAGGAAAGATTTGGTAAAGAAAGCGTATCAAGCGCGCGCCTGAATAATCCTCTGACATTGCGTAGCATTTTTGTTCCCCAGGCGTTTGTTTTTTTGAGCTTTAACAAGTTAATCGGGCAAAGTTAACTGGACAACATGCTTGACAAACACAACGCAAAACTACGTAACTTTTATAAAATGTTCTGATACTTTGATCAATCGTCAGTTTTTCGTCGTTTTAATGAGAGAATTTGGAGCTACGATACTTGGCTCCGTGAAACTGAGGAGCCGTATGGGAAGAATACTTTGAATTTCCATTCCATGTAAACGAAGACCGTCGCAACATTTATGATCGTAAAGTCATCTGTTCTAACATTAAGTGTCTGCTACTTCGTGGAACATTTTTATGTATTTTTAAAGCTGAAAGAATCTGTTTTCAAAGAATTTCAGACTATGAAAAAATATGGCAAATTGTAATATTGAAAATATAAAACGACTTATAAAAGAATTAAGAAGTAACATTCAACACGATATTAAAAGGGCTGCCATAAAAGTTTCGAAAGCAATCGAAAACTATCAGTATGCTATAGACAGTTTCAAACCAGTTTAGGACAGAATGGTTTCCGTTAACTTGGAAACTGTGGACAAAAAGCCTTAAACTTAATATTTACATGTTTGCCCGGTGTTTTCATATGCTAACATCCCGATGCAAGTTATTCTCAACCAATGCTTTTCGTGAAAAGACCCTACAAATGCTTTCATTTTCGTACTTTATGTAATGTTTAATAAACGAGCAGGAGTGCTTTATCAAGTTTAAAACACGAGGCGCAGCCGAGTGTTTTAAACTTGATAAAGCACGGACTGCGAGTTTATTGAACGGCTTCAAAGACATTCCTAGATAAGCGTGTCCCAATAGAGTTCATAACATCGATGCTTTTGTGGACGTTGGAAATTAGCATACGAAAAAAATATTACGTCGAAAATTAGTATGCAAGAAAATCAAATCTCACACGTGTTTTGAACTGAACGAAGAGGACATGGCGTCCTCTTCCAGGGCTTTTCGGAAGCCTAAAAAATGCCGAGGAAGAGAGGAAATTATTAGAAAGTGCTACCCAAAAGTCAACACAGGTTAGTAATATTTTAGGCCCCCCTGAAAATTTGGAGACTACGGGCAAAGCGTCAAACGTAGAGGTTATGGGAAACGACATGGAGTCGCTTCTGCCAGCTGATCTAAATTTCGAAATTTCAGATGATGTATTGTCTAATGTGTCTTTACCAGATTACGGTAGTAATGTAATACAGAATTTTTCTGGATCAGTATTTAACAACTGTACTATTAATTTTGTACAAAAGTAAATTTACTGTGTGTGTAAATTAAAGAACATTAAATATTCACCCACCATTTGTTGTTTCAGTTGATGTGTTGATAATTAATATTCATAAATCACGTGCAGTGACTTTATATCTGATAAAACACTGCATACTAATAAGGAAGAGGTTGTTATCAATATGAAGTTAATGCACGTGACGTATTATCGATCATTTGATAGGTTAATGGGCTTATGAATTATTAATGAGTTTTTGAAAGACTCAGTAAGGGAAGTAGCTTTTGATTACTTTCTTTTTCTTTTTTGCTTTCTTTTTTTCGAGACAATAATGCTTCAAATTAAAATCTAGTTTCTCATTTTGTTTTAATTTTACTGGAAACACTGTATCTTCTTTTCTAAGTCATGTATAGCTGGTTTTCTACTGTGGCCTGAACCGGATAAATGGAATTTATGACATAGTATAGGAGACATTAAGTTTATTTGTGGTGCGAACGTGGTCTTTCAGGCTGTAAAAATGGCGTTAAAACAACAACAGGGACACCATTGAATTTTGTAAGAAATATATAGAAAAACTAACCTTGCGCACGGGCAGCCTCCCTTATAACCGACGACAACACGAAGAGGAGAAACCAGCAGATAAAACGAGAAAACATAGCTGACAAGTGTCCACTGGGAATCTTCAAGAAGATTTTCTCTCGTTTTTTTAACCTCAATCCTTAATTGTAAAAACCCCCCATTTGCATGGAGGCAAGATTTAAATTTCCTTATAATTCACTCTTTTACGTCAGTCAGGTCAATGAAATTATAAATATATGAAATTCATATATTTGAACTGCGGAATGAAGAATTAAATAACTGCGAGGAATTAATAACTGCGAGGATCTTCTTTACATTTAAGTCAGGTCAATGTTAGCCAATGGTAGCTAAACAACGACAGTTGCGTCAATTTATATCCTGTGGTATTGCTTTCAAAACATACAACTGCCCTTCGTTAATTTCGTGGTTAGCAAATTAATCGGGCTTCATTCATGACAGAGTTTTGTTATTACTAGACCAACACCCAACTTTTTCAGGAGTTGGAAACTGGTCTTGGCAATTCATTCAGTTTAAAAAATTAAAAAAATCTTTCGACACTAACTTGAAAAGCCTAATAATCTCCATCCCGGCGCCCCCTTAAAAAAACTCTTGAAAGGTACAGTATGTGGTCCTTGGTCCGCGACTTTTCTGAACTTGATGTAATATTTGCTCGTTAAATAGAATACGACAAAAACGAAATTATTGATTAGTCTTCTTCCATATGATGAATTTTCGGTTTTCTTGCTTTTGGTGAAGGCGTGGAGTGGGTCAAAACGACTGGTAAATGCCTATAATGCGCTTTCTTGTAACCTGTACGATAGAGCATATATAGCAATGATTTATTTCGTATTTGCATTCACAATTTGGCTGAAGGAGCCCTTGACATGATTAAAGGAAACTGTGCACAAAGTGTGGTTCCCATGCGTGGGAAAAAGTTCAATTCTTTTGGGTTGTTACGTTACCTAGGCTGATCAATCGCTAAGATGTGGTTACTTTTATATTGGGAAATTTATCGCCCATTTTTTGAAATGCGTCTGTTTTGAGAATTGTGATGGCTTTTTTGTTCAGGGTTTTGAGGAAGACCGACCAAAAGACAGCGAAAAATGATCTTGAGTGAAGAATACATGAGGTCATGGGCGTAGTCTGTGGGGCTATGTTTGGTGAGGAGAGGGTGAATAATTCAGTTGACCTCCTTTCCAGGGTATGGGTCGCCTTTTCGGTTGGTCAAATTTCAACGTTAGTTACAGTTAGCCACTTTTGCTGCAACTTGCTGTTACAGATGCTTCAATGTTATTGAACCTGCAGTCACGCACGCCTAGCTTGCTTTCTTTTCTAGACGAACCAACACTTCGTCGGTTCTGCACGCATTGCGGGCCTATGTTTTTGACTCGCCTGTGAATTTATTTAATCGCCAACATTTGACATTTCGGGTATCCGCAAATTTGATCGCTTATCGCGTCGATCACAATCCGTTACAAAAATTAAAATCACCTGAAAGAATTTTAAACGATCCGAAAAGTGAATAGAAAAGAAAAACAGGAACATCCAAAAGGCATGAAAATTGGTTTTATAGCAAAGGATTCTTCAGATATTCTTGAAGACGACGCCAAAAAAAAGAAAAAAAGGAGAAAACATGGCAGATGTTTTGAGAGCACGTTATCGTGGAATTGAGCTAAAAGGGTTTGTGTTCAATTGGAAGATCGGCGAGTGTTTATTTTTTCTTGTTTGGTGAAATGCTAACTCATGGAAACTGAAACTGAAAGACAATTTTCAAGTGTGTTTATTTTTGGAATCGATTGAAGGAAAGATTTGGTAAAGAAAGCGTATCAAGCGCGCGCCTGAATAATCCTCTGACATTGCGTAGCATTTTTGTTCCCCAGGCGTTTGTTTTTTTGAGCTTTAACAAGTTAATCGGGCAAAGTTAACTGGACAACATGCTTGACAAACACAACGCAAAACTACGTAACTTTTATAAAATGTTCTGATACTTTGATCAATCGTCAGTTTTTCGTCGTTTTAATGAGAGAATTTGGAGCTACGATACTTGGCTCCGTGAAACTGAGGAGCCGTATGGGAAGAATACTTTGAATTTCCATTCCATGTAAACGAAGACCGTCGCAACATTTATGATCGTAAAGTCATCTGTTCTAACATTAAGTGTCTGCTACTTCGTGGAACATTTTTATGTATTTTTAAAGCTGAAAGAATCTGTTTTCAAAGAATTTCAGACTATGAAAAAATATGGCAAATTGTAATATTGAAAATATAAAACGACTTATAAAAGAATTAAGAAGTAACATTCAACACGATATTAAAAGGGCTGCCATAAAAGTTTCGAAAGCAATCGAAAACTATCAGTATGCTATA
The DNA here is from genome assembly GCA_964017195.1 of Siderastrea radians. NCBI lineage: Eukaryota > Metazoa > Cnidaria > Anthozoa > Scleractinia > Rhizangiidae > Siderastrea > Siderastrea radians. Next base: position 46,560,525 of record OZ024892.1, on the reverse strand, counting down.
GACAGTTTCAAACCAGTTTAGGACAGAATGGTTTCCGTTAACTTGGAAACTGTGGACAAAAAGCCTTAAACTTAATATTTACATGTTTGCCCGGTGTTTTCATATGCTAACATCCCGATGCAAGTTATTCTCAACCAATGCTTTTCGTGAAAAGACCCTACAAATGCTTTCATTTTCGTACTTTATGTAATGTTTAATAAACGAGCAGGAGTGCTTTATCAAGTTTAAAACACGAGGCGCAGCCGAGTGTTTTAAACTTGATAAAGCACGGACTGCGAGTTTATTGAACGGCTTCAAAGACATTCCTAGATAAGCGTGTCCCAATAGAGTTCATAACATCGATGCTTTTGTGGACGTTGGAAATTAGCATACGAAAAAAATATTACGTCGAAAATTAGTATGCAAGAAAATCAAATCTCACACGTGTTTTGAACTGAACGAAGAGGACATGGCGTCCTCTTCCAGGGCTTTTCGGAAGCCTAAAAAATGCCGAGGAAGAGAGGAAATTATTAGAAAGTGCTACCCAAAAGTCAACACAGGTTAGTAATATTTTAGGCCCCCCTGAAAATTTGGAGACTACGGGCAAAGCGTCAAACGTAGAGGTTATGGGAAACGACATGGAGTCGCTTCTGCCAGCTGATCTAAATTTCGAAATTTCAGATGATGTATTGTCTAATGTGTCTTTACCAGATTACGGTAGTAATGTAATACAGAATTTTTCTGGATCAGTATTTAACAACTGTACTATTAATTTTGTACAAAAGTAAATTTACTGTGTGTGTAAATTAAAGAACATTAAATATTCACCCACCATTTGTTGTTTCAGTTGATGTGTTGATAATTAATATTCATAAATCACGTGCAGTGACTTTATATCTGATAAAACACTGCATACTAATAAGGAAGAGGTTGTTATCAATATGAAGTTAATGCACGTGACGTATTATCGATCATTTGATAGGTTAATGGGCTTATGAATTATTAATGAGTTTTTGAAAGACTCAGTAAGGGAAGTAGCTTTTGATTACTTTCTTTTTCTTTTTTGCTTTCTTTTTTTCGAGACAATAATGCTTCAAATTAAAATCTAGTTTCTCATTTTGTTTTAATTTTACTGGAAACACTGTATCTTCTTTTCTAAGTCATGTATAGCTGGTTTTCTACTGTGGCCTGAACCGGATAAATGGAATTTATGACATAGTATAGGAGACATTAAGTTTATTTGTGGTGCGAACGTGGTCTTTCAGGCTGTAAAAATGGCGTTAAAACAACAACAGGGACACCATTGAATTTTGTAAGAAATATATAGAAAAACTAACCTTGCGCACGGGCAGCCTCCCTTATAACCGACGACAACACGAAGAGGAGAAACCAGCAGATAAAACGAGAAAACATAGCTGACAAGTGTCCACTGGGAATCTTCAAGAAGATTTTCTCTCGTTTTTTTAACCTCAATCCTTAATTGTAAAAACCCCCCATTTGCATGGAGGCAAGATTTAAATTTCCTTATAATTCACTCTTTTACGTCAGTCAGGTCAATGAAATTATAAATATATGAAATTCATATATTTGAACTGCGGAATGAAGAATTAAATAACTGCGAGGAATTAATAACTGCGAGGATCTTCTTTACATTTAAGTCAGGTCAATGTTAGCCAATGGTAGCTAAACAACGACAGTTGCGTCAATTTATATCCTGTGGTATTGCTTTCAAAACATACAACTGCCCTTCGTTAATTTCGTGGTTAGCAAATTAATCGGGCTTCATTCATGACAGAGTTTTGTTATTACTAGACCAACACCCAACTTTTTCAGGAGTTGGAAACTGGTCTTGGCAATTCATTCAGTTTAAAAAATTAAAAAAATCTTTCGACACTAACTTGAAAAGCCTAATAATCTCCATCCCGGCGCCCCCTTAAAAAAACTCTTGAAAGGTACAGTATGTGGTCCTTGGTCCGCGACTTTTCTGAACTTGATGTAATATTTGCTCGTTAAATAGAATACGACAAAAACGAAATTATTGATTAGTCTTCTTCCATATGATGAATTTTCGGTTTTCTTGCTTTTGGTGAAGGCGTGGAGTGGGTCAAAACGACTGGTAAATGCCTATAATGCGCTTTCTTGTAACCTGTACGATAGAGCATATATAGCAATGATTTATTTCGTATTTGCATTCACAATTTGGCTGAAGGAGCCCTTGACATGATTAAAGGAAACTGTGCACAAAGTGTGGTTCCCATGCGTGGGAAAAAGTTCAATTCTTTTGGGTTGTTACGTTACCTAGGCTGATCAATCGCTAAGATGTGGTTACTTTTATATTGGGAAATTTATCGCCCATTTTTTGAAATGCGTCTGTTTTGAGAATTGTGATGGCTTTTTTGTTCAGGGTTTTGAGGAAGACCGACCAAAAGACAGCGAAAAATGATCTTGAGTGAAGAATACATGAGGTCATGGGCGTAGTCTGTGGGGCTATGTTTGGTGAGGAGAGGGTGAATAATTCAGTTGACCTCCTTTCCAGGGTATGGGTCGCCTTTTCGGTTGGTCAAATTTCAACGTTAGTTACAGTTAGCCACTTTTGCTGCAACTTGCTGTTACAGATGCTTCAATGTTATTGAACCTGCAGTCACGCACGCCTAGCTTGCTTTCTTTTCTAGACGAACCAACACTTCGTCGGTTCTGCACGCATTGCGGGCCTATGTTTTTGACTCGCCTGTGAATTTATTTAATCGCCAACATTTGACATTTCGGGTATCCGCAAATTTGATCGCTTATCGCGTCGATCACAATCCGTTACAAAAATTAAAATCACCTGAAAGAATTTTAAACGATCCGAAAAGTGAATAGAAAAGAAAAACAGGAACATCCAAAAGGCATGAAAATTGGTTTTATAGCAAAGGATTCTTCAGATATTCTTGAAGACGACGCCAAAAAAAAGAAAAAAAGGAGAAAACATGGCAGATGTTTTGAGAGTACGTTATCGTGGAATTGAGCTAAAAGGGTTTGTGTTCAATTGGAAGATCGGCGAGTGTTTATTTTTTCTTGTTTGGCGAAATGCTAACTCATGGAAACTGAAACTGAAAGACAATTTTCAAGTGTGTTTATTTTTGGAATCGATTGAAGGAAAGATTTGGTAAAGAAAGCGTATCAAGCGCGCGCCTGAATAATCCTCTGACATTGCGTAGCATTTTTGTTCCCCAGGCGTTTGTTTTTTTGAGCTTTAACAAGTTAATCGGGCAAAGTTAACTGGACAACAGTGCTTGACAAAGACAACGCAAAACTACGTAACTTTTATAAAATGTTCTGATACTTTGATCAATCGTCAGTTTTTCGTCGTTTTAATGAGAGAATTTGGAGCTACGATACTTGGCTCCGTGAAACTGAGGAGCCGTATGGGAAGAATACTTTGAATTTCCATTCCATGAAAACGAAGACCGTCGCAACATTTATGATCGTAAAGTCATCTGTTCTAACATTAAGTGTCTGCTACTTCGTGGAACATTTTTATGTATTTTTAAAGCTGAAAGAATCTGTTTTCAAAGAATTTCAGACTATGAAAAAATATGGCAAATTGTAATATTGAAAATATAAAACGACTTATAAAAGAATTAAGAAGTAACATTCAACACGATATTAAAAGGGCTGCCATAAAAGTTTCGAAAGCAATTGAAAACTATCAGTATGCTATAGACAGTTTCAAACCAGTTTAGGACAGAATGGTTTCCGTTAACTTGGAAACTGTGGACAAAAAGCCTTAAACTTAATATTTACATGTTTGCCCGGTATTTTCATATGCTAACATCCCGATGCAAGTTATTCTCAACCAATGCTTTTCGTGAAAAGACCCTACAAATGCTTTCATTTTCGTACTTTATGTAATGTTTAATAAACGAGCAGGAGTGCTTTATCAAGTTTAAAACACGAGGCGCAGCCGAGTGTTTTAAACTTGATAAAGCACGGACTGCGAGTTTATTGAACGGCTTCAAAGACATTCCTAGATAAGCGTGTCCCAATAGAGTTCATAACATCGATGCTTTTGTGGACGTTGGAAATTAGCATACGAAAAAAATATTACGTCGAAAATTAGTATGCAAGAAAATCAAATCTCACACGTGTTTTGAACTGAACGAAGAGGACATGGCGTCCTCTTCCAGGGCTTTTCGGAAGCCTAAAAAATGCCGAGGAAGAGAGGAAATTATTAGAAAGTGCTACCCAAAGGTCAACACAGGTTAGTAATATTTTAGGCCCCCCTGAAAATTTGGAGACTACGGGCAAAGCGTCAAACGTAGAGGTTATGGGAAACGACATGGAGTCGCTTCTGCCAGCTGATCTAAATTTCGAAATTTCAGATGATGTATTGTCTAATATGTCTTTACCAGATTACGGTAGTAATGTAATACAGAATTTTTCTGGATCAGTATTTAACAACTGTACTATTAATTTTGTACAAAAGTAAATTTACTGTGTGTGTAAATTAAAGAACATTAAATATTCACCCACCATTTGTTGTTTCAGTTGATGTGTTGATAATTAATATTCATAAATCACGTGCAGTGACTTTATATCTGATAAAACACTGCATACTAATAAGGAAGAGGTTTTTATCAATATGAAGTCAATGCACGTGACGTATTATCGATCATTTGATAGGTTAATGGGCTTATGAATTATTAATGAGTTTTTGAAAGACTCAGTAAGGGAAATAGCTTTTGATTACTTTCTTTTTCGTTTTTGCTTTCTTTTTTTCGAGACAATAATGCTTCAAATTAAAATCTAGTTTCTCATTTTGTTTTAATTTTACTGGAAACACTGTATCTTCTTTTCTAAGTCATGTATAGCTGGTTTTCTACTTTTGCCTGAACCGGATAAATGGAATTTATGACATAGTATAGGAGACATTAAGTTTATTTGTGGTGCGAACGTGGTCTTTCAGGCTGTAAAAATGGCGTTAAAACAACAACAGGGACACCATTGAATTTTGTAAGAAATATATAGAAAAACTAACCTTGCGCACGGGCAGCCTCCCTTATAACCGACGACAACACGAAGAGGAGAAACCAGCAGATAAAACGAGAAAACATAGCTGACAAGTGTCCACTGGGAATCTTCAAGAATATTTTCTCTCTTTTTTTTTTAACCTCAATCCTTAATTGTAAAAACCCCCCATTTGCATGGAGGCAAGTTTTAAATTTCCTTATAATTCACTCTTTTACGTCAGTCAGGTCAATGAAATTCATATATTTGAACTGCGGAATGAAGAATTAAATAACTGCGAGGAATTAATAACTGCGAGGATCTTCTTTACATTTAAGTCAGGTCAATGTTAGCCAATGGTAGCTAAACAACGACAGTTGCGTCAATTTATATCCTGTGGTATTGCTTTCAAAACATACAACTGCCCTTCGTTAATTTCGTGGTTAGCAAATTAATCGGGCTTCATTCATGACAGAGTTTTGTTATTACTAGACCAACACCCAACTTTTTCAGGAGTTGAAAACTGGTCTTAGCTTGGTAATTCATTCAGTTTAAGAATTAAAAAAATCTTTCGACACTAACTTGAAAAGCCTAATAATCTCCATCCCGGCGCCCCCCTTAAAAACTCTTGAAAGGTACAGTATGTGGTACTTGGTCCGCGACTTTTCTGAACTTGATGTAATATTTGCTCGTTAAATAGAATACGACAAAAACGAAATTATTGATTAGTCTTCTTCCATATGATGAATTTTCGGTTTTCTTGCTTTTGGTGAAGGCGCGGAATTCAAGTTTATTGACAGGTAGGTCAATTTGTCTTTCTTGAAGTGTTTACTTTTGCGGCTCCGTAAATTACATGGTCATGTTTACTTGGCTTGTTCATCGATGAAACGCAACGGGAGGACGTGTCTTTTTGAAAAACAAGATTTTCAAAGTCTTCTTTATACATGTTTATGAATGGGGTTAGCTTCTCTTGCTTACCTAGAATACATATAAGCTTTTAGTCTTGTAATTACTTTCGACTGCGCTTGGGGCTTGTGTGGGGAGACTGTTGTCTGCAAAGTAAAACATATTATTTTATACTCACAGCGACTTTCCAACAAGACTGTAGCTTAGGATTATCAAGGATAAGAAAGAATAAATAAAATATTGTTAAAATTTTTATTCTCCTACGGAAATTATAGGATTCACAGGTACTTTCCGTGCCGTTTACATGATTCGCGGACCAAGGACCACATTAGCGGACCAAGGGCCTGCGTGCATGGTCACCTTCTTTTCAATAACAAGAAAAATATTAAAGTTTGGAATTGGCTACTTTAAAGTTATCGCGAGAAACATAAAAGCTATCTTCAGGGAAAACTTTAAAAATATTAAAGTTTGGAATTGGCTACTTTAAAGTTATCGCGAGAAACATAAAAGCTATCTTCAGGGAAAACTTCAGTTCGCTACGTTTTGATTCAGGTAAGATATTCAAGATTATAAGTTTTAATCGCGGACCAAGGACCACATACTGTAGGAGCTGTCGCTTATTTAGATCGGAATACAATGAGGATTATAGAAACCGAGGAAAACTATGATGATAGACTTCTTATCAATCGTAAAGACAGCTTTTAGAAATTAAGACTTCAGCGTGCCTCAAAGTTTACTGTCCCTTAATTGTCGGTAAAAAGCCTGAAGCTTTCACGAAAATGAATTACGCTTCGGCAAGAACCAGAACAGTCATTTATGGCTCTTGACTTCGGTGAATTTTGTACAAAACTGGTCAAAATGTTTTGTTACCGTACGCTTCGCTTTTCTCGAGAAAAAATGACGCTTTTTTGGTTTATTTTAAATTTGGGCAAAATCGATCAGGTGGTATTTTTTTCGGTGAGTGTTGACAGAATTCTATATTACAGAGAAGCTAATTGTTAAAACATTATTGCCTGCCTTTTGTGGTTCAATAACTGAGTTGAATGGAGATATTAGCCTGATGACAACACTATGCAAAATCAATACTCATTAACCTTAACATCGAAAGAGAAAACGAAAATGGAGACTTAAGTTTGAAGCTATGAATAATTTAAGTGTGTTTATAACGGAAAGCTCTTAGATTGTAAATTAGTCTTGTTGACGTTTTATAGCTATTTGCGCTAACTCGAGAAAACCACCAAATAAAAGGCCGCAATTTTAGACTGATTTCCTTTAGTTTAAAACTCTTTAATGTCCGTTTTAGTCAGTAGTAGCTGACCAATCACAGCAGCACTAATACATATTTTTCTAGCATTTTTTTTGAAAATATCATTGCCCTCTTTAATTTGTGCTTAGAGCATTGAGGAATTGCCGCAAAGACAAATATTGTTAACTAAACCAATTCATAGGTGCGCAATTTTAATTGTTTAGCTGCACGGACATTATTGAAAAAGGACTAAACAGAAAACTGCGTATTGTTAACCAGTTTTGAAACACCGAAATAACTTAGCGAAACGTTATAATTAACTAGAAAAATCTGGAAACTTTGTAGCTATAGTAAGGGTAATTTAGATCGGAATGGAATGGGATCGAATTTAGTGTTTGCATTGCCCCCAAAACCGGTGGACAAACGTTATCTTATTATGGACACCCCACTTTTGAAAACGTGTAGGACTTCATCGTACCTTAAAATTTAATGTCGCTTGACAACTAAATATCTTATCAGTTGAAAGGGTGCAGCTATTACGACAATAAATCATGCTAGCAGGTATTTTGCATTGCTTTAACTTTTGATTTTTTTTTCAGTTTTTTTCGTGAATTTTGCATTGGTGTTACGGATCCGGTGTTTTTCGGTGAGTGTCGACAAAATTTTAGGTTAGACTCGTCTACGAGTGGCGCTAAAAGTTAAAACATTAATAACCCCATTTTGTACAGTCCAGAGCATTTCCACGTTTGGAAATGTGCGAAACAATAGCGTGACGTCACAACATGGCGGCTTTGAAATATCACCGAGTAGATTCAACTGAAAGTTTTAATTTGCATTTTTTCGAGCCTCCCAGCTTGCTTTGCCCGTCTATTGTAACACAACAACAAAGGCAGCATTGAAGAAGTGTTATGCAGGATATTGTGGGAAATGGAGGCGAAATGTGTGCTTAGGTGAGGTTTTACATTTGATTCACACGTCAGTTTTGCTTGTTTTCTCGAGCGCTTTTTCATCTTCAATTTACTATATCTCTCGTCAAAAATTTTTTTAGGCTTTGAAAAAATTCAGAAACATTCTATAGGTATTCTAGTTGTTTAGTGCGAAACCTGGCGATGGGCCGCGCTTTTGGTGGGCCGGCCGCGCTTTGTTTTGTGAATCAATTTGTGCGACCAAATGCCATTGCTCTGAACTAGTCTGTTTGGGCGCCGAGTCTTTTGCTTCGTTTCAGGATGCATATCAGAGATCGTTGCAGGATATGTGCTGGACTGGTATATCTTGATAAGAGAACATGTGAGGTTTCTTTGTTTGAGGCTCTATGGAACGTCGATATCGGAAAAGACTCGGCCGGAATCCAGCCAGTCTAGATTTGCTAATAGACGTGCTAACGACAGAAGGAAACATGTGAATCGTCTAGAGAGGCTTACTGACACATATTTGACTAAAGCGGCGTTCAGCCCTTTGTCTGGCAGGTTGCATAGCTGTAAAAAAACTAAAACTTCAATTTCTTGACTCCGTGATGCGAAACACACCATCTTGCAACAGTATCACGACAAGCTGGGCCCGGCGTTTCAAACAGTAATCTGGCGGTGCAGATAATATTTTTATCTTTTATTGTCGGAAATTCGTTCACGACAGGCTGTTTAAGACAGAAAAGTTAGCTGCGAAATATGATCTGTAAAGCTGTTCATAAGTTAAGAAAAAGATATAAGCTTACTCTGTTTTACCTGTGTTAAGTCATTTCATATGGCGGCAAATGTGTCCTAATATTTGCACTATTGCGCGACCACTGAAGCGAAATTCAAGCGCTACTCGCAATTCATTCCTGGCTAAAAAATATGGAATCCATGGTTCTCTTTTTGCACGCAACTTATCCAGGCAAGAAATAAACGTAAATAGATTGGTCTTCGCATAGTTTCCTTTTATTCATCTGAAACAGACGACCCGATCTGTTACAAACCGCAGCCCGCTGCGCGTCCAGAAGAAAAATAACCTTCATACAAGCGCTTGACAAGCGCTCATCGCAACTTATTTCTGGTTAAAAGATGTTTAGACAATGTTTCTGCAAGCAGTCAATCGCAGGCAGTAATAAACGTAAAGTTGACTGCAAATATTGCTGGATTGTTCCATTCAAATCTGAGAACATGAAATCTCATGAAAACAGGCCTCGCATCAGGTGACTCCAAAGTCGCGCTCTGATTGCGTAATTGTTTGTTTTGGTCCGCCGGTCAAAACATTTCCAAAAGTGGAAATGCTCTGGACTGTTGTAGTTAATAAGCTGAATGCATTGAGAGTGAGTGAAGATATTATCCAGATGACGGCGGCGTTAATTTCTTAGCATATTCAAATCTTGCAAACGAAAGAGTAAACTATTTTTTATGATATTGACTTTGAACAAGTTGACATAAATTAAGAAAAAAACACTAAAATAGCCGCTTGAAAAAAGTCTCGAGACCTTGACGCTATCGAGCTATTTTAATAAGGGAAATCTCTTAGAGTATAATTTAGTCTCATTATAAAACAATTATGCTAACTCAAGAACACCAACTGTTTCAAAGGTTTAGTCAGGAGTAGCTGTATAGCGAAACACCAACTGCTGTTCATGACTGGTATTGTGTAATCATTTCTCCTCCAGCCTTGTCCCCAGGCCTTTATGCGCTATCGAGTGACTTCGGAAGGCTTGGCTCAGCTGCACAATTTGTTTAGTCGACAATTTGAATCTAAAGGCTGAAAAAGATGGGAAAATGGAAGGGACTGAATTCAGATCAGTGTTCAAACAACGCTCGAAACCGTGGACAAATATGATCTCATCATCGTAAAGCTTCTTTAAGGTGGCTCATCTGGATTTTTCCGAGGCACACCATCCCAATTGAACGGCTAATACTTTACTGTGTGAGCTCGGTGGGGCAAGCTGCTTCATACATTTACCAGAGACTGAATGAACTTCTCAGTAAAGTGGGTTTGATCGACATCGGTGTTACCATAGCAACGAAACAATGACGTCATGATTTTTTGTATGCGCTTGACACTTACAGGGATAGTTCAATACATGTTAGACTTGAGATCACAAGATTTAAAAGAAAATTCATCGACTAGTTTTTGAATAAAAGCTTCCGTTACAAAGACGTTGCTTCTCTGTGTAAAATGAGCATATTTGAGACATTATCTTCTGATTACATCATTTGAAATCTAGGGAAGCAAACTGGATAAAACCTTCAGGAAAAGTAGCTGTATGCTACAGCTATGACATATGAAAACATTTTTTCAGTCTGTCAGGATAACACTGGTACCGATGAAACAACAGAAAATAACGTAAATCTGTAATTTTTTACTGGAAAAATTCAACCCGACTTTATTCGAAAACGCTCTCATAGAATTTTTTCAAACTTTGCAGTCTTGAAGATCTACATCTAGACTATAAGAAACAATAGGTCGTTTTAAAAGTTTAGATCTAGAAGTCGAGAAAATTGCTGATATACAAAAATCGTGACGTCATCGTTTCGTTGCTATGGTAACACCGATGCCAATCAAATCTACTTTTTTGAGAAGTTTCATTCAGTCTCTGGTAAATGTGTGAAGCAGCTTGCCCCACCGAGCTCACACAGTTAAGTATTAGCCGTTCAAAGTTGGGTTGGTGTGCCTCGGAAAAATCCAGATGAGCCACCTTAAGACAGCTCTTCAGCGTGCCTTTAAATCAACATATTGTCGCTTAACAAGACTATTGTTTTTCTTTTAGCTGGAAGGCTTTAGACATGACATAAATAAAATAAACTGCAGTGTGTAAATTTTGTACTAACTTTATTGAAAATAGCTTGCTATCACACATCACATATTATGTCAGTTTTTCAGTTAATATATTTTTAGTTCAATAGTAACTTTTGATGTATTCGACCAGATGTTTCTTCGAGTCCTGACAGAATTTTGTACAAATTTAACCGGCGTTGATTGCCGGTTTAAGCTTTATTGCCTCAGGAGGCTCTGGACGAAGTTTCAGAAACAAAACAACCATTTCTACACTCTGTTAATCATTTCTTCTTTTACAGATAATAAGTAGAGCTAGTTGACGAATTTACGTTTAGTAGGAGAACAGATCAAAGAGAAAGAAATGTTTTTTTTGTGGCTCAAGAATTTCTTACTTTACGCGCCAGCTGCTGAAACTTTGGCTAACGACGACAACTTTCCGTTCAGCAAGTTCCATTATAATTTGTGTATTTAAGAGAAACAGATTGTTCCATACGAAATAAACAATAATTATTTCCCGTTTACGTGGAGTAAGTTACGTAGGAAGGCTCCCGAAAAACTGAGCCTAGTACCCAGTTTTACCCATCCTGTCCTCGCAACTATGGCGGAAAATCTCAGGACAGTACCGAGTCTGTTTCGCGCAGTTTCGTGGTTACCCGTGAAACATTGTCGTACCCGAAGCCGACGATCTGGTTTGGTCGGGAAAAATATCCACGGAGTTCTAGGAACGAGAATGCCCGTGAAAGGAAGAGACCATCTTTAGACTACTAGACTGTTTCTGCCACCTTTATTATACCGTCATCTGATCGTTATTTCGCAGGGTACCAACGGGATTTACTGTGGCTAGCCGCCCGACCTAATATACGCTGGCTCCAACCCTAGGAGATAAAAAGACAAAAAGAAAAATACATTGATCATACAGGTTCCCTCCAAGGATCCTTAAACCGAACCGGCATTTTACCTCTGTGCTACAAAGAGGAGGTATTGCCATTGAACTATTTGTTCACCAATGGCAATTGCATTGTATAAAGATTAGCCAGTCCGTCAGTGAGTCAGTCAGTCCCCGGATAGTCAGCTTGTGTAGACACAGGTGTCACCTAAAGCCTGAATTAACATTATATCAACCCAGGTCTCCAGTTCTCCCGAATCTCTGTGTAGTTCAATAATCTTTCCTTAATAAGTTTAGGTACATTGGTCACAAGGCCCCTCGCTTTGCTATCGTGTCTTTTTCCCTTTTTTTCTTTTTCCTTCTTTGGAATGAGCCTTTTAGGCTTGGATCGCTTTTGAAACAAGTCGGATTTTTCTACTCTAATTTGCATGGCTAATTTGAGAATAGTTTTGGAGGCACGATGACTTCAAAACACAAAAATTGAGGTCAAATTACGTTTAGTTCGGAAACTTTGTGCTCCCTGTGATTGTGCAGTGAAAATGCGTTTATTGCGGGCGAACTTGGCGTCTTTTATAATATAGACAAGAGTGTTTTAGTGGAAAGTAGACCACTCGTAAAGTTTATACGAAACTACGTCCGGAACTCGAGTGGCGTATTTTACATATCCTCACTAGTGAGGATATCGATGACGTTATTTCCCGCTTTCACACTGTTGTTTGTGCAAAAATACTCTTATAATAATAATAACAATAATAACAATAATAATAATAATAATAATAATAATACTATTTAACCAGGGAGCCCACTCGCCTTGGCGGTTCAGTGGGGCCCTGCAAATTATAATCAAAATAAAAATTAAAAACTAAGAAAAGAGATAAAAATTGATATTACAATATAAAACTAATTTTAAAATACTTTAACAATTAGATAGGGCATAGTTTACAAAGTTTTAAGCTTTGCCTTAAATGAAGACAATGATTTGCTGTTTTTAATGTCATTGTCTAGGTTGTTCCAGTCCTTAGAGGCTTGATAAATGAAAGTTTGCTTGCCCCAACTGGTACGCACGCGAGGAAGGTGTAAATCATTGCTTCTGCGAGTTTGATAAGAATGAAAACTACTATTGCGTCTGATGTCAGATTTAACATCAATTTCCCCCAACAGATATTTTTGCATCATAACACAGCGATGGAAGTGTCGTCTCTGTGAGAGAAAATTACACGGCGGCTGAATTTTATCTTTTCATAATAAAAAACAACATTTTACTCACTCGTTGCGCTCGTTTATGAAATATTGTTTTTACCACGTTCTCGAAAATAAAATTCATATCTTTGCGCCATCTGGTAATATTGTCTATATAATTAACAGGGAGCGCTGGATATGGAATATAATCAATTGATATCCAGCAAGCCCGAGTAGAATCATTGTCTTATGAAAAAATCAACCACATTTTTCTTATAAAATCAATAAAGAAAGAAAAAAATTGGAAAAGAGATGAAAAGGAACAAGAATCGATCATATGACTGATCGAAAAAGGCGCCAAAACCTTGCTAAATGCAGTTACAACGTTTCTTTGCAAAGCTGAATGAATCAATGAATCTCCCCCAAGGTGAACGAACTGGCACAAGTTTTGGAAAAAAATATTCTAATTATTGGCTTCGAGATTTTGTACGTGTTCGATTTTTTCTAAAAAGAAATTGTTGTAATCACTGGATCGTTCAAAGTAGTAGCTGCAGGAGTTGAAACGGAACAAGATTGCAATCCGTTCCCACAACAGAGCCATCATGTGCCTGTTTGATCGAGCTGAAGAAAGAATTTGAACTTAAACAGGTAATTTCTCTGCAGCTCAGTAACAAGATAGCTGTATTGAGGACCATTAGTATTAGAATTCATCATCCTAGTTTGTTAAGCGCTAAGCACAAAACGCAGTCGTTCTCAGTTTAGAGGTTGCTGACGGAATGGTCAAGACAACAGTTAAAACAACTGGGAAAGCGATTCAACTGTTTGGCACCCAATTTGTATCTAAAAATTTGGAGCTGTTGGAATACAGAGCTACAACGAGTGCAGGTAAACCAGTGTCAATTTTGCGTGGTATGGCCAAAAAATGTCGCCCTTCCTTTAATACTTCATGGTAGTTTGTTTAGTACCACATGCTTACCATGCTCTGTTTGTGTGAGGCGTTGTGCATTTATAATGGCTGTATCGGTTTCTCAAACTAGCAAAACTAAAGCCGAAAATTAGGCCTTTTCAAACTGACAAAAATCAAATCAAATTGCTGCCTTGTTGTTTTACTACGTGTTTCTTTGTTTAATTTGGCGATTTAAGGCTCGCGAACAACATCGCTTACGTGAGCTTTAAATCGCCAAAATGTGCACAGAAAAACAAAGTAAAACAACAAGGCACAAATTTTGATTTTTTTGGTTTATTTTCGTCGGTTTTAAAAGGTCTAAATTTCGGGTTTAGTTGTGCTAGTTTGATAAACCGATGCAACCATTAAAAATGCATAGCGCACCACACAAACAGAGAATGGATTGCTTCATGATTTTTGTACTGACTCGCCATGAATTTTTGACAGCTTTTATTAAATGCAATTGTCATGTTTCTCTCCCACTTTACTGCATTTTATTTTATGTCTTGTCTTAATATTTCGGAGTGGAACACCCTCCTAATATAACCTAAAATTTCTAAAATTTTAATGATGGACGTGACGATGAAAGAAATTAATAGCAAACACAATGCTTAATGGTTAAATTTCTATTTCTACAAACCCTAAGAAATCAAGCACTCCGGATCCATTTTGATTTGGAATTTCTCCTTAATTTAAATTCGCTGCAAGGTGATTTTTTGTCGTCCATTTTTCTCGACGGTTGCTTGACTGAGGAGAAAATCTTTCAGCTCACTTTGTTGTTAAGTGTTCATTGACCATATTTGGTCGAAGCAGGTTTATAAAATATTTAAGATAGTACGCGCGCTCTCATTGGTCGATAGGTGTGTTTAGATGAGAGTATGTTTCCAGGCACAATTTGAAAACATTTCAAGGCTTTCGCAAGACTCGTAAAGGAAATGGAGACAAATTTGCCAAATTTTGATTTGGAGTTTGGCTATCTCTTCCCCCCTGAGCCTGAGGAAATCAAGCAAAAGAAAGGCGCGCGCTGAATGAAAAACACCACTCGGCGAAACTCGGCATAACTTTATCGCTTAGCGAAATAATGGAAAAAATATTGCGTGAAGTTTTTGCCACGCTTTGACAAATTTGCAAAATTTACCAGACTCTGAATTATTACGTCAAAATTACCAAAACGAATCGCTAGGCAAAGGTTTTTACGGCAAATTTATTGAATCGAGCATGGCTCCACAAATACATTCAAAACACGCATAGCAAACTTGTTTTGAAGTAAACTTCGGAAGCAAATTTGTATAAAACTGACCTTTATTTCATTCCAAGAATTGCTCAAATCCACTGAATTACTTGTCTGAATTCGTGGAAAGTCATTTTTATTCCTTTCGCTTTGTACAGATAGTAGATCAGATACTCAGATTCTGGTCGTTCTAAAATATTCACTGTCAGACTATAACAAATAATCTCTTCTTTTTCCCCCGCAGTTGGTTTCTGAGGAGTTCAGTCAATTAAAAGTCAGCTTACCGATTGTGTCCTAAATGAACATTTCCAGAATTGCCGTAGTTGTCACTTAAATTTTAAGAACCGGCAAAGCACAACAGACTCGCAAAATTTATCCACGGCCCCAGACAGGATTGCGTTTAAGCAATAGAGGACTTTTTCTGTGCTTACATAGCCTCATCTGTAATAGAGGACTTTTCCCTGTTTACATAGCCTCATATAAATACGAGGGAGACATTTCTCCCTTCCCCCCGTCTTTTTGGTATTTCTCTACAAGATTTACGAGGATTCAATGCTGAAATTGCTTTCATCTACACGCCACATATTTCCTGACTTGAGTTGGACTTTTATAACGCGACTATCGATTGGTTCATGTGTTGTCAAACGCGCGTTTCGATTGGCAAGTAGGAAATATGATTGTCCAGAGCGTGTATTGAGAAAATATACCTAGTCCAGTTTTTAAAAATCCCTATTATTTGGTGATTTTTATATTCTACTGGTAGACATATTTGATTAATGGCATAAAAGTTTTTCACAAAGAACTCCATACACTCCATTTACAGGTAAGTCGTTGAAATGGACTGAACATCATCTAACATTGTTGGATGCAATTTTGATGAAAGAATGTTTGATGTCAACCAAACTCTGCTCAATATTTTTGAACATCACTCAACATCCTCTGGCATCATTAAAATCTTTCAACAGGGTGCTTAAAAGCGTTAAACTTGCCGAATTCTTCAATGTTGAACGGTGTTGAATTGAAATGTTAAATCCCTTTTGTTGGAGCCTAAGGCATATGTACTTTTCAATAGCTGGCAATGTTTTCGAAACAGGACTCAATGGAAAGACTGAAGTTTCACTGTACTCCACTTAACACTATTTGCAAGATTGCGAAATTTGCTGACAGTTTTTTAGATTCCTCAGATCTTGGCTATCCGTTATTTAGACTTTCAGCTATGTTAACATAATAGCGGAGCCAGCGCGCTAGCGCGTCAGCGGAGCTTCATTGCTAAGGAAATTTGGTAACCTATGAAGCCAAGAAATTTTGGTAGTGACGTAATAGTCACGTGACCGTCCATACGTACGTCCGTCCGTCCGTCCGCACCACAGGGTTACCAATACGCTTCATACACTGGATATAACTCTGTGCTGAATCCCATGTGTTTTTGGCGCGAAATCGCATGTTGACCCGCGTTGTAGCAAAACAAGCGAAGACAACAAAAGTCAAAAACAAATTTGTTATTGGAAAAAAAAAGTTCAAAAGAATACTTAGTTGTCTTTTTGGTGGAATGGGAAAAGTACAATTTAGGCGAAAAAAATTAGGTGATAAAGTTCAGGCGAAAAGTTCAAATTTGCCTTGTCGGTTCTCTTCGAACTCGGTCGGCACACCGCTTGAGTTTGCAGCTTTTCGCAGCGGTTTCGACGCCAAATATAGCAGAGCTAGTGCTTTTTAATTTTTTCCGTCCACAACCATGGTTTTAACGGTGTTCCGAACACATTTTGCCAGGAAAAACACCAGCATTTTCATGCTGATAGACAGCTTGTCACGAAGAAAGAAATGAGTATTAAAATTAACTTAAAATAAACGTTCATGGCCTAGTGGACTAATATCCGGCTACATACGCCGACGATCCGGGTTCGGTTCTCAACAAGGGTAGGAATTTTTTTTGTTTTTTGTTTTTTCCTTTCTTTTTTTTTATTTTTTTATTTAACGACTTGAGTGAGAGTATTTTCACAAATTAATAACTGCCAGCAAAAAACAAACAAACATACAAAACAAAAAGGGGGGGCTCCGCTTTTAGGCTTGGCTAAATCTTTATATTATTCAACTAGTTATTCATTTTCGACATTTTCTCCTCTATCAATCATTTAGTCAAAGTCTCACGCCCTTAACTGACAATTATTCGGATGAATTCAACTGACTTTTAGAATTTTGGTATTTTCTCGGCTACCCCACAACCCTGAAAAATTTCTCTTATGTATATAGATAGGCTAGCCTAACAGCGAAGCTCCTCTAAACCTCCGTTGAAAAACATAAGACGACTAAGAAAGATAGTGCATTTCCTTGGTCTGATGTTTGCGGTTTCCTCTGCAGTTTCATAAATTGCGTTTCGGTTTAATGTCTACCATTTACGATAGTAATGAAAACAAAAACCCATTACAGGGGAAGGAGGGGAAGGAATGGAGGTAAGAAAATCCAAACGAAAAAACAACCAAAAAAAGACACAACTGGGGAGACATAATAGTGAAAATGTGAGGTTTGAACTCGCGCCAACTGAAAATGAAAAACCATAATCGGTACGTTCGCGCGCCTATCTAGCGCAACCAGCACAGAGCTGAGGTACATGAACTTTGTCATAACAGATTGCCTTCACAACGTAGGCATGGGAATGGTTATATTATGCCACACAGTACGGTATAAGTCTCTTGAGTACATAAGTTTTTTTTCTTTGAAATTAATTGTCGCTTTCAATGCCCTTCTCAATATTGTACTCAGTGTGTTGTGACATTTGGGACGGATGCGGAGAATGCATAAACAATGACTTGTACCTAGAATAGAAAAACACGTACAACCCAAAGTTAAGCCAGATCTTCACCCGTTAATATGAGAACGGAGTACCGTCTACAATTTTTTCAGGACAAGCAAGAAGGTAAAACTTGGCCTGATGATCGCGAGAACAATGGAAATAAAAACCCATTACAAAGGAAAGAGGTGACGGAAAGGAGGTACAAGAATCAAACCGAACCAAAAAAATAAAAAAAATCTGATAGACAAAATAGTGAAACTGTGAGGTTTAAACTCGCGCCCCCTGATTAAGAAAAAACAGAATGGATACGCCCGCACGTTAATCCACTACGCCACCAGAACAGAGCGGGCAGTTATTCTGTGTACATTAACTTTCTTGTAGAAGTTTGCCTTGACATCGTAGGCATGGAAATGGTTATATGACGCCACACAGCACAGTATAGGTCTCTTGAGTACATATTTTTTTCTTTGAAGTTAATTGTCACTTTCAATGCCCGTCTCAATATTGTGTTCAGTGTGTTGTGACATTTGGGACGGATGCAGAGAAAATGATGATCTTTCCATTCAAGTGTTGGCAAAAATTACTCTCGTTGAGTCTTGTCACCAAGCATTTTCAGTATTTTTCTCTTTCACAAATTAAGCTAAGCTTATTGGTAGCCTTTAGGCTTAACTCCTATTTATTAAACACAGACAGAAACTTGTGTTTTGAAAGATTTAGAGGGAAGCGTATTCTGTGATTTCTTGCCTACAAAATGCAGAATTTCTAGAGACCTCACGTAAGGAAACTCCGTATTTCGCGGTTGAAACAGCGGTTGAATAGAGAAACTCGAGGATCACAAATGGTCTTCTTCAACTTCGTAAACAATGCTGCACAGCGATGAAAGAAAAACTGCCGTTGTAATTATTGAAAATCGTGATAAAAGGTCCTATGTTTCAGATAATAAGCCAAAACAAACAGTCTCCTTGGCGGTCCGCATTTTGTTCATGTTTTGTTCTTACGCACAGTCTTTCTTTTTTATTTAGCGGTAACTTAGCGGTATCTATTAAGGGTATCTCATTAGCACAAATAAAGTTGCTCTAAATGCTGTTTCCTTGTAAAATCTACCTTATTGCAAGCGGCAAAGCTGACCGCTAAGAGTTTCTTTCACTCACAATCAGGTCTGGGAATTATTATGTTGATCCAAACGTTTAGAAATAAAACAAGGGCGTCTTTTCTAGAGATGTAGTGTACGCCTGAAAAAAAAAAGGTTTAGACTAAAGCGTTTGTTCGAGGGTAGTCCGCCATTTTTCACTACAAGTAAACGCGAGAGTATTCCGACACTTCGGAGGTTTTACATGAAGTTTGGTACAATGGACGTCGGTCGTCGAACGGTCACGTGACGTCGTGACCATCAAAACTGAGCCGCATGGACATGTTGTAGTTCAATTTTATCCCTGGTTCAATTTTTATTTTGTTTTGTTCTTTTTTATGTTAAGATATTAAAATGAATATGAAACAAAAGAAAAAAATGACTGAAGGATAAAATTGAACTACAACAGATATACATTTTTTCTATGAGTATGATGCCCCGCTCTGCGGCCTTCTGGCACAAAGGAGCTCCGCTATAAACAAAACAACTAACTGTAGTTTGAGAGAGTCATGCACTAGTAACTTTAGCTTTAGGGTATTCCTCGGAAATTTGCCCGCGGATTTGTTCTTCACATTTCGAAAACCAAACGCTTTTTCCTGCCAAGGCATTTGATTTTTTCATTTAATCCTTTTTTTAGATCTGAATTCTCAATCTCTACCTCATACTGGCAAAAAAAAGCCTGTATCTCATTTTAGGCTAAAAGACAAGATATACCCTAATCCAGTCCAAAATAACCAAAATTATACTAGATTTCTGAGATTAGTTGGGCGATGCTTCCATATCCGTAAAGGTTCTTCCTTAGATAAGATGGTATCCTTCCAAAACGGGCCGGGATTCAGCTTTTTATCACCTGGCTGTCCTAACAGAAATCATCGAAGCAATAGTTAGGACCTCTCTTAACTAAGCATATCTTAAGGTAAAGAGGTGAAATTATTGAGGTCAGGTGTAGACTTATGGTTACAAAAAAATACCTTTAAAAACCTAACTTAATCCTAATGGTCGTGTTCCTTTGCAGATCAACTGTTACAGGGAAGGGTTCAACGTTGTATGTAGCGACAGTCTCCCTTCCAAAGCAATAATTGGTCATTTGCGACAAATGACCAGTTCCCAGTTGGCTTGATAGCTCAGTTGGTTAGAGCGCTGCACTGGTTTCGCAGACGTCGTGGGTCCGAATCTAGTTCAAGCTTGAATTTTTTTTCAAGTTGTTTTTTTATCAGCTGCTTAAGTTGAAATCACTAACTGCGATGGTCAGCATTATTTCATATTTCATCCGCAGCTCACATATATGAGTAATTCATATTTTCACCCTCAGAGATACCGTTTCTTGCTTTGCAAGCGCGACTATCGCTACATACAACGTTGAACCCTTCCTTGTTACAGTTTAGCTGCAAAGAAGCCTCTGAACCAATCAGTGTCTTCTACATGTTGCGACCTAGTGGCTTATTTGAATTTGAAATACGATAAGATTGCTCAGCTCTGTACTATTTTGTTTTACTGGACAAGAATATATCCCATGGATCTGATGGACTTGTCGCCATTGTCTGCTAAATATTTGGCTGCGTTCCCACACGTGTTGGAGTCGAAAGGATGTCCTCCTATACCAAACCCGATTTTGGAATCACAGTTACCACAGTCGTTTTCGTTGTTACTAATGATACTAATTCGTGCACTAGCACTAGAATCACCACACATAACGTTGAACCCTTCCTTGTTACAGTTGGTTTGTAAGGAGCCCTGAGAACCAAGCAGCGACTTCCACGTGTCACAACCCAGTGAGGTGGCGCGGTATTGCCCGTCAGCGATCAGTGAGTGCAGCGAATCAGCTTGCTTATTTATGTCAATAAAATTGATCTGCTGGCCGCTTTTCATACCGAGGCAGAGCTTGGAGAAGGATGTGTTCCAGTAGGTCGGTAACTTGGTTTCTTGTGTGTCGAACCCAGTCTCCCCTCCTGCATTGTTGAAAGTTTCTTTGTTGCTCCAAAGACTGGAACCGTTATGGAAGGTTTACTTTAAAGGATCAAAAATACAAAATGGCTGTTACTAAAAGGAAGGAAGAAGTAACTTAGAGACGAAATAAATGATAAGCGGGTAGCAGCTTAATTACCCTAAGGGAGGGGAAATCTACAAGAGCCCATAACCCTCGAGCTCTAAGCTATTAACAAAAATTATCCTGTGGAAAACACCTTTAAATGAAAATAGAATGATATGTGGAGAGAAGAAACTCAGAAAAATTCTGAGTTTGCAGATGGGATTTGAACCCGCGACCTTCCGTACACTAGTCTGATGCCCTACCCACTGAGCTTCGAGAACTTAAGTATTTATCTAATGCAGTCTCACCATCATTATTGTTATGTTCGATAGATGAATTAGTTCGACTTTTTTTTATTTGGATGATAATTAAGCGATGTCAAAATGTAAGACCTCTATAAAATGGTCACCCATTAAGAAAGGAAGAGTTTTTAAGCGCCTATGAAGAAAAATCAAAGTTGAGCTTATTTGAAAGGTAGTTTAAATTGAAGAAGGATGTTCTGTACTACTTTTTGACATCATGATTCATTCCAGAGGTATTCAAGTTTTTATGTTATGCAAATTAGAAAATGATAACCTCATAGGGGGTACAGCATGGAGACAAATCACAAAATAAAGTGTATCTCTTGAAAGAATGGATGAAGATAATTGAAACTTGATAGGGCACATTACTGCTGCCAAGTTTCAGTTACAATGCCTCAATATTTTCAGAGATATTCTCGATTTTATGATTTGCCTCCATACTTAAACCACTTGTGACGTCATCACTTATTTTCTTTTAATGCACGTATGAACGGAGATGGGGTACGGGCAAAAGGGCGGCAATTGAACACTTCTGCTGTCTCCTCTCTGGGGAATTTGACCACAAATTTTGTCTCATGCTGCCAACATTTGAACTTGACCGTGCAGAGGACTGGGTCCATGTGAATTAAACCTTGCAGGGCACCGGGTTCTAAACTCGTGTTTCAAGAGACGCCATCTTGGAAAATCAGTAAATGTGTAGTACACAGAGGTCCATGTAACCATAGCTCATTCAACTACACGTGACGATTTCGTAGTATGTCACTTCGTTGACTAACAGGTAAAGAAAAAGGAATGTAATCTTTCTGAAAAGGTACATTAAAAACGTTCCTGTTTATTAAGTTAATTTTGTGTGGTTCCAATATTTAATACAGCTCAGATCACAGCACAGATAATTGAAGCTCAATCAACAATGAACGCAATATCCTCTCAACACCTTTTCCGCTACTGGGAAACAATCTACAACTCTTGGGGATTGTTTTTTTTTATTTTATTCAACTTCAATCTTCTTCAATCTACCTTCGATAACACGAGCTGGAAACGTTCATTTCAAATTACTTCATTACTTTTAATACTTGTCATTACACGGTTTTGTTATCCCCAGGTGTGGATTTTTTTTATCAAATTTAAACTATTTTCTAGTCCCAAGGGTCGGGAATTTGACAAAAAAAAAATGCAAAAGAATTCAAATGCCGCACCGTTGCCCGTAAACCCCTCCGTCTAAACATTGATACCTGCATAACTTAAATATCTTTAAGAAAGGATTTGGAGAGCTTCGAAGCACCTGTAATAAAAATTATCGCAGAAATGTCGCGTAGGTTTTAGCGCCGCGAAGAAATTCGAGCACTTTGAGGAACGCACATTACTTATCGGATAAAATAGCTTTAAACCCAAAACTGCTTCGCCTTTAGTTACTTAAGTAACCCTTATATTTCGTTCTCTAACTTGAGAACATCGAGATTAAAAACAAACAAACAGCAAACATACTTAACTCTATGGCATAAGTTTTGCAGCTGCGAATTGTTTAAAATTCGGGCGCTTTTAGAAATGTACAGAACTGTTTTTTGGGAGCTTTTCGGACAAAGTAGGTTTAAACCGACAACTGCTTCACTTATAGTTTCTTAATTAACTTTTATATTTCGTTCTCTATCTAGAGACTTTCAAGATTGAAAACAAACAAACACCAAACACGCTTCAGTTGTGGCATAAGTTTTGCGGATGGGAAATAAGCCTATATAAAGTTAGGCGCTTTGAGGAACGCACAAACTGTTTTCGGAAGCTTTAATATTTGGATAAAATAGCTTTAAACCGACATTTGCTTCGCTTAAAAGATTATTACTATTGAAAACTTCTAGGAAAAGAAAATCGACAATTGCACAAAGAGATGGACCCGACATTCAAAATTAAAAGCAATTATTCGCCCTAATTTCAGTTGTCTTTCGACTGTGCCTTGTCCTACTGTTATGAATAAACAAACACAAAATAATGGACAGAGAAATGATTTTTGAAAAAGTTATTCGACAACCCGTAAGTTTATACTTAAATGCAATTCGCGTTACACTTCCAGCGTCGTGGGTCCACCCACGCGAGTTAAATCAGCTGAGCATGGCACAATATTCAAGATTACATCTATCACAGATCTGAGCGCGTTTTCTAATAGATTTTGTAAAGTCAAAAGTAAATGACACATTTCTAATGATATAAATAAAATTTCCATTTCAAAACGTAATATCTTTGACCGTAATACTCAAAATCATTTAACTTAAACCCTTTAAAAACTTCACTTACTCGGTTGTGTTTCAGAACAGGGCGAGCTCCCCGCCGTGAAGAAAATAAAGCGATGAGTCCTTTGAAGGCAGCTTTCGTAACTTCAACTTTTCGCCTTCTACCACTATTCTTTTCAACTTTTTCTTTCAAATTATAGATATTAGATGTTTTTTTCTCTAGTTTACAACTTCAGTACTGTCGAAAAATCGTTTTGCTAAATAACCTCTTTTTCAAAAGCGACGATGGTCATGCGATTTCCCGCCAAGAAAAACGCCCATTACCCAAAAGCACCACACGATTTCCCGCCAACAAAAGATGGCATTCTCCAACCCCCGTCGGGTTGTCTGGGACTCCCCTCCCCTTCCGCCTCTCCCAGAGTCTGAATGGACGGGCTTACGTACGTACGGGCGTACGCTGACGTCACAACCAAAATTTCTCGGATCCATAGGTTACCAAATTTGCTTAGCAATGGTGCTTTGCTGGCGAGCTTGGCCCGCGGGCTCCGCTATTATTAACCTTGCTTCTTATTTACCCACTGCACCAGCGGACATGATAGAGACTGAAAAACAGTAGTTTGGTTCACTTTGCAAAGTAGGGAGGTGTTTACATTATACCTGTACGACTTTCATACCGGTATGAGTTCGTCCCAGTTCCTTCTTTTAGATCTGTATTCTTTTTCATGGCGCAGGTTCAAAGTCTTAAATCGGTGCGAGTTATACTGGTTCGAAATCGCTCCCAATGCTAACCCCATCGAGATTCAGACATTACGGAACAAAGACGCATACCCGTATCACGTAAACGCCATACTACTGTTCTTTTTATATTCCTTTCTAATTTTAATTTTTTTTCCGAAGTGAAACTCAAAACGCCATAGAAACAGTTTATGTAAACGCATTATAAAGTTTCCATCTCGTACCGGGATAAATGTCACACAGGTATCCTGAAATGACTCTTAAGAGAGGGCAAGGAAAAGCGAGAAATTGATGTCCTGCTCGTGGTTTCTAAGCCCACCTTAAACTACAACAGATGTGCTGTTCTGCAGTACTGCAAGGTTACGCAATACCTCGTTGCCGTTAATCTTCATGACCAGCGTCCATCCCCCATCTCCACATCCAAAATCTCCCATGTGACACGGAATAGAAACTGGTTTTGAGTCCAAGATGAGGGTAACCACCTGACTCACACTCGACCTGTTAAATATCGAAAACAAAAGTCACGAACATCAGACACTGGGCACAAATTTAGTACTTTTCAAAGGCTTTACATGCATGGGAGAGATTCCGCAGAAACCACCGATGAGGTTCAAAAGAATATGCTTAGAGAATTTTTAAAATTTCAACCATCGCTATTCTTGCAGAAAATTGGAATATATGTAGTTCCACCTACTGGCGTACGTCACACAGGGCCTTGCATGACTTTGCACCTGAAAATAAATAAAGCCAAATAGTTAAAAGCCATCTATCAAAAAACACCTTTGGTTAGAAAATAATACTCAGCCTCTTTATTATGTTATTCTTGCTCAATAAGATATTGAAAGTAAAGCGGTAATGAGCGAATACCGACCTCTGTAAGGCGCACTCATTGATGTTTAAAATTACCCTGTAACATTACAGGGTCGACGTCGAGCCCTTACCTTTGGCACACCGATTGGTTGCTGCAACCTTTACTGAACTTCTTCTCTTTATTACCACACCGGACAATTTTGACCTCACAGATCCCACCAATATACAAGAGGTATGTCACATGCTAATCAAGTAATATTGTTCTGTGGTGTGGTTTGAAGGCATCCGAGCGGCATATTTGGACCTCACAGATCCCACCAATGTACAATAGGAAGCGGGTCACATGCTAATCAAGTAATATTGTACAGTGGTATGTATGGTTTGAAAGAATCCGAAAGGCATACGGTTTAAGTTTGCATATTTGAGATTTCGAACTGTATGAAGGGCCAACATTAAGTTCAGTCGACTACCGTCCCGGTCGGAATATGTATATACCTTTTTGCCCTTTTGCTTGTGACATTTAATTACCTTCACAATATTCTCCAAAAAAGCCTACTTTGCAGCTGCATTCAAACGTGTGATATTTGTAGTGAGGAACACATGTACCCCCGTTTTGGCACGGCGAAGACTGACGTGGTTTCTGAAAAATGAAAAAACAAAATAGAGAATATCTTACCTTTTCTGGTTAATATTATGAATATTCGAATAGAAAATGACAAGAGTCTGCCTTCGTTTAGCGCCGAAAACTGCTATTGTTTTATTATATTTTTGAGTTGAAATAACTTCAGTTGGTGCTTAACGCGCTTGAGAGAAGCTTGGCCCTACCGTAATTAAAGAGTGGTGCGAAGTGTCGTTTCTTTTGTACTCGTCAGGATTGTCGTACTTCACAGAAGACAGCAACTCGCACCAAAGCTTTCCATCAGCTCCTTTGGAAGAAGCCAGGTTCAAAGATATGCAGGAGGGATGGCTGAGGCATTTATAGGTGCAACCAAAGTCGTCGAATACCATGTATGTACCAGCTCTAGGCACATTCAAATAATGGTACTCTTCTGTAACGAAAAAGGGTTGACGAAGATCCGGGTGACATAACGTGTTGAATTCTATGGTAAAAAATCATACATTTAGTAGTAAATCTCGAGAAATATAATAATTATAATTCTCTTGACATGAAGCTGCACCCATGAAGCCTGAGTAAGGGAGGTAGCAGAAAGTGCCTGCCCTGACTTCAAACATTCCTAACTTGTTATTTGATATTGAAATTGAAATTTGTCCAACGCTTCCCTGATAAAAATTTGGAATTTGGATTCTGAAAAGCAGTAGTCGATCGTTACGCAACTGTGACATTCTGTCTCGATTATTGGCACCAGTCCCAGCCTCTTTTGTTTCCAAGAGAATAGCAAAATCGGCGGTAAATTTAGTGGAAAAAAATTACCTGTTTTCTGACCAAACTGACCAGGAAATTCTTTGAATGCGACAGCAGATTACCAGGAGATCAATGTTTGTTTCAGGGCTACATGACATATCTTCTCATGATAATGCATTGAAGTTGGAGCGTTCAATGTTTAATCCCTTGAATTTTAATGGTCATATCCGGTATAACGACGATAACGTCGCACCAAAAACTCGTGTAAAATGTTCAAAGCGTCCTTAAACACTATGGACACCTTTGTAGTAACTAGCTTAAGTATTTTTTGGGCGGGGGAGGGGGGTTCAAGTGAAAGGGTATACTTTCATTAATATTTTATTCAAAATAAATCATCTGTGAGAGCGAACTTGTCAGTTTTACAAGAAAAGGTTTATATATTTAGTTTTGCGTCAGGTCTCACAAACAGTCAGTTTATAGCTTACACGAATGAAAATTAGCAAAGATAAAGTCGATTTCAAGAACGTAGAATTTATATTACCGTTACCCGTGAGCAACCGGAAACCTCACCGAAGATTGCAGCATATTTTATTGCCTTGTGCACCAGATAAGACCGACAGAAGAAAACACAGTAGTTGAACCAACAACGATATAGTAAACATGGCAATGTGATATCTTAACATCGGACATTAAAAGTAAAAACAGAATTCCAAGGTGGGCACCTTTTCTCTGTTTGAACGTGTGCCTCGAAACTGTATCCTTGAAAACTGAAACACAGTATTTCGAATTAAAATTAAACCACTTTACTTGTCAGGTTTTGTGGCAGCGATTTAAAAACAGTCAGTTTATAGTTTGCACGAATAAAAATTAGCAAAGATAAAGTCGATTTCAGGAACTTAGAATTTTTTTTGAGCTTAAATGAAAATATTTCTCGCAACATTCCCCGATAAAATGCAAAACGTTCGAGTATTCTGATCCATTTAATTTCCAATAAGTTTTTGACTACAAATTAAAGAATCACACCGATTTTCAAGTACTTGTCTGGTTGTTCTCTATGAATTGTCGGGAACTGTTCACCACTTAGTTTACTTAGAAAGTGTGCATTTGATATATTTATTTTACCCTGTAAATGCGTTATTAAGGTTTATTTATTAATGAGCTCCGACAACATCCTGTTTTCTTTTTTCCTTTCTTAATCTACATTTGAAGGAAGTTACTTGAAAAAATTGCCAGTGCTTAGGTAGCTTTTTCGACGAGATATCAATTTTCTAAAAGGGTTTGTAGGGATATTATTACTACGAAAGCCGGTCCAAATAGTTACGCGCCTTCAGTTTTGGCTAATTTAGAAAGAAAAGTCCGGAAGAAAAAAACACTTAGAAAAACCCGTACCCTCTTCTGATGAGAACAATTAAACTGGCCTGCTTTCGCCACTGAAGTGTCGCCCTTGAATTCAATCACCTCTGAGCACAGCAACCAAAAGTTTTATTAGTCATTTATCCAACCTTTATTCAAAAATTTTATTGTCTTGCAAAAGAGACACCATCTATCCCTGCAAACTTTGTTACGTATACCATAGCGCAAGACAAGTCATATTTAATAGGGTAATGGCGTTTCATTGTGAGCCAAAGGATGTTGCCGTTTGAGGCAAATTATTAGAATTTGCTCATAACCTCTCGTACGTTCTCCTAAGGACTGGCTTCCACAGTGAGGTGCTTTGCAAAATCTAGTCGCTGTTTATAATTTTAAGCTTACCCTCCTTATCAGTATTTCTGTTAAATTTTCAATTTCTCATCCCGATGGTTTCAAGAAACTAATGACTTGTGGAAAAGCAACAATTAGCAAACATATTGTGGCAGAAGTCAGTTTAAACATATATCGCTTCGATTTAACTTATTCTCCTTAATAAAAACGAATTAACTAAATTAGCTATAACTCAAGCAGAGAAGAGACTCGTTAACTCTTTCCCGTCAAGAGTAGTATTTTCCCGACGTTAAAGTCGGGAACCATTGAACCACTTGTGACGTCATCACTTTTGACGTCACCAAATTGTTTTGATAAGCAGCTAATACAGTAAGGACAGACCCATCCATACGTGTGTCCATTTTGAATATCGACCAAATTCTGGCAGAGCTATACCAGAAAAAACATGCCCAGTTTTGGCTGCAAAGTTGGAGGTAAAATAGGCCAAGTCACCTAGTTGATCAATGTTCCATTTCCAGGTTTTTTGAAGGACATGAGGCCAAAACTTTTCCAGTGAATAGAAAGGGGATAAAGGGTAGAAGACAAAGAGAAAAGAAAGGGAGAGAAAAAGGAGAAAAAAATTGGGAGAGAAAAAGAGAAAAAAATTGGAAATGAATCCCCCCAAAAAAGAAAAACTGGCTTATGCGCATGCGTGAAAGCAAAATATTGTACAATTTACAACAGAAGCTGGTTCAAAATCTAGCTTAATTGTAAGAAAACGCTTTTGTAGCAAAGTTTAGTGGCATTTGGCAACATAGCACTCAAAAACCCGCTTAAACGGTAAAAAATGCGTTTTTTAAGGAAAAAAATCGGACGGTTTAATTGAAACTGACCTGGTAACATGCAAGTGGCGTCAAAGAGCATAGGGAGAAGGTAACCCAAAAGGTGAACATAATAAACATGGCGATGTGAAATCTTCTTACAAATTTGAAAACTGGTAAGGAAGGCTCTTCTCTGCTTTAACCACCTACCAACTTTTGTGTTTAACTGAAGCA
The DNA here is from genome assembly GCA_964017195.1 of Siderastrea radians. NCBI lineage: Eukaryota > Metazoa > Cnidaria > Anthozoa > Scleractinia > Rhizangiidae > Siderastrea > Siderastrea radians. The sequence goes on along the minus strand of OZ024892.1, from coordinate 46,531,312 downwards.
GTGGGCATTGTAAACACGGATATAAAATTGCCACTTATCAATAACGCTTCATACGTCAGTTTAGTAAATAAATTTTAAAGCTTTAGTTAGCTTTACTCAGTTGACAGCTGGCTCTAACACAATTTGAAGACTTGCAACTTGCATATTAGCTTTGCAGTTGGTTAACGGAGGATAAATTAACCCTATTTAGCCGGTGGGGGCGGGGGAAGGAGGTCACAAAGTACCCGCGCTGCACGCTGACTTTGAACAAATGTTTTAGTTCGATGGTGCTCGACTACCAAAACAACTGAACCAATCGTTCATCAGTTAGGTTCCATTGTCGAACGGTTCCGATCGATTTCAATGGAACCCCGATATAACGAACCCCTATATAGCGAAGACCTGGTATAAAGAACCATATTCGTCAAACCAGTGAAATGTACGGAAAAGAACCCTGGTATAACGAAAACCCTTTATAACGAACACATATTCACACTCCCTTGGCACTTCTCTTGCAGTTACGTGCTGAATATTAGTTGGGAAAAAATATAATAGAAACCTTTTGTCTAAGAAAATTGACATCTCATAAGAATTGAATATGAATATGAATTGTGCCTAGACTACAAGCTGTCTCTGTTTCCGCTCAGGGATAGTCTAGAAAAACGAACAAGTGAGCGAGGGCGAAATCGCTCGCGGCTTTGAAACGTGATACGATAAGAAAGCAATGCTGATTCAACGGTGTAGAGTAACTGTATATATTTTTACCAATATTTCAAAAGGCACAGCCTTTTTTCTTCAGGGCCTTACAGCGTGTCGAGCCACGAGCCGGCTCACTCAGCACAAGTGCCTCGACACGCACGTCACGTTTCAACGCCGCGGGCGATTTCGCGCTCGCTCGCTTGCTCGTTTTCCTCGACTATCCCTGAGCGGAAACAGAGACTGCTCGTAGTCTAAACTGTGCCACAAAAGAGGTTTACGTATCAGTAACTTTCATTATTTTACGAGTAACCCCGTTACTCTCAGGTAAATTAAGGAAAGGGTCTTGGATCGGGGATTGTCCAGTTTAGAATACATTCAAATTACTGATTAGAAAGTCTGGCAGAGTCAAGCATTCTCTTGGAGTATTGAATTTTGTCTCCGTGAACTTTGCTTTACGTTACGCGGCACACCACAACCCATTTTTCAAATTTGTTTTGATTAAAATTTGCAGGGCCTAAGGAACTAACGTAGTTTATAGAATTTATGTAAAACTATGACGTTTTAATTTTGGAGAGGGGAAAGGACTAGAGAAAAACAGGAAATAGTTCCATAACAATAAAAGATTTCCCAAACCCCCTTTTAATTTCATGCATTTTTCCACAATGTGAAGGTTTAGGAAGAAAGATGAGTAGTTTTAACTTCACCGCTGCAAAACGAACTGCGCACGCGCTGTATTTTTACTCCCTGTCAATGTTCCCCTGCTCCTTGCCCATTGAAAACTATTGACAACAATGACAAACTCGCACGGGTTCGGGCCGCGTATTTTGAAAAACTTAGCTCTTAAGACATCAAACTTAAAGTTAAAAAATCCAGAGCAGCTTCAATATATTTTTATCTGTCTCTACACGTTTGCACCTTGTAGTCAGTTCGGACGTGCTCCACGTACAGCGAAACATATCATGAAAGTCGATACTTTACCAGTTTACGTTTGCATGACGCCATTGTAGTGACATTGCTACTCAGCACGAGCTGTCTTGTAAAAACAGTTAACGAGCACGTGCATGAAGAGTGTGAAAAAAGGAATGACAAAAAATAATGCGAAGGGAAACTCTATTCCCTTACAGAAGCCCATGGAGGAAGCACTGAATTGCTGGCAAACAGTCAGATTTACCGGCTCCACTGGGACGAAATACGACATCAAAACAACCGATTCTCGTGCCCGATGACTAAACACTCAAGAAGGTTGTACCCAAACTCCATCCCTCTCCGGCGTTATCGTGTGTTCAATAGTGCTGGCTGACAATTGGAAGGATACAGGCCAGGAACTCGGTGGTGCAACACCTGTGCTGTTACACTTTTAACGGTGATTATCATGTTGTAATCCGAATATTGAAAATTTTGCATTATTAGGATGTAGTCGAGCATGTGACCGCAGCAAACACACTATATTATCCAAAAAATTAAAAGCCCTACTACAAAAGGGTCGGAAAAAAGGTGATATTTTCATGAGGGGCCCTTTCCAGGAGCCCAGAAACTGGAGCGTGCAAATCCCATACTATAAAGCCGATGTCACGGCGTTTTCACAGACTAGTTTTCTTTTAGACAGGTTTTATGTTACTATTTCCCGCGAAATTTCATTTTTGGACACTGCCATTCCTTAATCCAAGTGAGAGTTTGCACAATTCCCCATGGGAGGGGGCCGAGTGGTACGACTAAAAAAGTGAGAAGCCCTGGAGACGAGAGGAAAATGAGTTATTTGAGATTCATAGGAGTGAGGTGATCGCGACTCACTCTACACGTCACACAACGGAAGCCCTCTCTTGCTACCGGAAGTGAAGTGACTTTGTTCCACTCCCCTTTGATATGTCAAAGCACTCAATGGAATCCAGGACTCTCTCTCTCGCCTTTATAATCTCGGCTATCAATTACGAAGATTCTCTTGTTAAGGCAAACGGCCTCTGCGTCTTGACGTAACTCTGTCATGTCTACAAATGAAAGAAAGAAAGAAAGAAAGAAAAGGTTTGGTAACTAACTAAGAAAATGTGCACAAGCCCTTTAAAAGTTGCCATGACGTAGGCCCATTTGTTCAGGAGTAGTCAGAGAACATTTTTTTTTGAGGTGGGGTGAAGGAATAGGCGGGCCTTAATCAGTTGACGAACAACTGGTTTTGAAAGCCAAAGTTAAGCCAATGGGTCTTTTTTGTGTCATGTTTTTGTATGTTTCGAGGAATATACACTAAACATCGTACGTATTTAGTTTCGGTTTGCTGAAAAAAGGTAATTTTATCTGGTTAATAAATCCCAGCAGCAGAAGAGAGTAAAATTGCCCATTAGAATTTTTGACCCTGATTTATTGTTGTCTGTTTTTTAACCTAAAGACCGTGATGCGCAGCCTAGTACCCAGGCGTTGTCCTCCCGCTCACTCGACTCGACTTGGTGTGAAATGTCGCGACGTCACCGAATGAGGTCCCCGGAGAACGCCTAGGAAAAATGCCAAAACAACCCCTGAATTTCACGTTTTTGTCCCTGATTTCAATCCGATATTTCTGCCCCCCCGAGAGCAGGCACAGGGATAAGAAAAGCATTTTTTGGAAGCACCAACCTCATTCAACCTAACTGAGGGGCAAAGCTGCAGAATTTTTATGTAGTTTGAAGAAAATACCTTGGAAAAAGCAAAGGGTTCCAGAGACTTGATCGACTCAAGGAAAGTATATTTTTCACTGATTTTAAAATAGTTTCAACATTTTAATTGTATCTTTTCTTACTGAATTATTGCTGAATCTATTCTTCCTTTGGTGCCTCGATGTACTAAATCTTTTGCTCCAATTGAATGCCATAATTACAGTCTGGAAGCCCTAAACTTAGTGGAGAAACAGCGAAGCTATAGATATATACTTGCTCGTCGTGTCAGCTGTCTTGTACATATACCTCAGCATGTCTTGGATATGTTTCGTATCATTTTTACGTAACGTGTTATTTACTTATATATTAGAGCTGTCATATATCCAAAACCAATTTCAACGGCAACTTAAAATAACATCTTTAGATCGGGCACAATTCTGTTTCCAGTTTTAAGTGTATTTCTTGAACATTAACCATATGTAATAACTTGAATGAGTCAATCATTTGACGCTAATTTTGTTCCACTTCGATAGGCCGGCCGGATTCTGAACAAACAGAGCAGCTGTTGTAAAGAGAAAAGTTCCTGTAACTACCAACTATGTCAACTATACTGCAGGGGTTAATGAGTTCCCACTAATAAGCACTCCACTCATAGGCAACAACTAAGACTACAGACTCAACTGTAGCAGAAATAAAACCCAGTGTATCATAAGCTTTGAATAACTATATGGGAATCAATAAAGCAGATTTCTGAATAAGAGCTGCTGCTTATTAAATGTTTCTTGAGAATCAAGTGTGTGGACATCTGTACAAGGAATATCACAGTCTTGTAATGTCATGTGACAGCCTAATGGCACATTTTACTTTAAAAACTTTTCTTAAGCCCTTGCCATGCTCCAGGTTTACGACCTGAAATTGAGCACCCAAAAGGTAAATGATACTGTGCACAATTTGCCCAAACTACTATGTCCACATCATACAAAATTTCCTTTCACTTTGCTCTGTTCAAGACACTTAGAAAGTAGCGACAGGCCAGGGATGGAAGACTATCAAGAATTTAGAAAACAGGCAGAATTGTGTCCTTTTGATGGAGTGCGTCTGTCACTTGCATGCCTTGGTTATTACTTTGGGATTTGTTTAGCATATTCTTTGACTTCATATTTTTTAGAGGTTGCAGTTAATGTTTTAGTTTCATTTTCAAACCTGAAGTACATCCCAGTTGTAAGAGATTCCCAATCACACCAGAATAAAACAAAGCAAAGGTTATATTTTATTGTTTATTTGAAGAAGTTGCAGCATTTATTGCCTTGGCCAAAATAGTCACTTTTTGCTTAAAGGGCTTATTTCCTTTAGGTCATGTTTTCAGGTATTATGTTTGGTGACTAGTGGTTTTCATTTTGCAGTTTCAAAGTCGTTGCAGAGCCAGACAATTAAGTTACAAACCTGTCCTCTGTCAACTTTTGTCACACAACATAAGCAACTCCAAAAAGGCAAACATCAGGTCCTTGGCAACATGAAAACATACTCTCTCTGCTGTTCCCAAAAAGTGACAACATTGTTTCTAAGCACTCATCAACACAGTCCTTTGGGATAACACTGGGGGCATAGACTTATGGGGAAGAGCGGTAATTACAAAAAAGTGGGGGCAGAACTAAACCCCCAAGATACCTATGGGCCAGTGCTAAACACTCAAAAATACCACGATAATTTCTTAACCAAATGATGCCCAGTTTTTGTTTATGTCAGCAAACCCAAACTTACTATATTGTACCCCAAAAGATACTTGGCATTTTTTTTTAATTTACAAAAATGCCACAATCACAAATTCCAAATCCAAAATGCGTTCACACTCCCCTCACTCCAGAATTATAACCCATGTGGGCATTGTTCACTTTGTCTGAAGGGCTCTTATCAGGGCTATTGCAATTTTGACATCAGTGAAATGATAAGGGAATTATCTGAAATCTTGATAAAATGCACAGGATTCATTGAGGCCATTCCACTGGGAAGGATGCCAATAAATGTTGTTTTTTTCCCCAGCCATTAAAACCATTGAAAGACTTAACAAATTTAACACTGTGGATAGTGTCAGTCTTTCTGAAGACCATCCAAACTCATCCAATAACTTCAGATCACAGAACTGCTTTATTTTCTTGTTATATATTTAATATTCGCTAAAACGTTGTCTCAAATGTGCAGAAGTCCTAGATTCTGATAGATAGCATTTTTTGCAGTAAATAAAGGATAAAGGTCAATCCGAGTAACCGCATTTCGTGCCTAATATATATTGACAACAGAACACAAGTTTGATGGAAAATTTGCAACATTTTTTTAGGAGACTGCAACTTGCAAATGCTCACTAATTACGTTCCCTATTAAGCTAAAAATTGTAGAAATAAACCTTTTTAATGAGAGAAATTCCCCTGTCTGTGTACTACAAAGCCCTTTTGACAAGTAAGCTTAAGCTTATATCAATTTTAATTAGGCAGGATTGATACAAGTACTTCAGAAGTCCAGTCATTTTGAACAAAACTTTAATACAAAATTTACCTTGGCTGAAGTAGTTTCCCAAAGAAATCTTTTGACCCTTCTTTTTACGACACTGCTCAATCGCTAGCAAGTGCCACGAGAAACTAGCGGTCCCACGTTGTACGCTATTTCTTGCTTCCTCTCAAAACACAGCCCCACACCAATATCTGCATCCGAACAAACATTGCCTGTACAATCGGAAAACGAACATGGATATCCAAATTCTTCGATTAATGGTCATGTATACGTATGGAAAAGCACAGAAAACACATAAACCATTCCCGGTAGTTTGAAATTTTGAAATGGTACGAGTCGTGATTCGATATCGTGCAGCACTTCTGCTCAGGTCAGATAAAATCAGCTGCCAAGCCAAAAAGTCAACGGAAAAATAATTGAAGAGGGATCTTTGAAAGTAGGTGAGCCTAGATGCTTCCAAATGCAAGAATAGCGCGCTAGATACCATTCCCGCCAGGTATCAACAGCAAAATTTTGAAGAGTTTGATGACCCTCCTTCAAGCAGACGGCGCCATCTTGGATTTGGGATTATTCACTAGGCGTTCTCGCGTTATGCCATTCGGTGACGTCACGAAATTTCGCGCCAAGTCGTGTGAGCGAGAAGAGAACGCCTGGGTACTAGGCTGCGCGATGCGGAAATCAGTACCAGTGATCAAGACTGGTTGCATGAACGTTTGCAAAACCTGGAAAAAATGCCAGTTTAACCTTTTACTGACCGGCATCTCTGTTAAAGAGTACAACTGTAGCTCAGCACACTTGGCAGTTTTATGATAAACAGTTATTCAACGAAGTGGAGGTAAAGGCTTACCACTAATTACATTGTTTTCTCATAAATAAATGAGCAAAAACTCGAGCGCAGAGACCGCTGCTTCGCTCGGAGTTTCAGTTTTCAAGTTTGAATAGAATAAAATTTTCAGATGCCCAATAACTGAGCAAAATAAAAAAAATACCCAGCAAAAACATAGCAAAATACAAATTACACGAAATTCGTTTCCGCTGAAATACGGATATCTTTTATGCATACGCTTTCTTCTGTTATCTACACTAAAAGGATCATTATCAGTTAAAATATAAAATATAGGTGAAATGCCAAATTTACGTAGAGTTTAAGCAATACTAAACGGGCATTAAATCTAAAGATCAATTTAATGTAGGGTTAGGCGAGGTAAATATGACTTAAACAAGACTTCATATTTAAGTATTGTTTAAGATGTTCCAAAATGCATGTTAAATTTGTTTCGTGAATTAAGCTATGTTTAATAAATGTGTAATGAATATTAAATAACGTGAAAGATTTACCTTTAGTTTAAGAAGACTTAAGCCGCGACATTAAATCTGTTAGAAGATTTAGGCAAATTTAGGTTTACCTTAAATAACATTAAATCAAATTAATGATTTAAGGCTATTTTAAGCCACATTTAACGTGACGCGAAATCTCTCACAGGATTAAAACTTACTTTAAAACAACATTAAATCAATGTAGAGATTTAGGATTGTTTTAAGTCTAGGTAAACACAACATTAACCCTTTCACTGCTGATTTTTTAACGTTAAGCGGTTTTTTGAGTGCTATGTTGCCAAACGCCATTAAACTTTGCTAAAAAACGTTTCTTTACAATTAAGCTAGATTTTAAGCCAGACTCTGTTGTAAATTGTAAAATATTTTGTTTTAGCCCATGCGCATAGGCCAAATTCACAGAACGCGTGAAGGCTGCGTAAAGGGCAATAAAGATACGTAAAGCACAAAAATGTAGATGGGTGTAACTAGCGGTTATTACTTGTGAAAATAGAGAGCGAAATGAAATTTTTACGTCTCTTCGTTCATTCAAGATTTCCCCGCTGTATTTTGTCTGGCATTGCTGTCGATACATCACGGCTCTTTAACGTCGTTCAGCGAATCTTTACGTACTGTTATTTATGCTTTTTACGATTCTGTATCCTTCTTTACGCGCGATACATTTTCTAATTGACAGGTTATTGTTTGCAGAAGACGGGCAAATATGAAATATAAGGTGATTTTCCCGTTGTGTTTTGAACGGCTTTGCTGAATAAAATTTACGCCTCTTTTCAGCCCATTACCCATCTTTAAGCACCGCTCTTTTCGCTCTTTATGATTTTTTACCCTTAAATACCCGCAAATTTTCCATCAATTTACAGATTATTAACATACAGAGAGAAATGAAATATCTGTGTCCATGACAACTGTCATAACATTTAATAAAATCATGACGGAAAGTGACTTGTCAGAGAGAAGTTAGCAAAAACTCATGCATTGGGCTGTTGATTTGTCAACCTTTCATTTAATCATGTCATTTTATAAGCAATTGACTGAAGGAATGTTAATCTCATCATAAGGCAGTTGATGATGGATCTGATAACAGAAAGCGTCTTAGTGTAAACTTCAATTCATCTTTTCACGTAACTTTTCACCCTCCGCCGAAATTAAAACACTGGTTTCTTGCTTAACCTCGTCAAAAAGGAAAAAAAATTGGGTGAAAAAGAAAAAAAATTGGGTGGAAACTGTTGTAGAAAAAGTTTCCTGGAAATAGTTGTCTCCTCAAAGCGCAGCTCTAAGGGAACTGGAAACGAGATGAGGCGGCGGATTTGATCAGCTGTTTCTGTGCTGGCGTCACTTTCTCGCGTCCATTTTGAAATGACACGAAAGTGTGATATTTCTTCGATGTCTTTGAAAGGTAAAAACGAGAATTTGCTCCATTTGTTATCTGGAATAGTGCTATAGTGATATGTGAACCGCTGGTGATCCTATAAAGCTTCGTAGAGAGTTTTAAAACCACCTCTATCGCGCACAAATGCAAAATCGTCGTGAATCGTGGATTTAAACTGGCGGGATATTTGAACTTGAAGCACGCTTCAATGAGGCTTGTGAAGCTAAGTTTTCTTCTCCTGTTCTGGGTTGGATCTCTCCATTCACGGAAATACAGAAAACAGAGGTAAGCCGTCTTTCTTTTAGTCTCCATGCAGATGATGTGTAGTATATAGTAACTTATAATGTAGGTTTTCAGTATTGTTTGCGAACACGTGCACTCAAAGAGGACCGACATTGTAAGTTTTTAGCTAAGAAAAATATTCGAAATTACATTTTGTAGTTTAGTTTTTGACATCGGATTGCCTTCATCAAATCTACTTTGTTGAAGATTTGACTATTAGAGAAAGGTTTGCAAATAAATATAGGGGCTGATAACATGAGCAAGGAATTATATTTTGAAACTACTAAAAGTGAGGTAGTTTATGTGGGCGCCCTGTGAACAGACTTGCCAGGATCTTGGCAGATCAAGCCATCCCTGTTAACGAGGCCTGGCCTGGTTAGCAGGGCTAAGCAGGGTATATGGCAATACCGAAACATCCCTATTAACATGGAATATTGTGAAGGGTATTTATGCCTGAGTTCAATATTAAAATAAAATCAGTTCAATGGTTTTCTGTTTGGTCCTTGCGGTTCTAAATGGTGAATTTTGTACAGTTTGAAGGGTTTTGCAAATCATTCTACAGTACATAATAAGAGAAAAACAAGGAAGGAACACTGCATTTCAAACTGGCCCAGAAATTCTCATCGCTCAGCTTCTAAACCACAAAGGCAAGCTCGGTGGTTAAAGATTCTTCTCGTGCCATTCAATTGTACATTTGTCAAAAACCTTGTGACATGAGCTTCTGAGTATGTTTATTTTAAACTTAAAGGTAAGCATTCTTTGCAATATTTCATGTTGATAGGGACATTTCAATAATATCCAGGGCTATACATTACATTTTGAAACTGCATACTACTGGCCACATAGTTTGTGTGGGAAGCATGTGGACTGTTAAACATACCAAAAGTAAAATTGGGCCAAACAATTATATGGGAAAATCTTAGCCCAGTTTGCCAGGATCCCAGCAATGTGATGCCAGAATCCCAGCTAGCCAGGCTGAAAGTTTTCCATGTAAACTGTGTTTACTAGGCCAGGGTGACTTGCCTCATGTACATGGAATACCAGGCTGAACAGTCATCTTGGCCTGAACCAGCCTGGCTAATCATGGGCCAGCCCAGCACATGTAATTGGCCCTAAATATTGAGTTTTCAAAGAAACAAAATGATACTATTGAAAGTACAGGTGTATCAGATGAGCAAACATCCCTAATTTGCCAAAAAGGTTACCAGTTTGCATGTACTTTTGAGTTTCACGCTTTGCTTGTTTGACTCCCTGTTGTTGCAGTCTTATCAGCCCTTACTCAAACATTAAACCAGTAACTTAAATACAACTTAATACATCACCTGGAAACAGCATGCCCCGAGGGCTACTCTTTCAAGAGGAAAAAATGATTGTATATGTTGGACATCTTGCTCCATAATGTCAAGTCACACCCTGCAGAGTCACTCCCTCACAACATTTAACATCAATAAATTGTATAAACATAGATTATGTGCAACTGCTGTTGTGTTTTAGTACATAGGCAAGAGTGTTTTAGTGGAAAATAGACCACTCATAAAGTTCATACGAAACTACATCTGGGACTTGAGTGGGGTATTTTCCATGTCCTCACTAGTGAGGATATCGATGACGTCATTTCCCACTCTTGCACTGTTGTTTGTGCAAAAACACTCTTGTCCATGTAATAAAAAGAAAATTACACGGTGGCTTGAAGGCATAAATTTTATTTTTTCGTGGTAAAAACAATATTCTACTCACTCGCTGCGCTCGCTTGTAAAATATTGTTTTTACCACTCGAAAATAAAATTCATATCTTGCGCCGCCATGAAATATCTCAATTTATCATATAGACAAGAGTGTTTTAGTGGAAAATAGACTACTCGTAAAGTTCGTGCGAAACTACATCCGGTACTTGAGTGGCGTATTTTCCATATCCTCACTAGTGAGGATATCGATGACGTCATTTCCCGCTTTAACATCGTTGTTTGGCAAAAATCCTCTTGTCTATATAATAAAAAGAAAGTTACACTGTGGCTTGTATTTTCTCGAGGTAAAAAACAATATTTTACTCTCTCGATGCACTCGCTCGTAAAATATTGTTTTTACCACTCGAAAATATTCATGTCTTTGCGCCGCCGTGTAATATCCTCTATATACACTGTATCATCAAAGCCTTGGGGGGGGGGGGGTACTTGGGTCAATTTTTGCTGGGTATGTGCTGCTGGCCTCTCCGAACCCCTACCCCATTATAGTGTATTCTCTAGCCAATTTATTATAGACCCCATGTTAGTCACTTTTGTGGAAATATACCCCAAATCCCTACTTGCCAGAATTTACTTACCCCTGAAATCCCGCAAATGTTCGACCCCATTCTAGTAACTCTACTAGCTCCTATTGAAAATGCAACCCCATTATAGTCAATCCAGTCGTGAAAATGTGACCCCATCCAGCAGCACATCCCCATTAGCCTATTACTAGGAAGTACCCCCCCCACCGGGTATCAAAGTTTACGGTACATGGAATCGTACTTTTAAAGTAGACCACATGATGACCTAAATAAATTAACAGTGCATTCCATATCTGGTATTTGACTCTTTTGTTAAGTTTTCAAACTAAAAACATAACACTATAAATGAAGTGTAAAGGCCAGAAACAATTTCAATTGATGAATTTAACTCAATTGGCTTCACAAAATATCCAAACAAATCCTATGGATACTTATTGATAATTATTAATAGTCACCAAAAACTGCCACACATTCTGCTATGTTTTGAATTGACCAATAATTTGGGAGCTTTCTTGATTGTTGTTTTATTACTGCAATAAATTCCTAGATGTCGGTGAGCTCACATTAAGCCAACCTTGATTGCTGAACAGTTGAAACATGACCATATATTCACTGATTTCTAGTTACTTATACGTGTTAGTACAGTCATAGTGCTTGGGGCAGAGAAACTTTGAAGGAACAAAGTCTTGTGTCATGGCATTTAAATTAATTTTTGTGTAGCCAGTACACTTATTTATTAAATTATGAACCTGGCCCGTCACTTAATTTACAACATTTAACTTCCATTATTTTTGAAAACTTTGTGAAGAGTGGTCGTATGGAAAATAACCTTGGGCATGTCGCAATGCCATGGGCCTTGGCCCCAGCTATATTCAGTCATGTCCGAGTGGTCGAAATTAGAGAGGTTGAACAAAGTACTGCCTCAGGCCCTCCAGGATGGGTTTAAGTATGGGACCAATCATCCCAGGCCCACCCCATAGAAACCGGTCTCGGTTATGAAAATCAGAAACATTCTCATTTGTAGTGTTAGGGCCTTACTTTAAAAAACAACCAAAACCCATATATAAACCTCTATAATTCAAGCATTAATTTTTGGTTATGGTGAACACAACACTGGTCAAGCATCACACATGCTATACATGTACTTCTACTGCTTGTGCCACCTATGGTATGAATAGGGTCACGACACATAGTTTATCCCGATTCTTACATAACTTCTTCTACTCTGTACTTGTGTTATTTACTGATACACAGTCAAAATGAGCTTGTCTCCAACCTCCCCATGTAAATTTAACTTGCACTTTCAGAAAATTTGTGTCTTTTTTACACGCATTTGTATGTAATTTTTTTACATGCGTGTTTGATGCTTAAAAATTGTGCTCAATATGCATCATTACACACAGGAAACCCTCATGTAGTGCTGCAATTCCCGTGTCCTGTACTGTTCAAAACTTAGATAAAATGCACTTTTATTGACTAGTTAATTGATAGTGTCGTGTAGAATAGTAAGTTTATCTACCATGTGCGTTGCTAACCTTGCTGTCCATTTTGGTGTCTATTGTGCAATGAACTTTTTACTTTCCCTGACATGCTATTAAATGAAGATTTAACTAAAATGTATGATTTTATGAATAGCTTAGGTCCATTTACCATGAATTCTCAAAAATAAGGTTACCCATTTTCTGTGATGGCAAAAAAAGAAAGTTCTGTGATGGGGTTGAGTCACCAATGTTATTCACATATACCAGTTTGACTTTAAAAAGCGTCCACAGTAACTGCCACGGGACGAAATGACAGATTTAATGTCACGTAAAGGTATCTTAAAGATAGAGTAAAGAACGGTTTTCTGTTTCTTCAAGTGTATCTTAAACACATTCAATGTTTATTTCCTTCATCTTTAAGAAATTCACTTAAAACACTTAATGAACCATTTACATGCCATTTAAGCAGTGTTCTTAAAGGGTCAGTATAGATTTTTTTAAGATCCTTTAAGTGAAAACTTAAAGGACAGGATATAATCCTTTAAGAGGATATGTTTCTTTAAATGTTAAGTAAATGGTAAGGAAAGTATCCTTTTCGCATCTTAAATTAAAATTATAAAGGGCCAGTAAAGAGTGTTTTAAGACCCTTTAAGTGACAACTTTAAGGACAGGATAGAATTCTTTAAGAGGCTATGTCACCTTAAATGTTAACTAAATGTTAAGGAAAGTATTCTTTAAGTATCTTTAATTTCAAATTAAAGACAGGAAATGAAATTATATGAACAGGAAATTCCGTTTAATCGCCTTTAAGTGACAAATTAAAGGGACAGAATACATATTCTAGCATCATTTTCTTGTTCTTGTTTTGCAATTACTGCCAATTTACGGTGGCCCACAACTGTCACGGCAAAATCTTTTTCGTCACGGCAAAATCATTTTGGCCACGGCAAAATCATTTTCGTCACGGCAAAATCATTTTCAACCGCGGCAAAATCATTTTGGCCACGGCAAAATCATTTTCGTCACGGCAAAATCATTTTGGCCACGGCAAAATCATTTTCGTCACGGCAAAATCATTCCACGGCAAAATCATTTTTGTCACGGCAAAATCATTTTGGCCACGGCAAAATCATTTTCGTCACGGCAAAATCATTTTGGCCACGGCAAAATCATTTTCGTCACGGCAAAATCATTTTCGTCACGGCAAAATTATTTTGGCCACGGCAAAATCATTTTCGTCACGGCAAAATCATTTTAACCACGGCAAAATCATTTTCGTCACGGCAAAATCATTGTCAACCGCGGCAAAATCATTTTCAACCAAGGTAAATATATTTTGTACGCACGTGACCTCTGTTCCAGTTATAAAATGGTGTTGGAAGGCCTGTGCGACTCCCACTTCACGTCTTTGTACGCCGCGCCTTATCTCGGTCTTTTGACCAATTTTGCTTCTTGTGCTTTTGTAGTGGGTTTAGGTGGAGGATTTCCAAATGGTCAATTGAGCCGTTACAACTTCGGCGTCGTATTTTTAAGACTTTGTTCTCGAGGTCATATCTGATCAATTTTCTGATAACCGGTGGATTCTTGTGGCTCGCACTGTTTGCTATTCTCAGTTTAATTTGACCTCTGATCGTTTGTTAAACGACTTAATGTGGTTTCTGGTTTTAAAAAATGTTGACGGGCCTACACGACTCCCGCCTTCATAGAAGAAATTCTTAAGCCATCATAGCTTAGCTCTAACTTGTGGGTCTTGAAGGGATTTCCCTTTTCAATATGAGGGGGTGTGATGGCCCTACAGAGCGGTTATCGTCATTTGTTGACCGACTCATTCAGCCTATAGCACAAAAACAGATTCGTATCTAAAAGATTAGACAGACTTCATTAACTTCGTTGAGAAGACGAAATTGCCTTAGAACGTGATTCTTGCCTCCATGGACGTAACTAGCCTCTATTCTAACATACCTCAAGAGGAAGGAATTACCACCGTATGCCAAGCATACGAAGCATTCTACATCGAACCCCTCTCCCCCCCCCCCCATACCTACGAGGTATTTAAGAGAAATGCTCAGTCTAATCTTACAAGAAAACTCGTTCCGCTTTAACGGGAGCAATTATCTACAAACCCATGGAACTGCCATGGAACGAAAATGGCCGTAGCTATTGCTAATATTTTCATGGCCAAAATAGAGAGACAAATACTTAGACAGAGCAGTAAAAAACGAGGGTCTACAATAGGGTTCTCAGATCCCGTCATCCCGCCTTTTTTTCCTGTTAATCCCGCCATCCCGCCCTTCTTTGCGTCAAAATCCCGATCCCGCCTAATTTTTTAAATAGTTTTCTACTTTCATGATGAAAACCTCACATACCTTTACACAATGGATAAAAGACAAGTAAACACGTTTTTATGGTCGATGGTCTCGATATCATTTAAAAATATCGCCACTTCGAGCCACTAATGACCGTAACGAGTGTTTTCGTTACTGTTTTAGACCCGTTTTACCTTTTTTGTCAAGGTACAAATGAAAGGTAAAAATTGTCAAAGATTGTTTGCTATGATATTCTGCCTATTCTCGGCCCTGCTTTTTTCTGGAAGACAACCTACTGAGTATGCAAATGAAGCCGGTAGTTGTTCAAGTTGTGAGGTGGTAAGGGCGACTTGGTTTTGATCTGAAGGTCGGCGTTTCCTTAGACACAAAAGTTTTCTCCACATTGTTTCTCTACAGGCCCAGCTGTATATAAACGGATTGTGTCCTTAGACAGGGCTAGGGGCCCAAAGGTCATGCAAAATCGGTCCAGTTATGGGGTCTGCAAAAATAAAATGTAACAAAACATTTGTAAAAGTGGACTCACTTAACTCACAGTTTATTTCAAAGCTTTCTGCGTCTCTATATTACTTGCTTCCAGTAAATTTCTGCTCGGGAATGTTGTTTTTTTTTTGAACGAAGGCATTCCTGCTCGCACTCTGCATAATATATAGCAACAAAATTTACGATGCCGAATACCTCGTTTTTGGCGACCGCCGTAAGGTTACATTACCGTCCGCCGGTGTTGCCATACTGGCTAACCAAAGCTGATCATACCTGCTCCAACAAACGCTCAATGGAAAGGGTCGGAAAAGTTAAGAACGCAGACAAGACTAAGAAATGCAAAACGACATGTGCCTGATATCTCTTTCCGAAATTAACACAAAAGGACTCATAATAGCTTGTCATTAAGGCTACTCTTCCTTGATCAATGCATCACTTGAAAGCTGACATACTTCATCCACAAACGATCCATTTGTATCAGCCTGCGCCGGTCAAATCATGCAGTCTCGTAAAAATTAAAATACCGTATCCCGCTACTTTCCCCTTGCGATTCTCGCGTCCCGACTCCTCAAAAACACAAAATCCCACTCCCGCTCTCAAATGAAATTCCCGCTTCCCGCTCCTGTTTCAGCTCCCATCCCGAATATCGCCACAAAAATTAGCCAAATCCCGCATCCCGCCAAACCTATTGAATTGTGGACCCTCAAAAACCGCTAGTCTGGAAAAGATACATTGACGACGTGTTCTCCTTGTGGGACACAGCACAGAAAAAATTGAAGAATTCCTAGGAAAGGCAAATTGCTTTCACCCAACAATCGAATTTACGGCTGAAATATCAGAAACAGAGATTACATTCTTGGACACGAAAGTGTACAAGGGTGAGACATTTCACAAGAAATCTATCCTTGACGTGCAAACACATACAAAGGAAACATTTGAGGAAAACACCAAAAACTTTAAATCACGCCTAAGTGTAGAGGATATCCAACAGGTGTAATAAAACAAAACACCTCTTAGAAGTAAAATTCTCCGTGAGAAAAACTAAACTAGAACAGAAGAACAAGGCTGCACGTAAGAAAATACTACCCTTTGTCACACAATACCACCCAGCATTACCTAGCCTAAAGAAAATTCTGATGGGAAAATGGCAGCTTATACAGAACCTACCACAGGTGAAAAAAGTCTTTAAGGAGCCTCCCATGATCTCATATCGAAAAGGGAAATCCCTTCAAGACCTACTAGTTAGAGCTAAGCTATGAGGGCTTTAGAATTTCTTCTACGAACGCGGGAGTCGTGCAGGCCCGTCAACATTTTTTAACCCGCATTCAGAGGCACTCCACAGTTTGCGTAAAACATCTTCTACGAGTCACGAAACTGCGAGTCAGTTGTCCGCCATGGTTGATTAACTCCCATACCTTGCGAACAGAGGTCCGGCATGAGTACAAAATATATTTACCTTAGTTGAAAATGATTTTGCCGCGGTTGAAAATGATTTTGCAGTGACGAAAATGATTTTGCCGTGGTTAAAATGATTTTGCCGTGGTCAAAATGATTTTGCCGTGACGAAAATGATTTTGCCGTGGTTAAAATGATTTTGCCGTGACGAAAATGATTTTGCCGTGGCCAAAATGATTTTGCCGCGGTTGAAAATGATTTTGCCGTGACGAAAATGATTTTGCCGTGGCCAAAATGATTTTGCCGTGACGAAAAAGATTTTGCCGTGACAGTTGTGGGCCACCGTACCTTCACCCCCACATATCAGAGAAAAAACTTTTTATTGTTTCCTTTCAAGCTACTTAATGTTTTACAAAGGAACGTAACACACTGTAAAGTGGTATAAATACTCTACAAGTAACATTAAAATCAGAGTTCTGTAAAATATATATCATTTTAACAATCAACAGTAGCTTTTTCTTTATTAGATAAAAATTGTAATTTAAAATGGACTTTAACAAATATTCAAGATTCATAATTTCCTTAGATAAAAACTGTAATTCAAAATGGACTTTAATAAATATTCAAGATTCAAATTTCCTTAGATAAAAATTGAAATTCAAAATGGACTCTGATGTATATAAATCTGTAAACAATTTCTAATTCAGGGATGAAGTACTGAAAAGCTTTCTTAATAATTAGTAATAATCAAATACTGCACATTTAACATTAAAATTTGCAAGTTATGTACTGGTTGACTGAGTGGGAGGGCTGGACGGGACAACATTTGGCTCAAGGTCATGCATATAAGTGCCAAATGGCATATAGCAAACAATTGCCCCAGTGCATCTGCTGTGTACAGGTAAACAGGTCACCCGAATACACAACAGATAGATTAGAAACAAAACAATACAACCTTCATTAAGCTGCTTGCTTACACTCGAAACAACAGCACAAAAAGGTAAGTTCACACAGGCACATAAATGCCTCAGTGCACCTGCTGTGTACAGGTAAACAGGTCACCCAAGTACACAACAGATAGATTAGAAACAAAACAATACTCACAACTTTCGAAGCTGCTCCCTTATACTCAAAACAAACAATCATTAAAAAGTTACTTCACACAGGCACATAAATGCCCCAGTGCATCTGCTGTGTACAGGTAAACAAGTCACCCAAGTACACAACAAATACATTAGAAACAAAACAATACAACTTTCGAAGCAGCTCCCTTACACTCAAAACAAACAATCATTAAAAAGTTACTTCACACAGGCACATAAATGCCCCAGTGAATCTGCTGTGTACAGGTAAACAGGTCACCCAGGTACACAACAAATAGATTAGAAACAAAACAAAACTCACAACTTTCGAAGCAGCTCGCTTACACTTTAAACAAACAATCATTAAAAAGATACTTCACACGGGCACATAAATGCCCCAGTGCATCTGCTGCGTACACGTAAACAGGTCACCCAAGTACACAACAGATAGATTAGAAACAAAAAAATACTCACAACTTTCGAAGCAGCTCGCTTGCACTCGAAACAAACAATCATTAAAAAGTTACTTCACGCAGGCACATAAATGGCCCAGTGCATCTGCTGTGTACAGGTAAACAGGTCACCCAAGTACACAACAGATAGATTAGAAACAAAACAATACACACAACCTTCGAAGCTGCTTGCTTACACTCAAAACAAACAATCATCAAAAAGTTACTTCACACAGGCACATAAAATGCCCCAGTGCATCTGCTGTGTACAGGTAAACAGGTCACCCAAGTACACAACAGATAGATTAGAAACAAAATAATACTTACAACTTTCGAAGCTGCTCGCTTACACTCAAAACAAACAATCATTAAAAAGTTACTTCACACAGGCACATAAATGCCCCAGTGCATCTGCTGTGTACAGGTAAACAGGTCACCCAAGTACACAACAGATAGATTAGAAACAAAACAATACTCACAACTTTCGAAACTGCTGGCTTACACTCAAAACAAACAAATATCATTAAAAAGTTACTTCACACAGGCACATAAATGCCCCAGTGCATCTGCTGTGTACAGGTAAACAGGTCACCCAAGTACACAACAGATAGATTAGAAACAAAGCAATACGCACAACTGGCGAAGCTGCTCGCTTACACTCAAAACAAACAGTCATTAAAAAGTTACTTTACACAGGCATATAAATGCCCCAGTGCATCTGCTGTGTACAGGTAAAAAGGTCACCCAAGTACACAACAGATAGATTAGAAACAAAACAATACTCACAACTTTCGAAGCTGCTCCCTTATACTCAAAACAAACAATCATTAAAAAGTTACTTCACACAGGCACATAAATGCTTCAGTGTATCTGCTGTGTACAGGTAAACAAGTCACCCAAGTACACAACAGATACATTAGAAACAAAACAATACAACTTTCGAAGCAGCTCCCTTACACTCAAAACAAACAATCATTAAAAAGTTACTTCACACAGGCACATAAATGCCCCAGTGCATCTGCTGTGTACAGGTAAACAGGTCACCGAAGTACACAACAAATAGATTAGAAACAAAACAAAACTCACAACTTTCGAAGCAGCTCGCTTACACTTAAAACAAACAATCATTAAAAAGTTACTTCACACAGGCACATAAATGGCCCAGTGCATCTGCTGTGTACAGGTAAACAGGTCACCCAAGTACACAACAGATAGATTAGAAACAAAACAATACACACAACCTTCGAAGCTGCTTGCTTACACTCAAAACAAACAATCATTAAAAAGTTACTTCACACAGGCACATAAATGCCCCAGTGCATCTGCTGTGTACAGGCGAACAGGTCACCCAAGTACACAACAGATAGATTAGAAACAAAATAGTACTTACAACTTTCGAAGCTGCTTGCTTACACTCAAAACAAACAATCATTAAAAAGTTACTTCACACAGGCACATAAATGTCCCAGTGCATCTGCTGGGTACAGGTAAACAGGTCACCCAAGCACACAACAGATAGATTAGAAACAAAACAATACTCACAAGTTTCGAAGCTGCTGGCTTACACTCAAAACAAACAAATATCATTAAAAAGTTACTTCACACAGGCACATAAATGCCCCAGTGCATCTGCTGTGTACAGGTAAACAGGTCACCCAAGTACACAAGAGATAGATTAGAAACAAAACAATACTCACAACTGTCGAAGCTGCTCGCTTACACTCAAAACAAACAGTCATTAAAAAGTTACTTTACACAGGTATATAAATGCCCCAGTGCATCTGCTGTGTACAGGTAAACAGGTCACCCAAGTACACAACAGATAGATTAGAAACAAAACAATACTCACAACTTTCGAAGCTGCTCGCTTACACCCAAAACAAACAATCATTAAAAAGTTACTTCACACAGGCACAAATGCCCCAGTGCATCTGCTGTGTACAGGTAAACAGGTCAGCCAAGTACACAACAGATACATTAGAAACAAAACAATACTCACAACTTTCGAAGCTGCTCGCTTACACTCAAAACAAACAATCATTAAAAAGTTACTTCACACAGGCACATAAATGCCCCAGTGCATCTGCTGTGTACACGTAAACAAGTCACCCAAGTGCACAACAGATAGATTAGAAACAAAACATTACTGACAACTTTCGAAGCAGCTCGTTTACACTCAAAACAAACAATCATTAAAAAGTTACTTCACAAGGTACATAAATGCCCCAGTGCATCTGCTGTGTACAGGTAAACAGGTCACCCAAGTACACATCAGATAGATTAGAAACAAAACAATACTCACAACTTTCGAACCAGCTCGCTTACACTCAAAACAAACAATCATTAAAAAGTTACTTTACACAGGCACATATAAATGCCCCAGTGCATCTGCTGTGTACAGGTAAACAGGTCACCCAAGTACACAACAGAGAGATTAGAAGCAAAACAATACTCACAACTTTCGAAGCTGCTCGCTTACACTCAAAACAAACAATCATTAAAAAGTTACTTTACACAGGCACATAAATGCCCCAGTGCATCTGCTGTGTACAGGTAAACAGGTCACCCAAGTACACAACAGATAGATTAGAAACAAAACAATACTCACCACTTTCCAAGCAGCTCGCTAATACACTCAAAACAAACAATCATTAAAAAGTTACTTCACACAGGCACATAAATGCCCCAGTGCATCTGCTGTGTACAGGTAAAAAGGTCACCGAAGTACACAACAGATAGATTAGACACAAAAGAATACTCACAACTTTCGAAGCTGCTCGCTTACACTCAAAACAAACAATCATTAAAAAGTTACTTCACACAGGCACATAAATGCCCCAGTGCATCTGCTGTGTACAGTTAAACAAGTCACCCAAGGGCACAACAGATAGATTAGAAACAAAACAATACTGACAACTTTCGAAGCAGCTCGCTTACACTCAAAACAAACAATCATTAAAAAGTTACTTTACACAGGCACATAAATGCCCCAGTGCATCTGCTGTGTACAGGTAAACAGGTCACCCAAGTACACAACAGATAGATTAGAAACAAAACAATACTCACAACTTTCGAAGCAGCTCGCTAATACACTCAAAACAAACAATCATTAAAAAGTTACTTCACACAGGCACATAAATGCCCCAGTGCATCTGCTGTGTACAGGTAAAAAGGTCACCCAAGTACACAACAGATAGATTAGAAACAAAACAATACTCACAACTTTCGAAGCTGCTCGCTTACACCCAAAACAAACAATCATTAAAAAGTTACTTCACACAGGCACAAATGCCCCAGTGCATCTGCTGTGTACAGGTAAACAGGTCAGCCAAGTACACAACAGATACATTAGAAACAAAACAATACTCACAACTTTCGAAGCTGCTCGCTTACACTCAAAACAAACAATCATTAAAAAGTTACTTCACACAGGCACATAAATGCCCCAGTGCATCTGCTGTGTACAGGTAAACAAGTCACCCAAGTGCACAACAGATAGATTAGAAACAAAACATTACTGACAACTTTCGAAGCAGCTCGTTTACACTCAAACAATCATTAAAAAGTTACTTCACAAGGCACATAAATGCCCCAGTGCATCTGCTGTGTACAGGTAAACAGGTCACCCAAGTACACAACAGATAGATTAGAAACAAAACAATACTCACAACTTTCGAAGCAGCTCGCTATAATTACACTCAAAACAAACAATCATTAAAAAGTTACTTCACACAGGCACATAAATGCCCCAGTGCATCTGCTGTGTACAGGTAAACAAGTCACCCAAGTGCACAACAGATAGATTAGAAACAAAACATTACTGACAACTTTCGAAGCAGCTCGTTTACACTCAAAACAAACAATCATTAAAAAGTTACTTCACAAGGTACATAAATGCCCCAGTGCATCTGCTGTGTACAGGTAAACAGGTCACCCAAGTACACATCAGATAGATTAGAAACAAAATAATACTCACAACTTTCGAACCAGCTCGCTTACACTCAAAACAAACAATCATTAAAAAGTTACTTTACACAGGCACATATAAATGCCCCAGTGCATCTGCTGTGTACAGGTAAACAGGTCACCCAAGTACACAACAGAGAGATTAGAAACAAAACAATACTCACAACTTTCGAAGCTGCTCGCTTACACTCAAAACAAACAATCATTAAAAAGTTACTTTACACAGGCACATAAATGCCCCAGTGCATCTCCTGTGTACAGGTAAACAGGTCACCCAAGTACACAACAGATAGATTAGAAACAAAACAATACTCACCACTTTCCAAGCAGCTCGCTAATACACTCAAAACAAACAATCATTAAAAAGTTACTTCACACAGGCACATAAATGCCCCAGTGCATCTGCTGTGTACAGGTAAAAAGGTCACCGAAGTACACAACAGATAGATTAGAAACAAAAGAATACTCACAACTTTCGAAGCTGCTCGCTTACACTCAAAACAAACAATCATTAAAAAGTTACTTCACACAGGCACATAAATGCCCCAGTGCATCTGCTGTGTACAGTTAAACAAGTCACCCAAGGGCACAACAGATAGATTAGAAACAAAACAATACTGACAACTTTCGAAGCAGCTCGCTTACACTCAAAACAAACAATCATTAAAAAGTTACTTTACACAGGCACATAAATGCCCCAGTGCATCTGCTGTGTACAGGTAAACAGGTCACCCAAGTACACAACAGATAGATTAGAAACAAAACAATACTCACAACTTTCGAAGCAGCTCGCTAATACACTCAAAACAAACAATCATTAAAAAGTTACTTCACACAGGCACATAAATGCCCCAGTGCATCTGCTGTGTACAGGTAAAAAGGTCACCCAAGTACACAACAGATAGATTAGAAACAAAACAATACTCACAACTTTCGAAGCTGCTCGCTTACACCCAAAACAAACAATCATTAAAAAGTTACTTCACACAGGCACAAATGCCCCAGTGCATCTGCTGTGTACAGGTAAACAGGTCAGCCAAGTACACAACAGATACATTAGAAACAAAACAATACTCACAACTTTCGAAGCTGCTCGCTTACACTCAAAACAAACAATCATTAAAAAGTTACTTCACACAGGCACATAAATGCCCCAGTGCATCTGCTGTGTACAGGTAAACAAGTCACCCAAGTGCACAACAGATAGATTAGAAACAAAACATTACTGACAACTTTCGAAGCAGCTCGTTTACACTCAAACAATCATTAAAAAGTTACTTCACAAGGCACATAAATGCCCCAGTGCATCTGCTGTGTACAGGTAAACAGGTCACCCAAGTACACAACAGATAGATTAGAAACAAAACAATACTCACAACTTTCGAAGCAGCTCGCTATAATTACACTCAAAACAAACAATCATTAAAAAGTTACTTTACACAGGCACATAAATGCCCCAGTGCATCTGCTGTGTACAGGTAAACAGGTCACCCAAGTACACAACAGATAGATTAGAAACAAAACAATACTCACAACTTTCGAAGCAGCTCGCTAATACACTCAAAACAAACAATCATTAAAAAGTTACTTCACACATGCAGGCACATAAATGCCCCAGTGCATCTGCTGTGTACAGGTAAAAAGGTCACCCAAGTACACAACAGATAGATTAGAAACAAAACAATACTCACAACTTTCGAAGCAGCTCGCTAATACACTCAAAACAAACAATCATTAAAAAGTTACTTCACACAGGCACATAAATGCCCCAGTGCATCTGCTGTGTACAGGTAAACAGGTCACCCAAGTACACAAGAGATAGATTAGAAACAAAACAATACTCACAACTTTCGAAGCTGCTCGCTAATACACTCAAAACAAACAATCATTAAAAAGTTACTTCACACAGGCACATAAATGCCCCAGTGCATCTGCTGTGTACAGGTAAACAAGTCACCCAAGTGCACAACAGATAGATTAGAAACAAAACAATACTGACAACTTTCGAAGCAGCTCGCTTACACTCAAAACAAACAATCATTAAAAAGTTACTTCACACAGGCACATAAATGCCCCAGTGCATCTGCTGTGTACAGGTAAACAAGTCACCCAAGTGCACAACAGATAGATTAGAAACAAAACAATACTGACAACTTTCGAAGCAGCTCGCTTACACTCAAAACAAACAATCATTAAAAAGTTACTTTACACAGGCACATAAATGCCCCAGTGCATCTGCTGTGTACAGGTAAACAGGTCACCCAAGTACACAACAGATACATTAGAAACAAAACAATACTCACAACTTTCGAAGCTGCTCGCTTACACTCAAAACAAACAATCATTAAAAAGTTACTTCACACAGGCACATAAATGCCCCAGTGCATCTGCTGTGTACAGGTAAACAAGTCACCCAAGTGCACAACAGATAGATTAGAAACAAAACATTACTGACAACTTTCGAAGCAGCTCGTTTACACTCAAAACAAACAATCATTAAAAAGTTACTTCACAAGGCACATAAATGCCCCAGTGCATCTGCTGTGTACAGGTAAACAGGTCACCCAAGTACACAACAGATAGATTAGAAACAAAACAAGACTCACAACTTTCGAAGCAGCTCGCTTACACTCAAAACAAACAATCATTAAAAAGTTACTTTACACAGGCACATATAAATGCCCCAGTGCATCTGCTGTGTACAGGTAAACAGGTCACCCAAGTACACAACAGATAGATTAGAAACAAAACAATACTCACAACTTTCGAAGCTGCTCGCTTACACTCAAAACAAACAATCATTAAAAAGTTACTTTACACAGGCACATAAATGCCCCAGTGCATCTGCTGTGTACAGGTAAACAGGTCACCCAAGTACACAACAGATAGATTAGAAACAAAACAATACTCACCACTTTCCAAGCAGCTCCCTAATACACTCAAAACAAACAATCATTAAAAAGTTACTTCACACAGGCACATAAATGCCCCAGTGCATCTGCTGTGTACAGGTAAAAAGGTCACCCAAGTACACAACAGATAGATTAGAAACAAAAGAATACTCACAACTTTCGAAGCTGCTCGCTTACACTCAAAACAAACAATCATTAAAAAGTTACTTCACACAGGCACATAAATGCCCCAGTGCATCTGCTGTGTACAGGTAAACAAGTCACCCAAGTGCACAACAGATAGATTAGAAACAAAACAATACTGACAACTTTCGAAGCAGCTCGCTTACACTCAAAACAAACAATCATTAAAAAGTTACTTTAGACAGGCACATAAATGCCCCAGTGCATCTGCTGTGTACAGGTAAACAGGTCACCCAAGTACACAACAGATAGATTAGAAACAAAACAATACTCACAACTTTCGAAGCAGCTCGCTAATACACTCAAAACAAACAATCATTAAAAAGTTACTTCACACAGGCACATAAATGCCCCAGTGCATCTGCTGTGTACAGGTAAAAAGGTCACCCAAGTACACAACAGATAGATTAGAAACAAAACAATACTCACAACTTTCGAAGCTGCTCGCTTACACCCAAAACAAACAATCATTAAAAAGTTACTTCACACAGGCACAAATGCCCCAGTGCATCTGCTGTGTACAGGTAAACAGGTCAGCCAAGTGCACAACAGATACATTAGAAACAAAACAATACTCACAACTTTCGAAGCTGCTCGCTTACACTCAAAACAAACAATCATTAAAAAGTTACTTCACACAGGCACATAAATGCCCCAGTGCATCTGCTGTGTACAGGTAAACAAGTCACCCAAGTGCACAACAGATAGATTAGAAACAAAACATTACTGACAACTTTCGAAGCAGCTCGTTTACACTCAAACAATCATTAAAAAGTTACTTCACAAGGCACATAAATGCCCCAGTGCATCTGCTGTGTACAGGTAAACAGGTCACCCAAGTACACAACAGATAGATTAGAAACAAAACAATACTTACAACTTTCGAAGCAGCTCGCTTACACTCAAAACAAACAATCATTAAAAAGTTACTTTACACAGGCACATAAATGCCCCAGTGCATCTGCTGTGTACAGGTAAACAGGTCACCCAAGTACACAACAGATAGATTAGAAACAAAACAATACTCACAACTTTCGAAGCAGCTCGCTAATACACTCAAAACAAACAATCATTAAAAAGTTACTTCACACATGCAGGCACATAAATGCCCCAGTGCATCTGCTGTGTACAGGTAAAAAGGTCACCCAAGTACACAACAGATAGATTAGAAACAAAACAATACGCACAACTTTCGAAGCAGCTCGCTAATACACTCAAAACAAACAATCATTAAAAAGTTACTTCACACAGGCACATAAATGCCCCAGTGCATCTGCTGTGTACAGGTAAACAGGTCACCCAAGTACACAAGAGATAGATTAGAAACAAAACAATACTCACAACTTTCGAAGCTGCTCGCTAATACACTCAAAACAAACAATCATTAAAAAGTTACTTCACACAGGCACATAAATGCCCCAGTGCATCTGCTGTGTACAGGTAAACAAGTCACCCAAGTGCACAACAGATAGATTAGAAACAAAACAATACTGACAACTTTCGAAGCAGCTCGCTTACACTCAAAACAAACAATCATTAAAAAGTTACTTCACACAGGCACATAAATGCCCCAGTGCATCTGCTGTGTACAGGTAAACAAGTCACCCAAGTGCACAACAGATAGATTAGAAACAAAACAATACTGACAACTTTCGAAGCAGCTCGCTTACACTCAAAACAAACAATCATTAAAAAGTTACTTTACACAGGCACATAAATGCCCCAGTGCATCTGCTGTGTACAGGTAAACAGGTCACCCAAGTACACAACAGATAGATTAGAAACAAAACAATACTCACAACTTTCGAAGCAGCTCGCTAATACACTCAAAACAAACAATCATTAAAAAGTTACTTCACACAGGCACATAAATGCCCCAGTGCATCTGCTGTGTACAGGTAAACAGGTCACCCAAGTACACAACAGATAGATTAGAAACAAAACAATACTCACAACTTTCGAAGCAGCTCGCTTACACTCAAAACAAACAATCATTAAAAAGTTACTTTACACAGGCACATAAATGCCCCAGTGCATCTGCTGTGTACAGGTAAACAGGTCACACAAGTACACAACAGATAGATTAGAAACAAAACAATACTCACAACTTTCGAAGCAGCTCGCTAATACACTCAAAACAAACAATCATTAAAAAGTTACTTCACACAGGCACATAAATGCCCCAGTGCATCTGCTGTGTACAGGTAAACAAGTCACCCAAGTACACAACAGATACATTAGAAACAAAACAATACAACTTTCGAAGCAGCTCCCTTACACTCAAAACAAACAATCATTAAAAAGTTACTTCACACAGGCACATAAATGCCCCAGTGCATCTGCTGTGTACAGGTAAACAGGTCACCCAAGTACACAACAGATAGATTAGAAACAAAACAATACTCACAACTTTCAAAGCTGCTGGCTTACACTCAAAACAAACAAATATCATCAAAAAGTTACTTCACACAGGCACATAAATGCCCCATTGCATATGCTGTGTACAGGTAAATAGGTCACCCAAGTATACAACTTGTATACTACTGATAGCTTTCGAAGACATGAAAAAGGCCCCTCCCTCATTACTCTCTTCACTGTCCTTTTTTAGGGATGGTCAGTGCCTTGACTGTACAGTTTTTAAATTTTGTTAAATTTATATTTCCTTAAGCTCCTCGCTCTCCCAAGGAATTTCTTTGATGACAAAGACCAACTTGTCGTCCTCTTCTTCTGTCTCGTCTGAGGACGTGTAAAGCTGCCATCTTTCCTTTAAAATTTGCGCTCCACTTCTTTGCTTTATCCAAGGCAATAATCCTCCTGGCATTTTCTGCAGCACAAAAGTAAGAAAGGTTTTAAAAGCTGTAAAAAATCAACACTTACAATTCTGGAGGGTAAGGCTAGTGTTTCTTTGAAGTTGTTACATGATTTTGTGTTGGGACAATGTAAACAATGAAGCCCAATCCTGGAGACACAGAGTGGCTCAGTCACCAGTACACCTGTAAATAAGGAAACCTTGTCATTATGGAAGGATTAAAGTCAAGGTTTTGCATTTGTCTGCAAACAATAAGCACTAAGATCTTATAATTATTATAAACTGAGCCTTTGTAATAAGCTGAAGTGCATTTTCAATCAAAACTAATAATTTCAAAGCTGAATCCAATATTTAATTAGTATAAATGCTCTCACAACATGCACACTTGTACTATTCCTGGTGAAAATTGTATACAGGACTGGACTGTTTTAGCTCTTTCCCTGGTTCTTAAATGACAATACACCTTATGAACACCTGTTATGGACACTAACTACACACATTATATCTTTTAATTACAGTTGCTCATGACACATATGCCACCATGCTCTATGGACCCCTGCTGGCGAGGACAACAGACACTTTTCTCTGACCAAAGTGAAAATTTAACTTTTCTCTTATATCAACGATCCATAGCAGTAGAACACAATTAAAATGAATTATTTTCATATTTAAAATAAGAAAAAAAAGACTGTTGCTTTTGACTGACATTTCCTCTTGAGATTCAGACAGACTGAATATTGTTCAATCCCATCAAGTGACATTAAAATTTTATGGCAACATTGTCACTTTGGCCAGTCTGTTGTACATACTAACAGAGCATGCTGATATATATGCGTGAGCTACAGTATTAGTGGGGACGTCCGTATAAAGCAAGTGTCTGTAAAGTGAGATCCCACAATTTTCTTTAGCAGCAGATGGTAACTGCCGGTTCACCAGTTTTCAATTCAATAAAAAATATGTACATGTATACAAAATTACGTGCGCATTTTAACTGTTACCTGGGTCAGTGTCCATAGGAATTATTTGTATTTGAAGAGTAAATTTAATACTATCCTTTCATTCATTCCAACAGATCAGTCGCATGTGTACATAATCTGAGGGAGATCAACAAGTTCAATCCCCATCAAGACAGGCTTAAAGAAGTCCTTATCACAGATCAGAAACACTCCCAGTTATCATAGTCACTGTAAATCTGGATAAGTCAGCTATAAACTTTGCTTTGAAACAATGTCCTTTGTACAGAGTCCAGTGTTTTGCTTTTGGATGAACTACATTGTAAAGATTGGAGGAAAGAGGAATCTGTCCTGGGTAACATAGTAGCAATGCCTATAAGCAACTAATGAACTTAAGTGCTTATGTACTCATTCATTAACATCCAAACAAAACAGCTTGTACAGTGGAACTGAAGGTGCAGGTACTAGTCATCTGAAAGAGCATCTATTCTAGTACCGGTTTCACTAAGTGATTTTTTTTTTTTGCTAACTTTCATTTGATAACTTTCATTTGAATATAAAATGTGAAATATAAGGAGTTTTTTTTAAAGAAATTCAAGGATCAAAAAATTATAATGGTGCAGTTTAAGAAAATTAAAGATAGAATGTATTGATTATAAACAAGTAATGAAGTGTATTTTATCACTTATTTATTTTATACTTAAATGGGACAAGGAGGAAGTTAAGAGAATTGACAATAAAGATTTGTTAGTAAATGGTACTTTGTTTACTCACTTTATTCACTTCAGTGATTTGCGGTCCTTGTTTCAGACACATTTTGGCCAGTTTAAGTCTAGGTTTTAATGTCTAAAACACATGTTTCGTGTCGTTTGATATAGCTCTTAAACGCCACTGAAACTAATATTTAACTTGAAATACGTGACCTTTAATGACTATTAAACGACACTAAACATCTGTTTCGGGTGTATTTAATTAGGACTTAAACCTACAACCAAGTTTAATTTTGGCTTAAACCCACCTTAACATAACTTAAGGTTCATGTCTAATGCAAGTTATAAGTTCTAATTAAACATGCCTGAAACATATATTTAAAATACCTTTAATGTCTCTATTAAACGACACTAAACATTTGTTTCGGTTACATTTAATTAGGACTTAAACCTACAATCAAGTTCAATTTTGGCTTAAACCCACCTTAAAATAACTTAAGGTTCATGTCTAATGCAGGTTTAAGTTCTAATTAAACATGCTTGAAACATACATTTAAAATACCTTTAATGACCCTGTTAAATGACACTAAACATTTGTTTAATGTATATTTAAGAAGGACTTAAACCTACATTAGACATGAACCTTAAGTTATTTTAATATTGGTTTAAGCAAAACTTAAACTTAGGTATAAGTTGCATAAACAGCAACTTAAACTTACTAAACTTATGTTTAAGACAGGGTTAAGTCATGTTTAAGGTCGTTTAAATTTGCCATTTCGCCTAGTGATATATATATATATATATCTACCTGGATTTTTGAAAAGGTGGCTCCTGAAGATTTGCCCATTTTGGCCGGAACGACACCGAAACCGGGTTTTTTGGACTCCCATGAGCCTACAAACCACACGGGAGAGAAAAGAGAAAGGAGGGGAGAGAGGGGAGAAGAAAAAAGGACTGCTGGCACTCATAATTTTTATATTGCCTACTTTGGAGATAGTTTCTGAACGACAAAAAAGTGCTCGCGACACACCGCTCGGACACCTCAACCGAGCGGTACCGTTTTCAAAAATCCGGGTATATATTGGCATGAAATGGGCTAAAATGGCCAAGAAATGCTCAAGAGGCCGCTCATCAGCCAGAATTCGGTCATTTTTTGCCATCTGACAACAATTGCTTGCAATATCTACCTGGATTTTTGAAAAGGTGGCTCCTGAAGATTTGCCCATTTTGGCCGAAACGACACCGAAACCGGGTTTTTTGGACTCCCATGAGCCTACAAACCACACGGGAGAGAAAAGAGAAGGGAGGGGAGAGAGGGGAGAAGAAAAAAGGACTGCTGGCACTCATAATTTTTATATTGCCTACTTTGGAGATAGTTTCTGAACGACAAAAAAGTGCTCGCGACACACCGCTCGGACACCTCAACCGAGCGGTACCGTTTTCAAAAATCCGGGTATATATTGGCATGAAATGGGCTAAAATGGCCAAGAAATGCTCAAGAGGCCGCTCATCAGCCAGAATTCGGTCATTTTTTGCCATCTGACAACAATTGCTTGCAATATCTACCTGGATTTTTGAAAAGGTGGCTCCTGAAGATTTGCCCATTTTGGCCGGAACGACACCGAAACCGGGTTTTTTGGACTCCCATGAGCCTACAAACCACACGGGAGAGAAAAGAGAAGGGAGGGGAGAGAGGGGAGAAGAAAAAAGGACTGCTGGCACTCATAATTTTTATATTGCCTACTTTGGAGATAGTTTCTGAACGACAAAAAAGTGCTCGCGACACACCGCTCGGACACCTCAACCGAGCGGTACCGTTTTCAAAAATCCGGGTATATATTGGCATGAAATGGGCTAAAATGGCCAAGAAATGCTCAAGAGGCCGCTCATCAGCCAGAATTCGGTCATTTTTTGCCATCTGACAACAATTGCTTGCAATATCTACCTGGATTTTTGAAAAGGTGGCTCCTGAAGATTTGCCCATTTTGGCCGAAACGACACCGAAACCGGGTTTTTTGGACTCCCATGAGCCTACAAACCACACGGGAGAGAAAAGAGAAGGGAGGGGAGAGAGGGGAGAAGAAAAAAGGACTGCTGGCACTCATAATTTTTATATTGCCTACTTTGGAGATAGTTTCTGAACGACAAAAAAGTGCTCGCGACACACCGCTCGGACACCTCAACCGAGCGGTACCGTTTTCAAAAATCCGGGTATATATTGGCATGAAATGGGCTAAAATGGCCAAGAAATGCTCAAGAGGCCGCTCATCAGCCAGAATTCGGTCATTTTTTGCCATCTGACAACAATTGCTTGCAATATCTACCTGGATTTTTGAAAAGGTGGCTCCTGAAGATTTGCCCATTTTGGCTGGAACGACACCGAAACCGGTTTTTTGGACTCCCATGAGCCTAGAAACCACACGGGAGAGAAAAGAGAATGGAGGGGAGAGAGGGGAGAAGAAAAAAGGACTGCTGGCACTCATAATTTTTATATTGCCTACTTTGGAGATAGTTTCTGAACGACAAAAAAGTGCTCGCGACACACCGCTCGGACACCTCAACCGAGCGGTACCGTTTTCAAAAATCCGGGTATATATATATATATATATATATATACCGTCATTCTTTTCAAAAGTTTTTTCTTCACCCGTCCACACACTACAGCGTTTTTAAACCATGCGCTTCAAATTATTATCGAACCCATTTCAAAAAACGCCGTTTTCATAAGTTTCTTAGATCGCTGTAGTTAACAGGCAAAAATGCACTGAAACGGTTGCGTTTTCACACGAAACGCATTAGTGTCAAGTTTACCTTTAGCCATGCTCCACTGGTGTGTCTCAACATCGTAAACTTCACATTGCCGAAGCGTACTATAGCCATTATTTCCTCCCATAACGTAGATTTTCCTTCCAGTTCCACTGAGCATGCACCAACTTTTCCACAGTTCATTGGTAGCACAAAGCTCCAGAGATTAACCGCTGGATCGTATCGTTCCAGGCTGATCTCAGGCTCAATTCCTTGCCCTTCACCGCAGATGACGTAAATATGTGTTTCTGTGGCAACCATAGCGTGAAGAGTTCGTGGGATTGTCGTTGATTGGACTGTACACTTCAAATGAGTTGCCATGGGAACCATTAATCATTCCACCTACATGAAATTAAAACATTAAGAAACCGTTTCCTTCTTCTGGGACCGATGCTGTAAATCTCACGGACAACTGTTAAGTCATTAGCACTACGCAGATGAATTCGTATGCGACGCAGACAACTAAGACAACTTAGAGCGCGATTTCTCGTTTTATTGTTCCTTACCTCTTATCTATCTATATATGTAGATATTTGTTTTCCCTTTTGTTTTATTTTCTAGTACTTTATTAGTATTCCCAATTAGTTTGTTAAAAGCTAAACACAGGCCCGTAGCAGGGGGAGGGGCAAGGGGGGGCTCGAGCCCCCCCCCAGAATTTTTGGAAGTTAAAAAAACATTAACATTTATGTGTCAAAAAATATGTAATTAAAACAAATTAATGTGCAACAATCAGTCTAGAATGCTGATGCTAAAAGTGCCTTTTATAATTTCACAGTCTTTAACAGGGTTCGACATCTGTTTTACTAGCCACCGGGTAAGTGGGCTTCAAAAATCTGCTAGCTAGCCCACCACACATTTCACTCGCCCAGTTTCCTTACCAATGTCTTTCTTCACCTATATCACCTTGACCCTGGCAGTATAGGTTAAGACTGTGAAGGACCTTAATACTCTTAATAGCTAAGCAACTGCTGTGTATTTGCTGCAGGCTTCAAGCCCATTGTTGTAAAACACGTCTAAGGAACAAATCACCAATCGAGTGACAAACTACGTAAGCGTTACGAAAGTTACGTAAAACAGGTCCGAAGTTCGTAGCTTAGCTGTCGAAATCTTTGAATTTTAACAAACCTTGATACTTTTTTAAAACTGATGCTTGAACCTGGTGGATGTTGCCAACAACTTTGTCGGCGAACAGGAAGCAGGTTTTTGGCAAATTTTCAACGAACGATGTCCCCACAAAGGTGTCCTTTTTGACGAACTCAACACAAACTGTGGCATTGTGAACAGTGTTAGTATCTACCTGACATGAATTTTTGTATGCCTTATCGATCATTTGTTAACGTCTGTATTTTGACAGGGGGCGGGGCTTTGACCAGGCCCCCCTAGTTATTTAAGACTTGCTACGGGCCTGCTAAACACCTCGACACTTAAATAAAGTCTACTACTACTACTACTACTACTACTACTACTACTACTAGTACTGCTACTACTATTACTACTACTACTACTAGTACTACTACTACTACTACTACTACTACTACTACTTAAAATCGCAGTTATGAAGTAACATGTAGTTAAACCAGTTAACTAAGTTGAGACGTTTTCTTCTGCCGACAGGAATAATTTAGTCTTGGTCAGTTTGCATACAAGACGCCCTTAGCATATCCCTCGTAATCAATTAGAAAATTAAATTAATGTCTTTTTCCTGGCCTTTTTTACTTCTTGAGAATTAAAATATTCTCGTAGGGGGGCTACGGTATTTGCTAGTTTTTCGTCTCGCTTTCCTGTGTGGGACTCTGGTCATATTTGTGTGATCCTTCTAGTTTAGCACCTTTTGCTCAGCGTTTTGCCTGCTGCACCAGCTGTTCATCACAATTGTCTGTTGTCGATAAAATTGATTTCATACTTCACAAACCTACAAGGACCTTGGTCCATCTGGGCGGTTTTAGGTCAGCATCGCCACTTATTACCCCGCCGTCAGGACGGGGTCTAGTAATACCCGTTTTTTTTCCTGTTTTTTTGGGGGGGTGGTCACTTGCCCCAGACTTCCGCTCGGCCAAAAAATACTTGCCGGTAATCTTCGTTCGTTTAGCATTTATTCGCCAGAATTTTCATGAAATTTGGTGTACAAAATAACTGGTTATTGAATGCCATAAAAAGCCCTTCGAACAGAGCAAGAACGAAGCTTTGAAAGCCACCGATTCAATCTTGTTATAAAGTTGTTATTTTCGCCACTCGACCGAACAAGGTTAAATATTCAACAATGAAATGCAAGCATTTTTCGGCAGTTTTTGTTTACTTCTCCAAGGTCTTTCGAGAAATCAGTTTAGAAAAGTACACGGAATTCAAAGAATTCAACTTCTATTCGATGAGAGCAAGGTCCAAGGTGCTGGCGAGCTTTGAAAGCCAAAGAATCAAGCTGGCATTCATTTGCATTTCATGGCGCAATAACTATTTGGGACAGACTGAGTCACGCAATGATCACAACATTTCACTCTTCTTCACGCACGCTGAAACAGGGTGGTTGACCAAAGAAAAGGCTGGTCATGTCTTGATTTAGGTTATCATAGCAAACACGTTAAAGGCACGATAAATCACCAACTTCAAAAATTTACACCACTTAGGCTTGTATCTTACGTGGCCGTAATATATTTTGGACCCCGATGGTAGAGAGAACAACGGAGGGGTTAATGCCCCTGGGGCTTTTCTTTTTTTTTACCTCGCCGTCAGGACGGGGTCTAGTAATACCCGTTTTTTTTCATTATTAGTTTTTTTGGTGGTCACTTGCCCCAGACCTTCGCTCGGTCAAAACAATACTTGCCGGTAACCTTCGTTCGTTTAGAGTTTATTCGCCAGAATTTTCATGACAGTTGGTGTAGACAATTACTGGCGATTTAATGGCATAAAAACCCCTTCGATGAAAGCAGGAACGAAGGTGCTAGCGAGCTTTGAAGCTGGAATGAATTCGCCTAACTTGCCCTGGCAGGTAAACATTACATCACTGAAACAAAGAAGCCGATTCGGGGAAGTCCCTTGCTTTCGCCAAGTTGAATAACTCAACAGTGAAATAGCAGCATTTTTTGGCAGTTTTGCTTTGCTTTCACCAAAATCTTTAGGGAAAGTTGTGTACAAAAGCACAAGGAATTCAATGGAGTTAACATTTCTTCGACGGGAGCAAGGACGAATGTACTAGCGAGCTTAAGTTTGGAAGCTGGCATGAACTTGCGATCGCGATCGTGCCAAGAAGTGAGCAATACTGCCACAGGCCTTGAAAGAAGAATTTAGAAATGAGAACCAAGATAAAAGAAAAATCTTTGACCCTGGCGGGATTCGAACCCACGACCTCCGGATTAGAACACCGTCGCTCAACCAACTGAGCTACGAGGCCAGGCTGAGTCACGCTATGATCAAAATAATTATTTCATCACGTTCTTCGTCACGCACGCTAAAGCAGGGTGATTAGTCAGGTCATGTCTTGATTTATATTATCATGGCAAACACGTAAAAGATACGATAAATCACCAGCTTTTACCTGGCCGTAATATATTTTGGACCCCAAGGGCAGAGAGAACGACGGCGGGGTTAATGCCCCCTGGGGCTTTTCTTGTTACCCCGCCGTCAGGACGGGGTCTAGTAATACTCGTTTTTTTTTTTGGGTGGTCACTTGCCCCAGGCCTCCGCTCGGTCAAAGCAGTGCTTGCCGGTAATCTTCGTTTATTTAGCGTTTATTCGCCAGAATTTTCGTGACAGTTGGCGTAGAAAATTACTGGCGATTTAATGGCATAAAAACCCCTTCGATGAAAGCAAGAATGAAGGTGCTAGCGAGCTTTGAAGCTGGCATGAATTCTAATAACTTGCCCTGCCAAGTAAACATTACATCACTGAAACACAGAAGCCGATTCGGGGAAGTCCCTTACTTTCGCCAAGTTGAATAATTCAACCGTGAAATGTAAGCATTTTTTTGGCAGTTTTGCTTTGCCAAAATCTTTAGGGAACGTTGTGTAGGAAAGTACAAGAAATTCAATAAAGTTGATTTCTCTTCGATGAGAGCAAGGACGAAGGTGCTAGCGAACTTTGAAGCTGGTATGAACCGTGGCACGTAAATATTACATCACTGAAACACAGAGGCCGACTAGGGGAATTCCCTTGCTTTCGCCAAATCATTCATCGAATCATGGCCTAAAAGTAGACTTGTACATTTCTTTTTTCGGTAGATTACCATTCCCTTTAGACTTTAGGATTATTTTTCTTTATCAATAAATCTCATTTCCGTGCCCTTACGCTGAGATGTCGGTTCGTTTTAAAAAATGTTACGTAACTGAGTCACGCTATGATCAAACTATTTCATCACGTTCTTTTTTCGCGAGTGCTGGAACAGGTGAATAACCAAGAAATGAGGGATGGGAAAAGTGTTCATACTATTAGGGATTCATGTTATCACAAGGAGAAGGGTGGAGAAAAGACGTGGAGAGGGAGGGGGGTGGTGGCAGCAAACACGTCAAAGGTACGATAAATCACCAACTTCATAAATATAAACCACTTGGCCTCCTATCTTGATGACCGTAATGTATTTTGCACCCTGAGGGGAAGGGGAAACCGGCGGGGTCTAATGCCCCTCGGGCTTTTCTTGTTACCCCGCCGTCAGGACGGGGTCTAGTAATACCCGTTTTTTACCCCGCCGTCAGGACGGGGTCTAGTAATACCCGTTTTTTTTTTTTTTTTGTCGTCGTGGTCACTTGCCCCAGACCTCCGCTCGGTCAAAACAATACTTGCCGGTAATGTGCGTTCGTTTAGCGTTTATTCGCCAGAATTTTCATGAAAGTTGGTTTAGAAAACTACTGGCGATTTAATGGCATAAAAACCGCTTCGCTGAAAGCAAGAACGAAGGTGCTAGCGAGCTTTGAAGCTGGCATGAATTCTACTAACTTGCCCTGGCACGTAAACATTACATCACTGAAACACAGAAGCCGATTCGGGGAAGTCCCTTGCTTTCGCCAAGTTGAATAATTCAACAGTGAAATGCAAGCAGTTTCTGGGCAGTTTTGCTTT
Organism: Siderastrea radians; assembly: GCA_964017195.1. Taxonomy (NCBI): domain Eukaryota; kingdom Metazoa; phylum Cnidaria; class Anthozoa; order Scleractinia; family Rhizangiidae; genus Siderastrea; species Siderastrea radians. Next base: position 46,493,655 of record OZ024892.1, on the reverse strand, counting down.
GCTTCGCCAAAATCTTTAGGGAAAGTTGTGTAGAAAAGTACAAGAAATTCAATGGAGTTGACTTCTCTTCGATGAGAGCAAGGACGAAGGTGCTAGCGAGCCTTGAAAGCCAATGATTCAAGCTACGTGCCGTAGCACATAAACATTACGTCATTGAAAGACAGAAGCCGATTCGGAGAAGTAACTTGCTTGCACCAAATCACTCATCAAATCACGGCCTAAAATAGAGTTTTACGTTTTTTTCCCATAGCTACCAGTTTCCTTTAGATTTTAGAATAAGTTTCTTTATCAAGAAATCTATTTAAATTTCCGTGCCCATGCTATTTAGAATTACGCTGGCATGTCAGTTTGTTTATTTAAAAAACGTGACGTAACTGAGTCACGCTACGGTCAAAATATTTCGTCACGTTCTTCTTCGCGAAAGCTAGGACAAAGGGATGACCAAGGAATGAGGGATGGGGTTCATACTATCAGGGATTCATGTTATCACAGGGAGAAGGGTGCGGAGAAGACGTAAGGGGGAATGGCAGCAAACACGTCAAAGGTACGATAAATCACAAACTTTAAAATTTACACGCCTTGGGCTCGTATGTTGAGTGACCGTAACATATTTTGCCCCCTGGGAGGAGGAGAAAAACAGCGGGGTCCAATGCCCCTGGGGCACTTTTTTTGGTGGTCACTTGCCCCAGACCTCCGGTTTTTGCTCGGCCAAACCTGGGCCAAACATACTCGTCGCGTCTTTCGCTACACAGGCTAGAGCTTGTATCTTGAGTGACCATAATATCTTTTGCACCCCGAGGGGAGGGGGGAACGGCGGCGTAATGCCCCTGGGGCTTTTCTTGTTTTTTTTTTTGTCGTGGTCACTTGCCCCAGACCTCCGCTCGTTCAAAACAATACTTGCGGGTAATCTACGTTCGTTTATTGTTTATTCGCCAGAATTTTCATGAATGTTGGTGTAGAAAACTACTGGCGATTTAATGGCATAAAAGCCCCTTCGATGAAAGCAAGAACGAAGGTGCTAGCGTGCTTTGAAGCTGGCATGAATTCGCCTAACTTGCCCTGGCACGTAAACATTACATCACTGAAACACAGAAGCCGATTCGGGGAAGTCCCTTGCTTTCGCCAAGTTGAATAATTCAACAGTGACATGCAAGCATTTTTTTGGCAGTTTTACTTTGCTTCGCCAAAATCTTTAGGGAGGTTGTGTAGCAAAGTACAAGACATTCAATGGAGTTGACTTCTCTTTGATGAGAGCAAGGACGAAGGTTCTAGCGAACTTTGAAGCTGGCATGAATTCGCCTAACTTGCCCTGGCACGTAAACATTATATCACTGAAACATAGAAGCCGATTCGGGAAAGTCCCTTGCTTTCACCAAATCATTCATGGAAGGGGGGGCTAAAAGTAGACTTGTACATTTAATAATAATAATAATAATAATAATAATAATAATGGTTTAATAACACTCCAAAAATTATTTGGCTCTTCTATGTTACATAAATATCTAAATAATTATAATATATACATTACTATTACTATAATATAGAAGTTCTACTAAGATAAATTAATATGTGGAAAAAAACCATTACAGCATCGTATTGAAAAAAACTATTGTTCAGTCAGTCTATTTACAGCATTCGAAACATAGTGTGCTTTAGACAAGCGGCGAAATTCATGATTGTCCTTGCTAGATCTAACTGTGGATGGCAAAGTGTTAAAAACCCTTGAAGCATGGTATTTAAAGGTGCCGGGGACATGAGACGAATTTAATGTAAATTCTCTGCTTGAGCGGAGCAGCCTAGGGGGGACATATTGTTCAAGTCGCAAATGTTCTGGCCATAGGTTGTTGGTTACTGCCTGATAAGCAGCATTTGCCAGATGATAATCCTGCCTCTCTTTAATTGGAAGCCAACCTAATGTTATAATGTCTTGTAAATCAGCAAACTTATTACAAACAAACCCTGCAGCGGCAAGCTGTACACGCTGTAAGCGCTTAACTAAATACTCATGAGTTGGATAAATTACAATATTGTTGTAGTCAAGTTTTGATAATACAAGAGATTCGGCTAATTGTTTTCTCACATTAAAAGGGGCGATGTTCTTTAGTTTTTTCAATACTGATAGTGTAGCATAACAGCTAGATATTTTTGCGTTGATATCATCGTTCCACCTTAGACTCTGGTGGAGCTCAGTCCCAAGGAGTTTTGCTGAGGAGACCCTCTCCAAAGTCTTGGCGTCGACAGTCAGGTTTACTTGATAGTCCTGCAGACCATGCACACGGGCGAGCTGTGGAGTGGAGAGGAGCATCACCTTGGTCTTGGTTGGATTCAGCGCTAGATTGCTCTCACTTGACCATCTCGATAAGTGATCGAGCGCTTCCTGTAGGCGTCCCTCACATTCCTTGATGTGCGCAGGCTTGTCCGTGGTGTAGAATGTTGTATCGTCCGCGTATTGGTGACATTTAACAGTGTCACCTAAACGCTCTGATAGGTCATTAACGTACAAGTTAAACAATACTGGCCCGAGCACGCTGCCCTGGTGTACTCCAAACGTCACATCGACCAGGCTAGAGGCTTTATCGTCTACTTGAACAAATTGCCTGCGACCCGTCAGATAGCTTACAATCCAAATCAAAAACGACTTTGAGAAGCCGAGGACGTGTAGTTTCTTTAACACGGTTTCAAAAGCAACCGTGTCGAACGCCTTTGAGAAATCCGCGAGTACCGCCATCGTGACCTCACCGCGCTTCTGGGCACATACTATATCGTCCTTCATGGCAAGAAGGGTGGTGGTGGTGCTATGCCCTTTGCGGTAGGCGCACACAGTGTCCTTTAGTACTCGAGTAGGACCACAGGATACAAATTGTTCCATCTGGCCTAGCACTAGGCGCTCATATATCTTTGATAGAACTACATTTCTTTTTTCGGTAGATAACCGTTCCCTTTAGATTTTAGGATTATTTTTCTTTATCAATAAATTTAGAATGACGCTGAGACGCAGTTCGTAAAAAAAGAATTAATTGAGTCACGCTATGGTCAAACTATTTCATCACGTTCTTTTTTCGAGAGTGCTGGAACAGGTGAATGACCAAGAACTGAGGGATGGGAAAAGTAATCATTCATCGAATCGTGGCCTAAAAGTAGACTTGTACATTTCTTTTTTCGGTAGATAACTGTTCCCTTTAGATTTTAGGATTATTTTTCTTAATCAATAAATTTAGAATTACGCTGAGATGTCAGTTCGTTAAAAAAAAATGAATTGAGTCACGCTATGGTCAAGCTATTTCATCACGTTCTTTTTTCGAGAGTGCTGGAACAGGTGAATGACCAAGAAATGAGGGATGGGAAAAGCGTTGACACTATTCGGGATTCATGTTATCACAAGGAGAACGGTGCAGAAAAGACGTGGAAGGGTGGGGGGCAGCACACACGTCAAACGTTAGAAAAATCACCAACTTCAAAACTTTATACCACTTGGGCACATATCTTGAGTGACCGTAATAAATTTGCACCCCGAGGGGAGGGGGAAAACGGCGGGGTCCAATGCCCCCGGGGCTTTTCTTGTTGTTATCTGAATTCCACAGTAGCGCTATGCAAATTTCCTTTCATTTCATGAGAATTTGAAGAATTTACACATTGGCTAGGGGGGTGTATTGACGATGTTTGGTCGCTACACGCTTGAGAGGTTTTGCGTGTCTATAATGTCATGCCAGTAAAGGTTAGAATCGTCCTTTTGAGATATACAAAAAAGTGTGTCGCCTGATATCAACATAGGATTTCAAAGGATAATAATTGTTCCTTTACTTTCAATTAGCGTGATCATGAAATTGTAGAACAAATACGTAAAATCACCAACGCGTGTAGTGACCACTCACCGTCAATGCACCCCCCCCCCCCCAGCCAATGTGTAAATTCCTCAAGTTCTGATGAAATGAAAGGAAATTTGCATAGCGCTACTGTGGAATTCAGATAACAACAAAGCCGTATACAGAACAGAGTTTCGATAGTGCATCACTTTCAAAAAATATATTGTCCAAACCAAGACCGCCCCAGCAAAGTAAAATAGCGCAAAGTATGTGTAAAAGGTTCAGTTTCATGGTCCGGTAGTTTTATTCAATTCGTCCGGTTAGTTTTCATATAATTCAGAAAAACGTGAATTTGGCGACTTCGTTATATTTTGGTGCAGAAAGTGAGTTTATAATAGCCGCCCAAACTTTTTCATCGTTGCGGATAGCCAAATGCGGTTTGGAACTAACTATAACGATACATTGAACTTTCTTTATCTGGAGTTATTACGCTCTTCAGTCAAATTTGGAAAGCGCTGGAGCGGTCCAAGCTTTGAAGTCCGTCTGGGGTTGTTATTTTGACGTTCAAATTGTACCGGGATTTCTGTTCCTGCGGTTTTGCGGAAACTTGAAGAGTCAAGGTACGATGTTATTATAAGCGGATTCTAGAAGTTTAAACCAAATCGTAGCGCTCAGTTTTGTTAGAATAGCAATTTTATCAAAAAAGTATTGTTCAGTAAAAGCAAAATCACGCAAAATTAACGAACAGTACATCTACGTGTTGACATACGTGTTATTTCTCGATAAATTGTGTGTAAAATGCTAAACTTTCAAGGCAATCGAGTAAGAAATGACGATGTTATTAGAGTTTTTAGAGAGGCATAGAGCGCGTCATTTATTTCGATCGAGTCACCTTAAGTTCGAAATTTAACCATGGACGATTCGATATAGTTCTCTTTTTTTTGCTTGCACACTTTGCAGCGAGGTTTTGTGAGCTACTGGGTAGAGATACTCGGTGTGTTAGCGAGCACTTGCAGTGAATTGTTGTAAGCTTAAGTTCGAAATTTAACCATCGACGATTCGATATAATTTGATGTCCCGTTTGGGTGGTGCTCGGAAACGCCGGATTAAGTGGTCACATGTGATTATTAATAGCAGGTAGGAGGTATTTTCTCTTGAGTGCAACTGAAAACAGACTGCGCATTAGGAGTACCCAACGACAAACTTTTCAAATTTGAACGTTTTTTGGCCCAAACGACCCTGGGCATTCGCAAAGACATTTACGGTTAATATTTAACAGTACTGTGGGAAAAAACAGCCGCTCTTCAGAGCCAGCTAGCAATGGATTAACATTTCTAGTATCCAGCCAGGATCCATTTCACGACTCATTTTTGCCAGCCAGGGATGTTTAAAAATCACAAAATTTTCCCAGCATTTCTTACGCCGCAGTTTTTACCAGCCAGGAGATTACTTCTCTTATCATACCTTCCAATAAAAAAATAATAATAATAAAGGCTGCAATTGCTAGCAGTTTCCTTCAGACATTTACTTTAGAAAAAGTAATCAATGAGGTAATTAATTAAACAAATTTTTCTTACCTTACGATGGAAAGCCCCTGAACTCACCAGTAAAATAGCATTCCTGGTATAGGTCTTGGCTTGAACTTAGTCGCTGAATAGCTTGTCTTTTGAGGTTACAGTCATAAGTAGAAATATTACAGCAATATAAAGTACGAGCCCCTTTATTGTGATGGTCGACTTTTATACGATGACTTTTCGTCTGAGTGAAACGTCTATCAACCAGTTGTAGAAGCCACCTCCCCATATATTTCCCAGTGCAGTAATGGAAGCCTCGCGCGATGGCCCACAGAAAATGTTTCGCACGTAAGTCACTGGACCTTCACTGCAGTTCACTATACTAGCATGCGCAGTCTGTTTCCAGTTGTACTAAGAGACAATTTTTTAACAATAAAACTCCTACCTGCTATTTTCCGGCGTTTCCGAACACCACCCAAACGGGACACAAAATAATAGGGAATCGTCGATCGTCAAATGTCGAACTTAAGCTTACAACAATTCACTGCAAGTGCTCGTAAACACACCAAGTACATATCTCAACCCAGTAGTTCACAAAACCTCGCTGCAAAGCCGTGCAAGCAAAAAAAAAAAAACTATATCGAATCGTCGATCGTCAAAGTTCGAAATTAACCTTACAACAACAAGCTTTCGCTAACAGTTAATTCCCAGCAAGATTTCTATGCCAGTTAAAAATTTGCCAACCAGCTCAAGAATAGCCTGAAGAGCGGATATTTTGCGGAGCGGTTCCGTTGGGTACTCCTGCGCATGCTAGTATAGCGAATTGTAGTTGAGGTCCAGTGACTTATTTGCAAAACATTTTCTGTAGGCCATTGCGCAAGGCTCCCATTACTGCATTGGGAAATATGGGGAGGTGGCTTCGGTCACTGGTTGATAAACTTTTCACTCAGACCGAAAGTCATGGTATAAAATTTAACCATCATATTAAAGGGGTACCTTATATTGCTCTAATATTTCTGCTTATGACCGTAACCTCAAAAGACAAGCTATTCGGAGACTAAGTTCAAGCCAAGACCAATACCAAGAATGCTATTTTATTGGTGAGTTCAGCGGCTTTCCATCTTAAGGTAGGAAAAATTTGCAGTAACTTAAGGTTTAATTGATTACCTCATTGATTATTTTCTCTAAAATAAATGACTGGAGGTATCTGTTAGCAATTGCAACCTTAGCTTATTATTATTATTATTATTATTATTATTACTATTATTATTTATTTATTTATTTATTTATTTATTTATTGGAGGGTATGATAAGCAAAGTAATATCCTGGCTGGTAAAAACTGCGGCGTAAAAAATGCTGGGAAATTATATGACTTTTAAACTTCCTTGGCTGGCAAAATGAGTCGTGAAATGGACCCTGGCTGGCTACTAAAAATGTTAATCCATTGCTAGCTGGCTCTGTAGAGCGGCTGTTTTTTTCCCATGGTAGTTAAATTATTAACCGTAAATGTCTTTGCGAATGCCCAGGGATCGTTTGGGCGAAAAAACTTTCAAATTTGAAAAGTTTGTCGTTCGTTACTCCTGAATTTTTCTGTGCTTTATCTTTGGAATCGTTGAGATACAGGAAATGTCATCCGCATTCCTCGTAAGATTTTGTAGGTTCGCGATGAACTTGTGTATAACTCCAGTTTAGGTGTTTCGCTTGTTCTGCGGATGAGCCAGTCAATAGCTGGTAGAAATAAGAACATTAAAGACCCATTGGCACTTATCGTGATGCACTTCGCATTGCTACCCCGCCGTCAGGACGGGGTCTAGTAATACCCATTTTTTTACCCCGCCGTCAGGACGGGGTCTAGTAATACCCATTTTTTTCCGTGGTTTTTTTTTTGGTGGTCACTTGCCCCAGACCTCCGGTTTTCGCTCGGCCAAAGAAATACTCGCCGTGTCTTTAGCTACACAGCCAAGGGCTTTTATCTTGAGTGACCGTAACATATTTTACACCCCCCGGGGGGGAGAACAACGGCGGGGTCTAATGCCCCTGGGGCTTTTCTTGTTTTTTTTTTGTCGTGGTCACTTGCCCCAGACCTCCGCTCGGTCAAAACAATACTTGCGGGTAATCTTCGTTCGTTTATTGTTTATTTGCCAGAATTTTCATGAATGTTGGTTTAGAAAACTACTGGCGATTTAATGGCATAAAAGCCCCTTCGATGAAAGCAAGAACGAAGGTGCTAGCGAGCTTTGAAGCTGGCATGAATTCGCCTAGCTTGCCCTGGCACGTAAACATTACATCACTGAAACACAGAAGCCGATTCGGGGAAGTCCCTTGCTTTCGCCAAGTTGAATAATTCAACAGTGACATGCAAGCATTTTTTTGGCAGTTTTACTTTGCTTCGCCAAAATCTTTAGGGAAGGTTGTGTAGAAAAGTACAAGACATTCAATGGAGTTGACTTCTCTTTGATGAGAGAAAGGACGAAGGTGCTAGCGAACTTTGAAGCTGGCATGAATTCGCCTAACTTGCCCTGGCACGTAAACATTGTATCACTGAAACATAGAAGCCGATTCGAGAAAGTCCCTTGCTTTCACCAAATCATTCATGGAATCGTGGCCTAAAAGTAGACTTGCACATTTCTTTTTTCGGTAGATAACCGTTCCTTTTAGATTTTAGGATTATTTTTCTTTATCAATAAATTTAGAATTACGCTGAGATGTCAGTTCGTACAAAAAAAGAATTAATTGAGTCGCGCTATGGTCAAACTATTTCATCACGTTCTTTTTAACCGACGAAGTCGAGTTAGAGCAGTCGTGTCAAGAGCGTCGACTGGTTTGGTCGGTCAAAATACGTCGTGTAAGGCTCACAAGGTGTGTATTTTGCTATGGCCGACGGGATGGGATGACGTATTCTGCAGTTAAGCCCATCGATTAGTACACACACGCACGCACGATAGGACAAGGGTCCGCATAAAAAGTATCGTAGGTATAGAAGGACACTTAAGCCGAGCAGTGTTGGTTTTGACCGGACTGAAATATCTGTGCAATACTAGTGAAAGAAAGCATTAGGAGGACTGATAATAACAGGAGGTGAAGTCCAGTGGCACTGTTGATGCTGGTGGGTCCAAAGTGTTGCTGAGACATCGTAAGGATAGAATCGTTCTCAGTAAAGGTTATGAAAGGGAACTTCTGGTGTATGTTGTTGTGGCTATGTTTATTGCTTAAAATGTCTAGCTGCCAACGTTCAGAAAGGTTATTGGCAGGTGGGAAATGAATTACGACACAAGGCTGGATCTTCTTGGATAGTATACTATAAGCGGCACAGAAGGATATACCAGTTAGTCTTCTTAATTTTTCTGCTTTAGTTTTGATTTTGAACCGATTTGTTCGATTTTAGAGTTCGAAACACTGACTTGCTGACTGCGGAAGAGGAAACCAGATTTAACGATTACGTCATAAGACATGCTTTAACGTGTTTGAGATAAAGCGACGACTTCGCCTTTTACTAATTTCTCCACATCGATAAACATGTTTGTATAGTGCCATATTCACAATAGTATATAACGGCATGTTCAGTTGGGGACAAAATTTATCTTTAAATTTTAATTTTAATTCAACAAAATATTTAAAGCGATAAGACAGATGAGCTGAGTCATCCGATTTTAAACATTACGTCATTCGGTAACGCAAAAGACAAAATACTGTCACAATTTTCGTCACGCCGGTTAGCACGTTGAGATTCTGACGATGTGTTTGTCTTTATCGATAATCATGTTTTTATAGTGCCCTATTCACAACAGTATATAAATACATTGCTCACAACTCTTGGTAAAAGCATCTTCAGTTGTGGACAAATATGTATATCAACATTTAATTTTTTAGTTTAATTCGACAAAATTAAATATTCAAAGCGATAAGACAGATGAGCTGAGTCATCAGATTTTAAACATAAAGTCATTCGGTAACGCAAAGGGCAAAATACTGTCACAATTTTCGTTACGCCAGTTAGCACGTTGAACCAAGTAAAAACATTTGTCGAGGGTGGAGTGGGTCAAAACGACTGGTAAATGCCTATAATGCGCTTTCTTGTAACCTGTACGATAGAGCATAGCAATGATTTATTTCGTATTTGCATTCACAATTTGGCTTAAGGAGCCCTTGACATGATTAAAGGAAACTGTGCACAAAGCGTGGTTCCCAGGTATGGGCTGTCACGGTGCCCATATTGATCAATCGTGAAGATGTGGTTACTTTTATATTGGGAAATTTATCGCCCACTTTTTGAAATGCGTCTGTTTTGAGAATTTTTGTTCCGGGCCATCCACTATGGCTATTGAATGATTACACAACTGTGATCTGGAAAAACAGCAGAAATTGATTGTTTAACGTGTGGGGTTTTTGCGGGTTTCCAATTTTTGCGATTATTGGATTGCTTAACAGTCGCCACAGAAACATTCTCCGCACAAATTTACCCGTTGCTGAGTCAAAAAGGAAAATAATACTTTAAGAAAGAAAGAAAAACACTCTTATTCTTCGGCCATCTTAACTTAAAAAGCAATAAGTCTGTTTGTTAATAATTACAGTATTCCATTTTCCTGATTAGGTACCGGTCTTTCACTTAACATTTAATTTTTTTGTAATTTACCCAACAGTCCCTTCTGAAGATGTATGTTGAAGCACACAAAACAATTTTGGGGTACCTCCAGAGGGGCCCTTTCTTTCCCGGCTGGAACAAAACGTGGAAAGTTCCTTTCCATTTGTCATTTCTCTCGTTTCCGTTTCTCATCGTGGCGAGTCGCGTAGGTTTCAAACTGGCAAGCGCCACCTAAATTTTCCGGTTGGTATCGATTTCGAAAATTAATTCCCTGTAACGGTCATCCTGATCGTTTTTATCGTGAAAATGGTAACAAGCCTTGGTTTAAATTCTGGATTTGCCTGTTGCAATATAGATCCGTTTACTTTTAAGGTAAAAGACCAGCAATTATCGACCATATCCCGATACAACGACGATTTTGGTTGTTTTCCCACCAGTTGGTTACAAAGGGGTTTCGTTTACAACGAACTCCCGTTAAAACGAATACATTGTTCCCGTTCCTTGGCAGTTTGTGTTATCGGGTTTCCACTGTACGCAATTTCACCCGTCAGGTTGTAACAACTAGAAAGATATATTCGTACTCACTGCAAAGGAGCTAAGCTATACCATTGACCCTCTTCAGGCTCATAGCAAAACGTGATGCGGCCTTCCTCCGGGTTCCGCCCTTTCCCCCCAACAAATAGAATCACATCCACGAGTATGGAACATATTCTCGGTACCGTCCTCGGACTACTCATGGACGTTTTCCTATCTTCTTGCGCCGTGTTGAATCTCATGGCTTCTAGAACCATTTCCTTAGCTGTTGGTGAGCGCTGCACCAGCTCCTGTCGTTCCACGTGGTCCATAAGGGTGTTGGTGGGCAGTAAAGGCAATCGAACGTGTTGCAGTAATTTGGCGAAGTGGATGCCGCGTTCTTTGCGGTCGTATTCAGTCCATTTAACCAGACTATCAAATACCTACAGAGAACTGTGTTCAATCACTGATTTGCTGCCTTACAAGTAAATAACACTTTAACTCGGTTTTCATATGTTGGCGTCGAAGAGTTGCGTCTGCTGTGAGACAGGAAAGCGTTACAATAACAATCCGTGAATGGCCGAGTTTCCCAACTCAAATTGTATCTGCCCAGTTTTCCGGTCCAAGAAAAGTTGAACGAGGAACTCATCTAAAAAGAAATTGCCGTCTAGAATTCTCATGATTTGACAACGGTTTTAGCCCTTAAATTTATTTCCAACAAGGCCCCGAAGATAGCTTACATAATAGTTAATTATCCTGTGCTATTTAGTTGGGACAACCTGCAGTATTTGCATCGTGCTCCAGAATTGGCCAGCAGAGACAGCAGGGAAAGAGCACAAACAATTCATCTACAAGTAGCTCTAAAAACAAAATAAGTGCACATTAATAAGAACAATGAGATAGAATAGAGCTTTTAAGTGGTGCAAGGCTAGCGCTTTTGTTTAGCTGCCTGTTGCTCACTTCTAACGTTAATGTCATTGTTTGACAGCATCTTCTCCAACTCATCTTGTGATAGCTCCAAGAACTGTACTGAGTTCGCAACTTTCACAAAATGTTCGCACAAAAATCTCTGGCATCGCTGATAGAGCTTTTCTCGTCCATGGACTAGAGAAACATCCCGTACTCTAAGACAATTGCCAGGTGTTAAGAATTTCACCAACACATAAGAACACTCTTCGAGCAAACTTTGAAGTTTTAAAAAACTAGCGCCCTTAAAAATGTCAATAGCATTTCCAGTGTTGATGAAAATTCTTCCTCCATACATATAGCCTTAGAGAGCTTCCATTGTCGAACGGTCGATTTCTTGTGGTAGGTCTACGTTTTTTATGAACCTTCCGCTTTCGCTGTCTATGAACAGAGAACGAAAAAAAAGGACTGGCCACTCGGAGAATATTACGATGACACGAAAACTTGTGAGTTCTGATCCGAAGCGTTACATCGCAGAGAATTCCCTCCCTGCGCAGGAATTGAAAGTATTCGATGAAGGACTCTTGAAAGTTTTTATCCACAAACAAGTAAGTTTGATCCTGTTTGACGCTGTTGATGTCTGTTTGGATGTCACCAACATGTTGACTGTTCGAAAGCATGATTGATTGTTTGCGAAAAAAGCGGTATTAGCAAGACAACCGTACGAGTATTTGTACGCAAACGCTTTAATTTGTTGGCCGGTTCAAGCATTTAGCTGTTAATTATGAATTTACAGCGCTAGTTTCGTAGTCGATTTTCATGAACAGGTGCCGTGTGGATTGATGTGTAGCTGCGTATAGGTGGCACAAATAACACAACAGTTTGTTGGTTTGGTGCCAGTTAAAGAAACTGGTTCATACGGATTTTGTTGCCCCTTCTAAAATCATGACAATGTACTTAATGCCCCAATAAAACATGCCTTAAGAGGAAGAGTCAAGTGGAGCTCAATTTTTAACGACTTTATTGTATATTTTTGTGGTGGACTTGAAGACAATGGTAAAGCGTTTAGTCCAGTAGGACTTTTAAGCAGAGTTTTCCCATCTATCAACGAACTTCAGAAACAGAACTCCAAAATGTTCACGTTTTAATGTCGTTTGTATCTCAGGGTCGATCAGGGTTCGGTCTTTTCTCCCAGAGTCCTCTCGGCGTTCAGAAACAGCGGCAAGAGAAGACCCTTGTAACTTGGCAAATAATATCTCACGCGCCTTCAAATACATTGGAGTTCAAAATTAATTCTCGTGATCTTTCTCACCACCATTTTGAATACGGATATCGTCTTCATATGCACGTTAGCTCAAGTTTCCGATCAGAATTCGAGGTCGGCTCTAAAAAGAAAGCACACGTTCTGTAGCGATCTAAAAATTGTGTAACGAATACAAATTGATTAACCTGTGTTTTGGTGTCATTTTGAGTCGATTTGGGAAGAGTCGTTTTTTAAGGAGATTTCAAACACGATCGTTTATTGCACGTCGGAAACTGGCTTTCAGAGCAAGGTTCTTTCCGCTAAACGATTTCGCCCAAGAAGGCTTGTCGCGTTTTTAAAATTGACACGCATATAGAAGAAACAAGAGAAAACAAGTAACGTTTCCCTAGAGTCCAGTTTCCGACGCGCGATAAAAGATCGTGGTCAACAAGTCTAAAAAAAGTGCTCTCGCGGTGTAGGCCCTTTACACCACTTGCATTGGTCACGTGGTACAAAATCCGCCCAGCTGGAGGGCAAATGTCAGCTATTAAGATGTTCAAATCCGTTGTTTTTTGATGTACCACTGCGCCATTTGCCATCCAGCATGACGTATTTTGTTTTACCATGTAACCAAGTCATGCAAAGGGCCCATTAACATTTGAATGGCTGATATCTGTTTATTTTTTGTCCTACTGCGCCATTTGACAATGACCTCAGCAGATCTTGCACCATGTGACCAAGTCATCCAAAGGGCCTATCCCCTCTCAAAACGACTCAAAATGACACTTGAAACACAGCTGAATCCGTTTCTCTTTATCAACATGAATTTTACAGCGCTCTAGAACACGCGAGTACCCCGCGATAGTCACCCTCAAACCATCTCAATTGCGCATTGCGCTGTGATACTAATCAAGGATTTTTAAAATGTTAACCAAGGACTTTTCGTTCTTGTACGTTAAAACGGGCTTCTCCTTGCTAATTGGCTTCCATTCTTCTTGAACTCTAAATTCATTGTTCACTGTTAAGATCAATATGATGGTATTGTTAACCTAGCCTATGCGACAAAGAGCTCCCAACCAGGTTGTCAGGATTGGCAGGCTATCAACATCCCGACCCAGAGGATGTCCTCAATGAATGCATATTTTTCACGTAGACATTTATCTGTACAAAGTTGATTTTATTTTCAACAATAGAAAGAGAAGTTGATATTACAGGATTACTGAATTTGGACACCCTATTCCATTATTGGTCTGCTTAAGCTGAGGGAAAATGTAGACAATAAGGAAAGAAACCGTAACGACACAATTTCATACAAACTCTTTTTACACAATCATTCTCGGAAAGATTTCAAAAGTAGAGGAAGCTAATTACAAAGGTAGTTGTCATTTACAAGCTCGTTACATTGTGGCCTTTTCCTCAATAATATAGAAAGGATATTACATGGTGGTGCGAAGATATGAACTTTATTTTTTGGAGTGGTATAAACAATATTTTACGAACGAGCGCACGAGAAAATAAAATTCATATCTTCAAGCCTCCGTGTATTTTGTTTTTGTTATATAGACAAGAGCATTTTGCACAAACAACACTGTAAAAGCTGGAAATCCTCACTAGTGGGGATATGGAAAATCCCAGATGTAGTTTCTCCGAACTTTACGAGTGGTCAATTTTCCACACTGACCTACTAAAACACCTTCCTAAATTTTACCGCGAGTGTTTTGAAACTTGGGCTACTGTCAATGCTAAAACAAATATCCTCGCCAGACCACGTCATGGATCAAATACTGTGGAATAATCGACATCTGCTTATTGATGGCAAACCTCAATTTTGTAAAAAGTCATATATGGCTGGAATCGTAAAGATAAAAGACATTCTCCTCCCGAACGGTAAATTAAAACCTTGGGACTTCTTTAGGGAGAAAGGCCTTAATCTGATCAATTATTTCTTGATATTTGGTCTAACAAAAGCACTTCCAGATTCATGGAGAGTCTCGTTAACTCGGGATATATCAAAGTTAACCAGACAGCAGTGCTTTACAAAGCCAACAAAGTACTAGGTAACTTTATTTTATGTTCTAAAACTTTGATCAATCGTCAGTTTTTGTTCATTTTAGTGAGATTTTAGAGCCTTGAGAGCTTGATCCGTGAGACTTTAGCGCCGTGAGGCTGTGGAGTCATGAATAATATGGAAAGAATTTGTCTGGAGTTCCACTGATCAGTGAAAATGGAAACCATCACAACATTTATGATCGTGAAGCCATATGTCACCTTTTACTTAACGTTTGTTCTTATTAGAAGCTACTCATATAAATTCCGACGAGAAAGCCTCTGCCGAGAAAACACTGCTAGAGTCGCGGAACATTTTTATGTATTTTGATAGCTAAGAGAATTTTCGCGAGTTGGTATAATAAATTGAAGTATTAAACATAGAAAACAGCTTATTCGTAAGAGAATTAAGAAGTAATACAAACAGCGATACAAAAGGGGCTGCAATCGAAAACTATTACTAAAAGCAATCGAAAATTATTAGTAAGCTATTGAAAGTTTCAGACCAGTCTAGGACGGAATGGTTTCAGTTGACTTGGAAACTGCGGACAAAACATGTCGCGGGTGTTTCTATATACTAACATCCCTACGCAGATTATTCTCAATCAATGGTTATATCTTAAAAATCCCCTAAGAATCCTTTTGAAAAAGCCGGAGAGTCGAAGACGGTTAAAAACGGTCGCTGACAGCATTTTTTGCCCCAGTGGGGTGGGGTCAGGGGTTCTAGGTCGAGTCCCTGCCATCGTGTTGTTTCCTTGGACATGAAACTTTTTTCCGATACTGTCTCTCTTCGTATATGCATCCAGGTGTGTAAATGGGTATTCGCGATTTACTACGGGGGGTAACCCTGCGATGGACTAGCATCCCATCCAGGGTGGAGTAGCAATACGCTCAGTTGCTTCATGCTACAGAAACTGGGTTAAGCCTCGGCCGTTTGGGCCTTCTTTGCTCGTGTGCCACTTTACCTTTGCCTTAGGCCCATCCGCATTAATGCGTTTTCCAAAAGTCGCCCTTTTTCAGATGCCCAAAGAGTAGCAAAATATTTTCGCCCACACTAGCTTTTTCGCCAGTATCGTTTTCACCTGTCAACACTAGTGCGGTTTCGTGTGAATACGAATATCTTTTTTATGCGTTTTCAGACGCTTCTGACGAGAAAACAATATGAAATGTCTTAGTGCGGGAAACAGTTGAAAACGCTTTAAAAGATAGCCGTTTTCAATTGGAAACGCTTTTAAGCGTCGGTGGACACGTCGGAGACCAAGTCAAAGTCCGATCAAAAATACTATGCGCTAATCAACAAAAACAACGCATCTGCTGAAGTACACCTTTCCCTAATTTTCTTCCTCGTGATAATGCCAGTCGATAAAATGCTAAAAATAACAAGAACGGAAAAACTTACGTCAGGATTTTTGTACGCAGCAATCTCCACACACAGTGCAACAAGGTATAGCCATCTCATGATGCTCGATGCTTCTTCTCAATTTGAAGAGGGGTTTGATATATTTGCAAAAAAAAAAAACGCTAAGAATTTATATAGCAAATCGTTAATCTACCTGTACAGCTGCACAAGCCGAAGTTACTCGCGGAAGCTATAGTCATATTTTAATGAGCTTTATTAAACAAATAAATGTACAGTGAAAGAAAATAGAAAATTGAAAAAAACGGTAACAAAATACACAAAACTGACAGCAGGCAGTAAATAAAATAAAATAATAGTTTTAGGCGTTCGATGCATTGAATTAACATGGCAAGGTCAAGACGAGAAGGAATTTTTAACCATCATCGACAATTGGGATTTTTCTTGTGTGTGTGTGTGGGGGGGGGGGAGGGGGGGAGGAGTGGAGGGGCGATGTTGGGACTTTAACTCTTTGTGAAAGTGAAGAAATTCTGTAATACCGCCTCAAAAATCGAGTCCAAACATGGGAAGTCGAAAATTGACAGCAATTAGAAAACTTGCTAGCTCAAAAGACAAGGCTAACGTTTATCTGAAAAGAAGTGAGATTTCCACACTATACGCATGTCACGAATCATGAAATTTCTGTCTAAACCTTTTGTCTTTGTGGAAAGAAAATTCTCCTTACAAATGAAAGTTGTAATGTATTTCAAAAGCAATTGTGGGGACGTTTTTTCAGTTGCGAATTCACGCGCTTTAGTAAGAGAAGTAACAGATCAATAATGGTTCCCCTAAACGGGATGCCATGCCAATCTTTCATTGGTTTTATTAGCTTAGTATAAGAACAAATCTTCCTTTAATACATGGAAAACCCTCGGAGTTATGTAAGCGACTTAAGGGCACGCGTATTGGAAGAGTGAGAATGAAATGCTTTTATTAATAACAACATGAGCGCAACGATTAAGCTTATCTAGATTTGACATTGACATCCGTGACTTACACCACACATTCTTGCTTCTTCTTACGCAAGAGTTTCTTGAAACTTCATTCCCATCGAACATTCTCTTACCTCTCGTAGCCCCTTCCCTGGCACACACAAACATTCACACCCTTCATTTCCCTTTGTTAGAATTTTATGTTTACTTAGATCATATCAGTCTCTGCAAATAATGATATTTTCGCTATTTAATCATGAGCTATGGGAAACATGGATTTTGAGTTCTCATCGAACGTTGTTTCAAGCAAACAGCGATGAAATATGTCAACTATTCAATAAAACTATCACCTTACGGTCAGTTCTGCTGTCCCTTGTCTTTGATTCTTGCTTTATCTTCTGCAAATATCCCTGTTTCTCCCCAATTCTTCGGTGAGTTCGATGTGCTTACTTTTGCCGCTCGCCATTTTGAAAAACCACTCATTCCCAGTTCTTTTCATTCCCAGTTCTACGCAGCTAACTAGAAAACCTCCTGAAGCCACCCAAAAGCCACTGGGTAGGAAGCTCTTGGGCTGTTGCTAGGAGATTTGTGCCTTTGGCCAATCGTAGGGCCGAAAAGACAATCGCTATTGTTTTTCAAATTCGCCTTCAGCTGGTAAGAGCAAAAAGCTCTTTCCAGTCCCCCGACAGAACCTAATTTGAATTGTAACTCTTAATCCGTTGCACGACGACCTTCCATATATGGAAGTCCGTCGTGCAATGTTCTTACGAGCTTGTAACCATAACCTGGAAAAGATGGCCTACCCATTGGGATTTAGTGCGGCTTTAGGAGGTTTTCTAGTTGGCTGCGTAGAACTGGGAATGAGTGGGTTTTCAAAATGGCGGGCGCTAAAAGTAAGCATATCTGGCTCGAACTCACTGAAGAATCGGGGAGAAACAGGGATATTTGCAAAAGATAAAGCATAAATCAAAGACAAGGGACAGCAGAACTGACGGTAAGGTGATAGTTTTATTGAGTAGTCGACATATTTCATCACTCTTTGCTTGAAACAACGTTCGATGAGAACTCAGAATCCATGTTTCCTATAGCTCATGATTTAATTGAACGGTTTGGAGAGTGCTCTTGATCCACCCACACAGCGTTAATTAAAACTGTTCGACATTCCCTTGGCGGCTACGCAAATGTTGACACAACGTTTCCATGCAGCAATAAAAAAGGACGGTTTTTTGAAAATTTGCACAGCTGTTTATATTAAAGTCGAGAGTTTCCTCAAACAGGTCAGACAGTGCTTTGCGAAATTGAAATGTCATATAGATGTATATTCAAACGATTGAATGTGTGAATCGGATTTTTTGTTATTGCATTTATTAGGCCACAGTAACAAAATATATGTTTAACAAAGCATTGACAAGTTTGGAGAAGACTGAAGACTGAAGACTGAAGTTTAAGCATTGCAAAACTTAGCAAATATTGCAAAGTGAGATGGAAAAGGAGTAAACGCAAAAAGGGGCAACAAACCTGCATAAATATAAATTCCATTCAGCCAAGCACTTGTTTATTCGAGAATTAGAAAGCAAAGCGCAGTCAGATTTCGTCGTCGAGTATTTTTCTGGTGTTTTCGTTTTCATGTAGCGCTATTAAAAGGAATTACTAATTACTTCTTTGTAAGGATCGAGAAGCCAACGACCTTATTCTTGACTTCAGATCGAATTTCTCCCGTGATAACAGGCCATCTGAGCTCTGAGTACATATTTTCGTTTTACTTGAGGCTTCGTCTAAGAAGAAATGAAGGCAATTATTTAAGGAGGTTCGCGCCCATTGTTTGTGCGCATCCTTACTGCGCACGTAATTCACGTCGCAATGTCATGCCACGTCATGCATCGAGCGCGCACGCTGGGTAAAAAATATAGACAGATACAGTGGTGGTGGGTATTTTTGTATCTATAACCGTTCTTAATTCTCATAAATGCAGGGTGACCCCATTCATTTTTTCGATAAATCACAACCTTTACTGGTTCTCTGCATTTTGTCCAAAAACCAAAAAATTCTGAACGTGAGAAGTTTTAATTTTATTGCTATTTCTGCTCAAATACGATCGAATTTTTCTACGAATACAGGTAGAGGTGAGTCTCAATTATCCTTCGGTGAGGCTAATTTTAGCTGAAGAAACGATATTACAAGTAAAAATGTACTAAATAGGCCCATTTGCGATGAAATAAATAAATAAGCATTGTCTAGAGTCCTCCAGTCACACTCACTCAACCTCTTCGTGCCGAGTGCACTTGTAGCAAGAAAGCCGATTTCGCCTTCTATAACCAAAACTTCTAAAAACACAGCATTTCCAACGCGCTTTATTTCCGAAACGAGCACGGTGACCCCCCATTTTTTTTTTTGCTTTTCTGACATGAGTTGGTCATTATCTAAGACATAGCCTGTTCCAGGCTCCGAGATAGTGGGGAAAGCGTGAATTGAGAAAAAGAGAGCGAAAAAAAGCGAAGGGGCCGGGGAGAGACAAGGCGGCGGAGCCTGTAAGCATTTTTTTAATGGGCTGTTCCGGTATACCAGCTCCTGTTATACCCTCTGAATGGTCAGTTTTGACAGCCAACATCAACACCTCGTAGTGAGGGTCATTTGTGACAATCAGAAAGATGGTTACCGCGAAGCGCGCGCGTGATATAGATGAGTCCACGTTATCTACCGCTTCAAAGGACTGTCTGCGCAATTTTCAGAAGTTAAAGGAGATTAGGAAGGAGCAGAAGACTTGTCTACTAAACTTGGCTCGTGGAAAAGATGTTTTTGCGATTCTGACAACGGGTTTCGGCAAAAGTTTTTTTTTTAGCTGTTTACACGTCTGGCAAAAGCTGCTCTGAATTCAGAAGCTACGATAGTAGATAATGGTTTCGGTGATGCGAGACCAAGTGCAGTGGCGATTGGGGAATTTGAGGACGAAGAAGAGGATCGGAAAAAAGTGAGAATTGCAAAGCGCAATTAAAGTGCTGGAGATTTCAGAGATTTCTCTGTTGGATGCTAGTAACGCAATAGGACGATGGAGGTACTATGTTTTAGTTTCAAGAAGGCAAAATTCAACCACGACTACAAAGAGGGAGTTAAAACAACAGTGCAAAAAGCCGTAGCTCCTATACGATCAAAGGAGACTACAACAGTTTCAAAATAACTTGGACGTTTTACGCATTTAGTTAAGATATCCGTGGCAAACTAATCGCAAACAATAAAAATCAATTCACGGCTTGAGAAATCACTGATCCTTCTAAAGCGGCTCCAAAGGAATCTTGCAATAAAGGCGAGCCAAAAAACGAAACTGATTGCCAAAGAGTTAGCACAAACGATGGCATAAATAAAGTTTTTAAACGGCTCTAAGAACGGTTAAATCCTCCAGACAGTACATCACAGCTTGAGACTTCCGTTTCTTGATCAAAGACATCAAAGGGTCAACACAATCTAGCGGCACACTAGAATAAATTCAGCGACTAGCGGAAGTCGTGTTTGGCCTATAATGTTACATATCATGAAGAAATCCCGCCGGTTTGACTGAGCAACAAGTTTTTGAACATCGCATAAAAACGGGTTAAAGTTTTCGGGCAAGTTAAGCAGCTAACTCGTGCTTATGGAGCACTGTCCAATCGATTTGACAACGTAAACACCAACAATAGACTAACAGTGCCCGTAAACACCAGCAGTTCCTTGTTTTTCACCACATCGAGCAAGGAAATTCGAGGAACCTTTGTTCCAATACATGTTAGAATTTTGTTTTCATAAAATCTGAAAATCAGACGTGCTGGAAGGCTTGAATATTTCCTCGCGTTCGCATAGCGAGCTTGCTCGAAAACTTGCGCGATAAATTTGAGAACGATCCCAACAAATTGACATTTCGAGTTTGACAGCCGAAACCTAATTACCTAAAAACTTGCTAAAAGTGGGCGGAAGAGTGTCGTTGAAAAAATGCTTACTGGCTTTCTCCCTTCCCTTTCCCGCCACCACCCCCATTTTTCCAGATCCTGCTCGTCTTATTTCCCTGTTCCTTTTTTTCTAATTTTCGTGCTGTCCTTACTGTCTGAGAGCCTGCACCCCCATTTTTCCAGATCCTGTGCGTCTTATTTTCCTGTTCCTTTTCTAATTTTCGTGCCGTCCTTGCTGTCTGAGAGCCTGGAACAGGCTACTAAAGACAGCAAAAGTTTGGAAAAAATCTGAACATGGGAAGATTTGGGCGTGAACGTCCTTAAGTTTGACATTTCGATTGCGTAAAGCACAGTGTAAGGCAAACTCTCTCTCAGAAAGTCTAGTCTTTGATATAAACAGTGTGTAGATTATCAAATAACCGTCGTTTTCTTTATTGCTTGCATGGAAAAGTCGTGTCAACATTTGCGTAGCTGCCAAGGGAATGTCGAACACTTTTTATTAACGTTGCGTGGGTGGATCAAGAGCACTCTACAAACCGTTCGGCAACATTCCAATTTTTAAATCTCGACTCAATTTGTTTCTGTAAATCAGACTGTTCTCTTCAAACACGTTCTAACTGAATAATAAAAATATTATTATTATTAATTATTATTATTATATTGTTATCGTTATTTACAGAGACTGGTCTAGATAAACATAAATTCTGACAAAAAAAGTGAAGGGGGATCGGGTGGGAAGGGGTATGGAAGGTATGAGAATGTTGGATGGGAATGAATCCTTCAATAAACTCTAAGTAAGTAAGTAAGTAAGTAAGGAAGTAAGTAGGGAAGGAAGGAAGGAAGGAAGGAAGGAAACGTTTAATAACAGGGTATCCACATGGTGGCTCTTCACCTGTTACTAGCTTAAAGTACTGTTACTAAAAGAATATTTACATTTAAAATATACAAAAGAAAATTAAGTAAAAAGAAAAAGAAAACATAATTAAATACTAGTACTGTCAGTTATGACTAAAAAGAATAAAACTATTATCAAATTGAATACTACTCAGTACTATCCTATACTAATTATAAACGTGCCAGTGGGCGGTTTTTTAAGAATTTAAGACGAAGGCCAGAAAGACAGATTCAAGTTAGTTTCCACAAATCCAGTTAAGCTTAAAAGCATTCTCTTCTCACGGTTATTCTTTTCATGCGTGTCTGCTCATTAGTTTCGTACTTAACTTTGAGGTTCTTCCCTGTATGAAGATTTATAGTTAGGGCAAACTGATACTAGCAGTAACCTATGATTGACTGTTATCCCGTTTAGGGGATCCATTACTCTTTTCTCCCTTCGTTCCCCTCTGAGAATCCGTCGGTAAGTTTAACTGTTGCGTCACCCGAGCGGGTAGAATGTGTGCAAATTACAGACTTTATTCTAGGAATACTGCTAACAATTACAAAGCTTGTTTAAGATAAACTCACCATTAGTTGTAATTGCATACATTTTGTCGTATCCTGGCTTTGAAACAAG